>OX578150.1:43333656-43933656 GCA_951213105.1 Amaurobius ferox
TTTCCTTTCATTTTATCTATTTTTCATTTGGCAACGATTTCCATCCTGGGTGACATGATGCAACTATTTACTGACCTGATACAACTATTTGCCTTCTTGTTTTTGCTAGTGCAGAACAGCAGTTTGAGCAAAATTTTATATTTATGTTTTTAAATATGCATTTATTTAGCGGTGTATATAAATCTGTCTTCCAATGTCATCATTAGCTTTAAGAAACCTATTTCTGCTTTTAATTAGAACTTTCTTTTAGAAACTTCCTAGAAACTAGAGTGCAATATCAGGGAATGAACATGGATGACTACCCCATTACATTTTTCTATTTTTACCTCAAACCTTTTTGTGGATGATATATTTTTCTTTTTAATTGTTCTGTGTCTCATGCTTAAATAAACATTTTTTTAATAAATACATAGTTTTAATGGCTTGTACCCAAATGTTAACTTTTAATGTTAATTTCTTTGGATAAACTTTTAATTGTTTCTAAATTTAATTTGTTAAGTAAATGGTTTATGGTAGAATTTTAAATTTTGTGACTAACATGCATTCTAATTTTTTCTACATAAAGAGCATAATTATGAAAATATAGGTATTAGGACAAAAAAAGTGTAGCATCTTGATTTACATATTTTAAATATTTAAATTACTATTTTTTAATAGTAAGATATAATTTAAAATGGTAGTATTTTGACGATGTTAAAACACAATAATGTTCAGTAGAAAAATTGACTGCTCATTCTTTAAACAGTTTGCAATGTTTTAAATACTCAAGACTTTAATTACTTCAGAGCAAAAAAATGAGTTTATATATATATATATATATATATATATGATTATTTCCAAGATAATTCTGTAGAAGGCCATGTATCACCACAATCAGATTATTTTATTATACAGCAAGGTTTGTGTTTTCAGCTGCCAGAATTTCAATTTAGATCAGTAGATCATTCTACTATTTATCATTGAACACCTGCTATTCCATCTGTATCTGTGAAACAGATGCTCTGGCAAATATCCCAGGAGAAAACTGAGAAATCAGCATGTTATCCTTGGTACTTCAGGGTTGAGTGTAAGGTTTTGTGTGATATTACAGAGAAAAATTGTCACTTACTTTGAATTTATATTTTTAGTACCTACAGAACTTCTTGCGTTGTAAATATGACAGGTTGTTGATTCCTTTAGTCTGTTACTTTATCCTTAAATCAATTTTATGGCTAATATGTGTGTGAAAAGTTGAAATTTGTAAATTGATGAAGTGTTTCAATAGACTGGGATACATGAAGAGAAGTGTTGCAAAGTGAGATAGTTTCCATTCTGATATTTTTCTACTTTTTGTATTTCCAGTTTTTTTTTTTTAGCATATAGTTTGAAACAATAAAATAAATTAGTTTATAAACATCGAAAAGTTAATGAATTTTATGTAAATTTTCATGATAAAGCATACATTTTGTAAAAATCAAACTTCATCATTTATATAAATACTAGTGAATTAATCTTTACATCAAATTCACAAATTAAAAAAATGTCCCTTTTAAAAGAAAATATTTTACATAAAGTAGTTTTTAATCTACTAATATTTAATTTAGTCATGACTTAATTTAACTATACTATGCATAATTTATTAATTTAGTGTTTAATCTGTAATAATAGAGAAAGCTGTCTCTCTGTTGGTCGTATAGCAGAAAATCTAAGTGACCCACAACTATGAAATTTGGTACAGGGGTGTCTTGACTCCTGAAAGGAAACACCTCATTTATATATATATATATATATATATATATATATATATTTATATATTTATTTTAATTTGAATTAGTTTTTGAGTTATTAAATATTGAAGCATCATTTTAAGCAATTTTTACACAAATCAATTCCTTAGTGATCAGAAATGTTATTGCAGAGTTTCAATATTGACACCATTGGAAAGATTGAAAAACAATCTTTTCAACAAATTTTAAAATGAATCTGTAGAACAAATTTCTTCATATTTAAAAAAAATTAAAAATTAAAAACTAAAAAATTAAAATATATAAAATTTATCATATTTCATATGTATATTGCAACATCCGAAAATTAAATAGTTGAACTTCGCATTCTAATAAAAAAAATTTAATTGCTCTATTCATGAATGTTCTAAGAATTTTGAATTTTAATATGAAACCTCTCATAAATTTCAAAATCTGTAGCTGAAGTAATGGGTGACTGTGCCTTTTAAAACAATTGAATGATTTCAATAAATCTCTGCTTTAAATTCCAAGCATAGCCCTGGAATTAAGAGGCAAACCTTTAATAAATATTACACCAAAACTCACAACGAAATCCTGAAAACTAAATAACGTTTTGACAATGTGCTCGCTTGTAACAAAAATAAAATAAAATTCTAATTGTGCTCATACGGCTACGCCCCGACTACTCATTTTAAATTCCGTGCAACACCGGGTACAGTTTCTAGTATTAAATAAATATTGCTAAAAGGATTCATGAATGTTCTTAGAATTTTGAATTTTAATATGAAATCTCTCATAAATTTTCAAAATCTTTAGCTGAAGTAATGGGTGACTGTGCCTTTTAAAACAATTGAATGATTTCAATAAATCTCTGCTTTAAATTCCAAGCATAGCCCTGGAATTAAGAGGCAAACCTTTAATAAATATTACACCAAAACTCACAACGAAATCCTGAAAACTAAATAACGTTTTGACAATGTGCTCGCTTGTAACAAAAATAAAATAAAATTCTAATTGTGCTCATACGGCTACGCCCCGACTACTCATTTTAAATTCCGTGCAACACCGGGTACAGTTTCTAGTATTAAATAAATATTGCTAAAAGGGTGATGTAGCATGTAGTCCAAATACATGATGGTTCCAAAACATGTAAAAATATGAAATGCTTGCTACAAAGTTAAGTATGCAGTCAATACACTAAATGAGTGCGATCATAATGTGATGTTTAATTATTCAACGGGATACTTTTTATAATTTCATACGTAGTTATTATGTTTTTCTAACTGCAAAATTATATCTCAATAGATTTTACCTTTAATTTAAAGCACTACAATAATGTAAACATATAAATTTACAAGGGACCTTTAAAAACAAGTAAAAGTGAAATTTTTATTCCTCTAATTATCCAGTACCTTGAAAATACACCATAAGATAAAAGAATAGCACATACCTTAAACTAACACCTTTTTGTTTTTGTTTCAAATTAAGTATAGAATAAAGGGTAGTTTCCTAGTTTTCTGGCTTTCTTCAATCCATTCTAACACATTTGCAGACAATTTTGATATTGTAAGATCATTTGTCTATAAGTAAAGAAGCCTCAACATAAATTGCTATGAAAAAATTTATAAAAAGTGGATGATCATTTTGTAAATGCTTGGGTTTTATTCTTCAGTACCAAAAAGCCAAGTGCTTAATGTAAAATGAGAACCACATGCTAGTACAAATCATGAATTACTACTGTTGGCCGTATTTTTGCTAGCATATGGTTCTTATTTTGTATTAAGTTCTTGAATTTTTTGCTCTGAAGAAGGAAATCTAAGCTTTTTTTAAATGATCATCTGCCTTTTTATAATTTTATTTGTGCAGCAATTTACATTGAGATTTCTATAGTTGTTTGTTATTGTACAAAGTTACGTTCTGTATTATTTGTGTATGCTCTCACAACAATTTTAAAATTTTGTTTCGGTACAAAGTGAGCTATATATGAGGTGTATCCAAAAAGTAAAGATACAACAACTAGTATTCATTCAAAACATTTTTATTTGATAAAACGTCTACTACAAATTATTTATTGGTACGTGTGTTATTTTTCGACATAATTGCCGCCATTGTTCAAACACATGTTAAGTCTAAGTACTAGCTTCTGTATCCCAGGGTCAAAGAATTCTACTGCTTGCTGCCAGAAATACATTTTAGCTTCAATTTTGATCTTGTCATTGTCGTGTAAGTGTTGTCCTGCAAGATATTTCTTCTGGTAAAGAAACAAATGGAAGTTCCTGGGTTCAAAGTCCAGGCTGTATGGCAGTTAGTTCAAAACTTCACCCGAATCTTTTGATAAGCACTTTGATGACAATCACTATGTGAGCCTGAGCATTGTCATGAAGCAGGCGGACACCATTTATAAACATTCCTCTCCATTTGTTTTGAATAGTCCATTAAAGACATTAAAAGGTTTGGCAATATGCAGCAGCATTAATTGTGGTGCTGGGAGGCATGAAGTCAAACAGACTTCCTTTTCTGTCCCAGAAAACAGAAGCCGTGATTTTCTGCTGAAATTGAAGTTTTGAATTTCATGGTTTTTGAGGAATGCTTATGGTGGCATTGCAATGATTGTTGCTTGGATTCAGGCATATGGTGATAAACCCAAGTTTCATCACCTATCACAAAGTAGTTATAATAAGAAATATGAGAAACTCATCTCCTGCATGTGTGTAGCGTGTAAGGAAGTCGAGTGCTAAGACCATCCATTTCATTTTATGTTTGTTCATTAACATTTTGGGTACCCAGCATGCACACAATTTCCTGTACCCTAATGTTACAGTCACAGCTTCATGGAGCTTTGTCTTAGCCACTTCCTAAATGATTTCATGCAATTCTTTTATTGAGAGATGCGATTTGCTTCCTCAGTTCTTTGAAGAAATTCATCAGAGATCACAGACAGCCTACCGCTTTTGTGTTCATCATGAACATCGGTCCTGGCTCCAGAGAATTCATGGCACCAATTCATTACATTCTGTCAATTCATAGTATTCCCATAAATGGAAACAATTTTTTTTTTTAATATCCTCTGGTCATTCACCTTTTGCATTGAGAAAACGTATGACGAAGCGCACTGCACATTTGCAGGATTCTGAATCGACTCAGCCATTATAAAGATGTGCTACTTGAACCTGACTTAGCAATGAACGACCATGAGGGGAAAGCGAAAGGATCAAGGTCAAAGCCAGTGTTGCAGTTATATACACAAAAATATTACCTTTCTGTGTATAAGTGATGTATCTTTACTTTTCTGACATGACTCATATATAAGCACTGCAAGTCTGTTTTTATGTGTGAGATTTCCAGATGGTCATTGATTTTCTTTTGAAATTACAGTTGTTTACCTCAGTGGGTAGGCCAAATTTGTGAAATGCAATCAGATAACTGGAATAAATGTATGGGATACTGTCTCCATCGAGGAGTGTGCAGGCCTCAAGATGGTGATGGTCCACCTATGTGCAGGTATGTGTATTTAAAATTATAAATTAATTAATTAGATCAGAAATTTAAAATTGACATTTTTCATATATAAGGTATTTCAGCATAGTCAATCTCACTTTTTGAACTTTGACAGTTGATTTTAGATACATACTTCCAATTTGAAAATTTGTTCAAAAAGTCTTTCATAAAAATAAATTTTGGTAGGTGGCATTAATATATAAAGAGCATTATTTTGGTCTGTAAGTTGCATATGACATCAAATACTGAAAATGAAGCTGGATATTGAACTCATTTTTAACTTATACAACAATGAAGAATTTTAGAGTTCTAAATTGCATATGACATCAGATATTGAAAACGAAGCTGGATATTGGACTCATTTTTAATTTATTTACAGCAATCTATATTATAATACCACATTTTATATTATGGCTACATAGACATTGATTGTTATCTTTTATTATATAGTAGATATCCCATGAATAAACCGGTTTTTTAAATTACTTACAGACAGAATGCCTACAGGCCTCACTAGTTTTTATAAAAATAAGGGGTCTAAATTTTTATAAGCTCTCTTGAGCAAGAAAGTTCAGTTAGAAAGTTGGGTTGCACTATAACTAGTCTAAAAGAAGAAAAAAAGCACAATGCAATAATCTACAATATTGAGATCCAACTACAATATTGAGATACATCTACAAAAATTGAGATCCAACTTCGTATAAAATGTGTCTGCACAATTTTATTTGTAGCTGATCTTGGATTTGTAGAGGGAAAATTCCTGATTTTTTTATAAGCAATAACTCGCCGAATATTATGAATAATTGCATTGGGATTTTTCTTTATTCTAGGTGCTGTACAGTACATTTTTTTCTAATTGAACTTATTTTTGGTCAAGGGATCCTGTAAAAATTTAGACCCCTATTTTTATGGAAATATCACCCACAAGAAAAAAATCAAATAAAAGAATTTCACATTTAATTTTAACAAACTTTCAAATTGGGTGTATGTTTCTAAAACCAATAGTTGAAGCTTGAAAAGTGGAAGTCAACTATGCCCAAACACCCTGTATAATTAAGTGCAAAAATTATTTTTACTATAGAAATTACCAATTGTTACTTTTGTCGTATTTACAAATGATGTTTGAAATTTTGATGTACCATGGTTGTATTATTGCTCATTGTTTAAAATTCACTGGCTTTGAAGTTGGTTTTAAATGTTTGATCCTTGTTAAACATTGATTGGGATTGCTTGATATTTTAAATATATTTGTTGGAAATATCTTGTTATTTGTTGGAACCCTTATAATCATACTTTAAAATTAGGAATTACTAATTCGAGTTTCAGTGAATTATTCAAGTGATTTGTTCTTAAGTTTGAATTGCAGAATAATTTCATGTGATTAATTAAGTGATGCATGGCTTTTAAATTTGAATTACAGAAATCTTGTGTCATTAATTAACTGATCTGTAGTTAAATTGCTTTTAAGTTTGTATTACAGAACATTTTATGTGATTTGAAATATTTTATGAATATTCTTTTAAAATTTATTATATTGCCTGTTGTATGATTATAATGCAAAATCCTAACTTGTTTGGACAATGCTCTATTTTGAGTGGACCTCATGGAACATCGATCACAGAGGATTGTTAAAGAGGGTAATGGGAGACAAAACTCACCGTTCTGATGTAACCATTGAACGTATGATGCCCGCATTATCTTGAAACTCCGGAACAACTGTCACAGAGAATGGAGAATAAGGAGAACAGGATCAATAACACATAGATGCTTCCACTATACTGCACTTTTAGAACTAGTAGTTCAATTCGTTTTTGCCTATATTGAAATGCGAATTGTACCTGATTATGTTTATTTGGCCCTCTGGGTGCTGGCACTGTGGAGGCTTTGGTTGTGGTTCCTTAGGCGGTGCTATTGCCCGTGCTGGCTCTTGTGACCAAATCCTTTTGGATAACTATCGCAATGACTCTGATTCTTCCCATATACCTTCGTGTGAGATAGGATTCTATTAAGAGTTACCTTATAGAAAGAAATGTAATATTTATTTTTCAATAACATTGCAAAATTTATTTTATTTATTTACTTATTATTATTTTTTTTTAAATAGAAAATATACTATTGTAAGTAAAAATTTTTTAATAGTATTTAAAAAAGTGAAATTTCATAAAATATTGATTTTTCAATTGTCAGTACAAAAGTTTTTTATTTCTTATCAATATGCAATATTGTAGGCATCAAGGATGTAAGTTTAATCAAAGATGATTGTGGTACTTGTTAAGATTACCTGAGAAAGTTCCATGAAGCAATTTTTTTATCCCAAATATGATGCAGTAGCAATGTACAAATACTACATATATTAAAAAATATGTATATGCAAATTTGACTTATTTTTAAAGAAAGATACTATAAATTATCTTAAATATCCACAAATGAAGCCATTACATAATGAACAGTGACTACAATGCAACTGTTCACAATCAATAAAGCTTGGAAAATCGCACCTCTGCATGAGTAGTAGTACAATGGGGACCATCCAGGAGCAGCACTAGAGTTTAGGGGCAAGAGGGCTATGCAGACTGCCCTGTCAAGGTTCATCAGTGGTCATATTAAATCGCTTTCCTTTGTTTGGAGTGAGAAGACTTTTTCTTTGTGCTAAAAATGAAGTGGAACTGGCCTTACTCGGTCATCTTTCTTGTCTGGAGCTAGATAAGCAGGATTGGGGCTCCTGGTCTGGTGATGGACTTCTTGAGGGGTGTACAACTAGTACACCCTCAAGAATACACTGTACTGTAATGGACTTGGTCTAGTATATCTTAGGGCAGGAGGAAACATTTGATGTAGGCAGCACATGACTTTCCCTGCAGACTCATGTTCGTATTCTCTTTATTTCTTCAATAATTCTTTACATTGAGTTTAATTGCACAAAATAACAGCTATAATTATTTAAAATTACACTAAATTTGCACTTTTAATTCAATTTTCGTTCTCATTTGGTGGCTGGGCTTATTTTCTAAAGTGGTGTGGCAAAAACACTAAAATATCTCAATGGCTAGTCCTAGTGTAATGGGGTTGATCTTATTCTTTTGATCTTTAAAAATTACATATAAAACACATATTTAATTGATATATTTGAGTATACGTAGTTTTTTATTTTAGACTTTGACTATTTTTGCAGGCCGTTTCGCAAAAAAAGGCAGGTATTTTTTTCCGAATCGTACCAAAATCTAATCAGCACCAGGATAACCTACAAGTGACTTATCTACCGAATTTTGTAAAATTTTATCTATTAGTTTTTCAGGTAGGATGTATACAGGCAATTTTTGCAGGTCATTTCACAAAAAAGGTGGGTTCTTTTATCCCGAATCGTACCAAAAAATAATCTGCACCAGGGTCACAAACAAGTAACTTACCAAATTTTGTGAAATCGGGTCCATTAGTTTTCGAGTTAGAGTTGATATATACATTGCACAGACAGACAGACACACAGACGTCATGCTAAAAATAGTTTTTTTTTTGTATTTTAGAGGTTCCAAAATGTGTAGATCCGTCGAAAACTTGAGTTGCAATTTTTGGCATGATTCCAATACTTTCCCTATACTTTACCATGTGTTGCAGGGAAAGTAATAAGTAACAACTACAGGTAAAATGCTGTCTGATTTTCAAATCTTATGCTAAATTTCTGAAATTCCAAACCATAACCACCCCTGTTTAATGATATTTAAATAAAATTTCACACAATATTCATATTTCATATATTTAGTATGAGTTTAATCTTCATTGTTTATTATTTTATATTAATTGTCATTTTGTATAAAGAGTTTATACAAATAAAAATACTTCATACTTTGTATAGCATTTTATGAAATAATGTTATTTTAAGATTCTTATTATATAAGAAAAACCATAATATTTTATTAGAAAATAAAGCTTTGTTAAGTACGGCACTTAACTGATAAAAGGTATCAACCAGTTTTGGAGACAAAAACCTTCTTCAGAATGAAACAGCCCCAATCAAAGAAAGCTAGTTTTCTTTAACTGAGTGGTTGCTCTCTTGTTTCATCTTGAAAGAAGTATATGCCTCTGAAACTGGTTGATGTCTTTTATCGGTTAAGTGCTATACTTAATGAAGTTTTATTCTTCAGTTTTTCTTACAGAAGTTTGAGCATAATCATTTATATTCATAATCTATTAATTTGAAATTGATTTTGTTAATGTGATGTAATGAAACACAAATGATGCAATGTAATAACATGTTATTTGCAAAATTAAAGTGCAGATATGGAGAAATACAAAAGGAAAATTCAAGAGTGCAAGTTTGCATATGAAGAAGAAAAACATACTCTGGTGTTAAAAATGAATCCAATCTTTTGTTACATATTATCATTATCACAGTCTCCTACCTCAAGTTAATCATGCACAGAGGCATAGTAGGGGGAGGGGCAGATGGGGCACCTGCCCCGGGTGCTGGAATTAAGTAGGATATTTAGGCTAAAAAATTATTTTCTGTATGTGTATATATAGATATGTGTATATATGTTGTTTTGAAAAATCACTATATATGCACATACAATAAATTCAATTTTAGCCTGGCTTGCACACAAAAGCTAAATTGTTCAAGTGATGCCGAAAAAAATTGAGTATAAATTTCATAAATTCTGCAATTATTTTTTTATAAATAATTGTTTCTAAATTTCTAATTTTCTATATTCGTGTATATGGGGAAGAGGATTCCAATTTTATGTCTTGTCCCCAGACACTATTAACTGTAACTGTGCCACTAAGTCATGCATATTCTTATTCAGGTCCAATCGCTTATAAATATTCTGGATAGTTCACTCAACTCTAAAAAGAAAATTATGTCACAAAAATAGTATAAGCATGATATTTATATTAGAACGTTCTTCAGGATATTTTTTTATACATTTATTTTTATGACAAATTCAGCACTTTTTCACAAGTTTTTTCACCTGCTAATGATGTTATAAAGCATTTCTTACCTGCTAATGATGTTATGAAACATTTCTTACCTGCTAATGATGTTACAAAGCATTTCTTATCTGCTAATGATGTTACAAAGCATTTTTTACCTGCTAATGATATCCCTTTATTTACTTAAATTGCAGTTGTCCACGAGGTCGTGCAGGTAAAAGGTGCGAGATTAGCACATCATGCAATAATTATTGCTTCAATCATGCTAGCTGCGTGCCATCATTAAATAATGATGAAATGCCAACATGTTTGTAAGTATTATTTAAATAGTCCAGCTTTCTTTTATATGAATCTTTCACAGCACTATATGTTGGCACACATTATAAAAACAGCCACTCAAAATTTTCAAGTTAGTTGAAGCATAATTTTTTTTTTTTTTTTTTTTTTTTTTTTTTTACCTTGGAATTGAAGATAGTATAACTATGAAATATGGAACTATATGGATGAATATTTGATAATTGTCAATTTTCAGATTCCAAAATTAAAATTTTATAGTTTCTAGAAACTTTTGCTTGGAATGAGTTCTTGAAATTTTCTAATGGATAGAAGAGCTGTGTAACATAATTAATGGCATTTTTGTGCATATTCATTACATTACATTCCCATGTCAGGAATAACCATGATAAGATTGGCATATGAATTTGATTTGATCCACACAGAAATCAAAGCTAATAATGAGAACAAAATACACACTATGCATAACCCACTTTTATGCACTAATAAGAGCCATGGTATTTTAAAATTTTCATACATTTTAATAATTAAATGCATGTCACAAATTATGGGTAATAAATATACTCATAATTTTTTTTTTAATAAATTATGTTTTGCACTCATCTCTTAATAACAAAACTTCAGATATGGAAGAAAACTCTAAATAGATGATTTCAACTGATTTTAAACACTGCTGTTGCTGTCTTGTGAATGAAAAGGACTATTTTTTACACAGCATTATAAGGTCACCAATTCGCAAGGACAGACATGTATCATCAGCTTCACCAAATAATATCATTAAAATTTTCATAAATAGGGTTGTTTTTTTTCTATACAAATTTTTTAAACTTTATCCATTTATTTCCATTAATTATGTTTTTACTTATGTAATTAAGAGATGAAACTCAACTTATCACTAGGGGACAGTAACACTAATGACAAATTTATATTTTTTATGAAGTCAAAACCACATTTAATATTATTAAAAATCTTATTTGTTTAAAATATATGGAGAACAGATTGTATTCTTAACAAATGCTGAAAAAAAAATGTAATTTTATTTTTAAAGTTCAAGAAACACAAAATTGACAATTGTCAGATTTTCAACCATATACGAGAAATTATATAGTTTAGTTGTAAAACAGTACATGCCACTTATATTATAATAATGATAATGGTCGTTTTGCTCTTCATTTTATGAATCTTATTAGTAAAATATTTTTATTATTTAAAATTGCTGAAAACTATCAACACACATTATTTATATTATTACTAAAATGCCTCTCCAAATGATGTATTTAGTAATTATAAAATATATACACGGTAGGATCAAAAAGTTTGGAGACTATGCTGATATCTCCAACCCTGATTCGAGGAGAGGGGAACTATTTTATCATGGCATAGAGGCACATGTGACACGAGATGTGAGAAAGAAGAAGTAGGTCTGCAGTGCAGGGCTTTTCCAGACAATGCGTGTCAGTGAACTATAAACAACGAACATAGAAAAACAACATGCGAATATCAAATTCTGCCATTGTAACTGCTGCAGCAGGTGCAATGGTTCTGTCTGCGATTTCCCCAATCGCTGGCAGAATTTGATATTCGCACGTTGTTTTTCAAATGCCATTTCCATTTTCAACTAACTCGAAAGACTACAGTTCACTGACACGCATTGTTTGGAAAAACCTGCTTCTTCCATTTCACATCTCGCATCACATGTGCCTCTACGCCACGGTAAAATAGTTCCCCTCTCCTCCAATCAGGGTTGGAGATATCAGCACAGTCTCCAAAGTTTTTGATCCTACCTTGTATATTCATTAAAGAGAATAAGTAGAAAATAAAATAAAAGTTGATTCTATAATATGATGACTCATTATGTAGAATACTTTTGCAACAATAAAACTTGGTAATTTATTATTATTATTTTTTTTTTTTTACAGAATTTCTAATGCAAACACTATTATATCATTTTCATATTTAAAAAAGAAAAAGGATTGAATTTTGAAGTAAAAAAAAAATATTTTTTACTTAAAAATCCAATTCTTTTCTACAAACCTATAAATAAGTATATATTAAAAAAAATTAAGAAAAATATATTAAAAATAAAAAATAGTGTAATATAGCGTTTAAAGTTACATTGTGGTATAATATGATTTTAAAGTCAACTACATTTAAAATATTTCTTGATGTTTGGGATATCTTGAACTGCATAGACAAGAAAATCATGTGAAATTATTTCTCCCAGTGAAATAAATGGAACATTTTGATTTTATTAGCACTTCACAGCAGTGAATTGCTGTACTAACTGTACTTAACTGTACTAACATATTTAAAAATGCAATGTGTCATAATTTACCATGTATGTTGTATGGCTGATTTTTTACAGTCATACCAGAAACAGACAGAAACAAGTTTTTTTTTTTTTTTAAATGCTAGTCTAGTTAATGACTATTCAGTGTTGTTTAGCTTTAAAATCGGAATAGTGATGCCGTTGCACTGTGCATTGATTGCAAGTTGTGTTGATTGCAGAAATTTGTGAGACGTTTAGGGTTGAGGACTTTTATTTCCAGCAAGGTGATGCACCTCCCTACTACCATCATGATGTGATGAGAGCCTATCTTCATGCAAATTTGCCAAACAAATGAATTGGATGTAGAGATATCAACTCAAGTTTATGACAGAAACCCCAGCAACAGTTAATGAATGGAGAGCAGCCATTGAACAAGAATGCACTCAAGCACCGTACCAAACCAAATAATATGTGATGTTTACAATTCCATTGTTCCACATTATCAGCAGTACCTGGAACAGAACAGCATTCAATTTGAGCATGTGCAATAATCAAAAGAATTGTATATCTGTCTTCTTTAATTGAGTTTTAATCTTAGATATACCTTAATAAATATTAAATTTATATAGATAAAACCAAGGACAAATCATTTTTAAGAAACGAAAGGTATTTTATTTAACATCCTAAAAGACGTACAAAATATTGTTAAAAACTGCCAGAGTTCTTTCGGACGTATATACACCCTTCATCAGTGGCTACATGAGTAGTAAAAGCATGGAATGTTTATATATATAGAGAGACCATTTTAAAACAAATTTGCATAAAATATAAAATGGTAAATGAACTTACTAAAATAATACAAGAAATATACACTGAAATTACAAAATAAGTTTAAACGCTTACAAATTTAAAAATATTATAAGAAAAGAACTAATACAAATTTTAGAAAAAAAATTTCCTAATTTCCTCAAAAGAAATAATTATGTATGCTTAATTTATGCTACAAGGGGCCCTGAAAAAAAAATTGTCTAGGGCCACAAAAAGTTTAATCCGGCCATGAATGTAGCATATACCAAGAAATGACATATTTCATATGCCATGCTTTTTAATTATGTAATTAAAATGCCTATGTCTCTTATTGTCCAGTTTAATTATCCAGTTTAATTATCTCTTATCGTCCATTCTCGACTCTATGCAATTCAAATCTCTTAAAAGTTATTTGTGACATCATTCTCAGGAATATCATACTTGACGCTTTTCTAAAATTTGTATTAGTTCTTTTCTTATAATATTTTTAAATTCGTAAGCTTTTAAACTTATTTTGTAATTTCCGTGTATATTTCTTGTATTATTTTAGTAAGTTTATTTACCATTTTATATTTTATGCAAATTTGTTTTAAAATGGTCTCTATATATATAAACATTCCATGCTTTTACTACTCATATAGCCACTGATGAAGGGCGTATATAAGTCCGAAAGCACTCTGGCAGTTTTTAACAATATTTTGTACATCTTTTAGGATGTTAAATAAAAGACCTTTCATTTTTTAAAAACGCTTTGTCCTTGGTTTTATCTATTGTATGCAGATGTGATGCCATTCTTGATTATTGAATTTATAGTTATTCAAAAGCATATACATTTTTAGGACACCCTGAATAAATAAAGTAAGCCTGTGTATCAACATGAAAGCCAAAACAAATTAAACTGGATGATAAGAGACATAGGCATTTTAATTACATAATTTAAAAGCATGGCATATGAAATATGTCATTTCTTGGTATATGCTACATTCATGGCCGGATTAAACTTTTTGTGGCACTAGACAATTTTTTTTTCAGGGCCCCTTGTAGCATAAATTAAGCATACATAATTATTTCTTTTAAGGAAATTAGGAAAAAGAGGAACTTTTATCATATCAAACCTTTATTGAATAAGATTTCTTAATACAAAATACACATATGTACTTTCAAAACTAAATAAAAAATGATGATAATGTGAAACTTAAATTTATACAATAAAGATTATAAAATTTATTTTAAAAATTGTTTTTCCTTGTCTTATTTCAGCAAAATTATCAATTATTTTCTCATAATTTATATTATCTACTGCATTTTGTTCTTCACACAATACAACTAGACAACTTAATTTTGACTGACTTCACTAAAAAATATTCTGTAAATAATTTTTTACTCATCATAATGGATTTCTGTAAACAATTTTTTTCTCATCATAAAACTAAAAATTATCTTTCACCAGTTGCATTTGAAATAGGCAATATTAAATAAATATGCAACAAAGTTTCTACGTTGAGAAAAGTCGATACAGTTTTTGTTTTCTTTATAAACTGGAGCATATATAATTTATTTAAAACAAAAAATTAATAATCCAACCAAACTAATCACTACAGAATCACTCGTCTATATTAAAATACTATATTATCTATTTTACACTGTCGTAAAATGTCACTAAATCTGATAAAAGGTAAAAAAAGTGTTCTCCGTTGCCAACACATGCCTCTTTATACCCTATAGAAGCAAGTGCCTTCATCTGATAGGCTGAGATGCGTTATAAGACCCATGACATCACAGCCTCCTCACTTATCTGCTCATTTCACTGCCAAAACAAGATGGTGACTTCTGGTTTTGGTCAGTCTTTAAAAAATCGAGCCCTAGACATTTGTCTTTTTTATCTATGCTATAATCCAACTCTGGCTACATTAAATTTAATTGCTTTTACAGTAATCCATACTGTGCTTACATAAATAACACCAACTTCACCTTTTTAGATGTCAGGATGGTTTTGTTGGCTTACGGTGTGAAACAAATCAACCTGTCTCTCTTCCAAAGTCAACAGTAAACTCTTCCTTTCCTGCAGAAAGTAAGTTAACATTGCTAAAGATTTTTTATTTAGATAAGATTTCCTAGTGAATGAGTCCTTTAACATTTTTTACTCTTAATATTTAGCATTTTGTCTTGTAATACGGGGGTCACACTGAAATTTTTTAGATACGGTTAAGTGGTACAAGTTAAACTTACCAACTCTTAGAAGTGTTCAAAGTACTCCCCTCCAACATAAATGCACTTTTGTAGGTGAATTTGCCAAAGATTAAATGTGTCAAGCCACCCATTTCTTGGAATCGATGAAAAATATGCTTTCATAGCCTCAACAATCTCATCTTTGAAATGAAAACGATGCCCACGTAAATTTTTTATAGATTAAAAAATAGCTAAAAGTCACACATAGCAAGATCAGGAGAATAGGGTAGATGTTCTATCACTTTGATGTTTTTTTGTTCAAGAAATTCAAATTTTCATTCTCGCTAAATGAGAAGATGCATTGTCATGGTGAAGTATAAGTCCCCTAACTTTCACTTCCTGAAAAATTTCTGGAAGACACTTAGTGGTGTACCAGTTAGTTGTAACTGTCTTCTTTCCCTCTAGCTTTATGGCTTTGACCAGACCTGTACTTATGAAGAACACATCATACATTACTTTTTTCATTGCTCGTTGTCTTTTCACCATTGTTGGTTTGAGATCATCTTCAAAGACCCATACTTAACTTTCTTGACGTGTTGGAATATCTAAAAACAGTATGTATGCTTCATCACCAGTTATGATTTTAGAAATAATGCAGTGTCCACCATCATTAAGTAATTTTAGGGTTTCTTTACTGATTCTGACACACTCCACTTTTTGGTGTTCTGTTAAATTATGGAGTACCCGACAACAAATTAATTTTTTCATATGCAGTTCTTCATGTATAATTTTATGTATAACTGCGGATCCAATGTTAAGTTCCTTCTGTATCATTTGGTAGGTACACTGATTATCATCTATTAACATTTTTCTAATGGCCGACATATTTTCTAGGACTACAGCTGACAAAGATCTTCCTTTGTGTTCTTCATCCAAGAGAGAATTTCAACCTCTTCTAAACTCTGTAAACCTCTGAATACAGTGGCATGAGATGGAACATCATTTCCATATGCTAATTGTAGATGTTGAAGCCATTCTTCTTGATTTAGCCCCACTTTAACATCATAGAAAGTCATAGCTTGATAATGTTCTCGCGTCAATTCCATTTTCTTTTCTTTCAAAATTTATTTTACGATAGCTAAATTGTAATTGTTGCCACAAATTATCGTCTGTGGACATTAAAGAGTTCAAATTTAAATATCCGACCAATATTTTTTTCTAACGCATATTGTCTTCCCCTGTCTCAAAATTTTCTGTGTGACCCTCGTACTCATATTAACTTCAAAAATACATACACTGTAAACTGCCAGAATATCTAATATTTTAAAGGTCAAAATATTGTATCGCTAAACTTGAAATATCAAAACTTAATATGTCACTCAAAGTATGTCATCATTCAATTATATTAAGGACTGTCTTTTTTAGCTGCCATAAAATTTGGCAAACTTAGTCAAATCAAATGTATTTTTGTAATGATTTAAAAATGAAATGTAGGTTTCATTGTAAGTGAATGCTAAACTCAAATTTAAGATTTAAAAATGTCCTTTAAAACTGATTTGCACACAATCCACTTTAAACTGTAGACTGTGATCAAACAAGCTCATGTGCATAAAAAAAAATGTATATATAACCCAAATAACCCTACCAAATATATTTTACTAATACAAATTCTTAATACTTACTAGAAAGCAAACTTAAAAAAATTCCGCTTTCTATCAATCAATTTCTATTTTTATGAGCAGCAGTTATATGCATTAGGATATTTTACTTAGCCACTGCTTATTATATGCTGGAATTGTTGATAACTCATACTGATGTACATATTTCGTATTCTGTTCCAGTGGTAGCTGCTGTTGGTATACCAGTCTGCACAGTTCTGCTTCTGGTTATTATTGTTGTATTTGGAGTTGTAATTTACTGCAGAAGAAAAAGGTAAACTTTTATTACAAAAATCACTTAATTTTAGTACAACTGAATTTTTTTTTATTTAGAAATTATATTACTTTTTATTTAACTTTAAAAAGTTTGTAATTTATTTTTCCTCATGTTGCACATTCCATGAAAAAAAGTTTGTAATTTATTTTTCCTCATGTTGTACATTCCTTGAATAAATGTAACTTCATCAGTATTTCATTTAATTCTCAAATTCCAGAAAATACCTTGGGAAGTAAGCCTGTGGATCCATACTGATCATTTAGGATTCCATAGTATAAACATTTAATATATATATATAGAGAGAGAGAGAGAGAGAGAATGCAAAATTATAAAATTACCTTTTTTTCTCTTTAGCTTTGCTGATGCTGTAAATCAATGTAGAACTAAACTGAATAATATTGTTTTAAATATAACATGTGTGAATTGTCTTTTATTCTTTTTCATTTAAAATATATCAAATGAACTCAATGCTTGTATCGAGTCTCCCTAATATAGGGAAGGTTTTGCACAAATGCAGCTAATCAATGTGACTAGTATAACTTGAAATTTGAGAATTTTAATTAGTTGCAAATAATTATTTTGTGTAAAACAGTAAAGTACATTTTCTGATTTAAACTAAGTATTATTTAAATAAAATTTCACTCTAAGAAAAAAATACTAAAAACTGTTCACAATCTCTTACAGGGTTAATATTAATCACAGATTTTTTAATAGAATCATGTATATACACTAATTTGGTTTACTCTTTGAAATAAAATAAAAAAAGAAAGATCAATCATGCATAAAGCATTGATTATGAAACACTTTTCAACTGAAATGTAATTTCATTTAAACATTTCTAAAATGTGATACATTCTGCACAGATATATTTTAAATTATCACAGTACTACAATAATTTATTATATTTGAAAACTTTAAACTTCATAAAAAAAATACACTTTATTCAAATGACATCATCAAAATATAAATCTTCTGGCTCTCTATGTAAAGGCAGTGAATATTTCATTCCTGCACTTTTATTTCAGACTCCAGAGTTAAATAATTTTGCATGAAAAATATTCAACAATTCTTATACAACTCATCTTACAATCACTTCTTTACATTCTGCATCCATTAAAATTAGGCTTTGTTACAGAAATAATAAAAGTTTGATGATCATTTAAACTAAAAAAATGTTGTAATTGCATTGGCACAGAATATAGATGCACAGAAAATACTCAATAATAAAGCGATTTTAGAACGGATGCAACCCTAAATATAAATTTAAAATTACTTTCAGCATCACGATATTGACACAGGGAAAAAAGGGTGGATGCCATATTTCATTTTGAAGTGGGTCACATGATCTCTTCATATCATATGAGTGTAATTATTATTTTTATTAAAAAAACTACCGAACATATTTCGCTGAAATTTTTTTTATAAACCTGGGTTCAATCCGAAACTAATTGAGTGTATTATTCATTTACATTCCCATATGTCCTACAGACCGTCTCAGCAACATGCTAAAATTTCATTTTGATAAAGTTATTTTTATAGCAGTTATCGTGCGAACGGACAGACAGACAGAATGAACAAAGTCATAAACACTTTTCAACTATGTTGTAAAGTGTTAAAAATTATATTTTGCGATCTAACTGTCTGTAAACCAGAGGTATAGTGTGTCCATATCTATTATTCAGAATGGCCATTATTAGGAAGCAAAATACTTATTTGATTATATGCAGTAAGGTATGTACAGGGTGTCCTGGAAAGCCCATACACAACATTGTTTCTTCAACTGTTATACTTCTAATTACAAAAATGTTTCAGATAAGGTAACAATTTATCTTATAAACTGTTTTAAATTAAGAAAACGTCTTGTCCAAAAAGTATGAAATGTTACTTTTCTATAACCTTCCTCAATTTTTCAATTGCTTAAAATTTCTTCATACATTAACATGAAAACTTTTAAAAAGTTTAATTTTTTTACGAGTAACATTTAATGAGATATGAATCATTGAATTTTATAACTTAAACAATTTTTTCACATCTGCGAATCCATGATTTCGACCTAGCATTGAGGGTCCACATAAATTGAAAATTTAACATTTCAGTATATGTATTTACATTTCATTCAATGCCATATCTTTAGCATTTATCAGTGTGTCCCAGAAAATCCTTTGACACCTAATAATTTGATTAGAAGACAGAGTTCATTTTCTGTAATTTGCTGATAAATTGACATGTCTCACAATTTAATTTTTGTACAAACCCCAATTTCTCAGCAAGAACTGCTACAAATTTGAGCTGCTATATATTGGTTAATTTAGCTGGTAAAAGAATCAAACTTTATTTAGTTTTTCATGATAATTTTGGAAGAAATTTATAGTAATTGAACATTTGGATTGAGGGGCCTATAAATAATAAAATTTTGTATATTTCAGACAAACATATTTCTTGATTTAAAAATGTTATAAGATAAATTGTTACCTTATTTAAAACATTTTTGTAATTTTAAGTACACTGACTTCCAAAAGTTAAGTACGCAATGCAAATTTTCATTTTTCAAAAGCATATTTGAATTTGAGTGGCCGAAAATTGCTGCAGATATAGATGGCAGTTTGCAAATATCGTATATTACAATCAATCACGATTGACTGTCTGGATAAATGCTAATTAGGCAGTCATTGAAGATGCCATCATTCTGAAGGGTTTGAGGAGGTGCATTTAAATGCTGATACGAAGTGTTTATAACTTTTGTAGGATTATTTTTGATGATATTTGTGTTTCTATGGCTGAAAGAAAATGAATGACAGATAGTGAGCGCTGGCATGGTGTCGGACACATTGGAGCAGGACAGTCAATCAAAGATGTCGCTATTTTCTTTGGCGTTGATCATTCGGTAATTTCTCCATTATGGAAACAATTCCAAACAAGTCAAACAGTTGCCCAGAGACTTGTGCCCAGTCATCCAAGGGCTACCACCCCTCTGATGATCAGTAGATTGCTATAGTAGCCAAGCGGAATCAATGAGCTACCTCCGCAACCGTTACATCCATGGTTGCAGCTGCACTTGGTAAGACAATATCTGCCAATACTGTGTGCCGAAAGTTCCATGTGAAGGGACTGTACACCCGAGTACCACGTTTTTGTGTTCCACTAACTATCCAAGCCAGAGGGGCAAAAATAAAGTGGTGTCATCAACATGTCCATTGGACTGTCTCAGATTGGTGCAACGTCCTGTTCACGGACGAGTCCAGATTTGCCCTGGAATCAGATAATAAGTGTGTAAGGGTCTGGAGAGAATGAGACACATGCAATTAGGCCAAGAACATCATCGAACAACATGCATTCAGAGGTGGCAGCATCATGGTGTGGGCTGGAATTTCAATGGGATATCGCACAGAGCTTCATATCTTTAAAGACGGTTCTGTGATGTCCTAGACCCCATTGCGAGACTCTATGCTGCAGCAGTTGGTCCTGATTTCTCCATACAAATGATAATGCCCGTCCCCATCGAGCTAACATCGTTGACGAATACCTGAACAGTGAGGGCATTTCTTGTATGGAGTGGCCGGCGTATTCCCCTGACCTTAATCCCATTGAAAAACTTTGGGATGCCCTCGGGCGTACTGTCTCTGCACTTTCACTTCCTCCTGCCAGTCTCCGAGAGTTGGAAACTGCCCTATTGGAGAAATGGCCATTGCTCACATCTGCGGTGGTTGATCACCTCATTGAAAGCATGGAAAATCATTGTAAAGTTTGTGTGAAGGTCCGGGCTGGTCACATACCATATTAATGTAAGCTTTGTTTGCCTTTAAACATCAATTTGTTAATGACCCGAATGTGACATCATCATATAACTTACGAAAAGTAAATATTTTTTTCATCATTGTACATAATTCTTATTTTCTTTAATGCTTAAACACATTTGCTATCTTCATGTACAATTTTGAGTTAATCAAAGCTTTACTTTTCCATTTTTGTTGATTTTACCATCTGTGCTTAACTTTTGGAAGCCAGTGTATAAAACCTAAAAATACCTAAAAGTTAATTAACTATGGAATCCAAATAGAACTTTAATGTAAAATTCAAATAATTAACATTAAAAATAATTTTTTAATGCTAAATAAATAAAATAGAGAGTATCAGCGACTACTGGTTGAGGAAATAATGGTCAGATAAGAACTTTTGGAACACCTTGTATATTATGTAAAGAGAAACCATTGCAGTGTATTGTGTCTTTGTAGTATTTCTGCTATGCATTTCAATAAAGGAAAAAAACAGATAAATAAAAGTTTAAAGATAATTAGTTTATTAAATTATTAACTAAGATCATTTAAAGAACAAATACAAAATTCTGCTTGCTCACAGACAGGCTTTTCTGAAAAATTTGACAAATCATTTTAAAACTCAGACAAAATTAGAATTTAGGAGTTAACAGCATTTCATATTTAAATTAATGAATCAGTGCTAAATTTAAATTAGTTTAAAACATTTTTAAATCCCTTTCACAAAGCATTATTAAAAGAATATTGAACCTAAAAATTAATTAACTTATTTCCCAGCTCGACAGAATCAAGAATTTTATAATTTTGCTCTCTAGAATAAAGCTGTGGAATCCAAATAGAACTTTAATGTAAAATTCAAATAATTAACATTAAACGTAATTTTCAATGCTAAATAAATAAAATTGAGAGATTTCAAAATTTAGTCACCCAACAGGGGCCAGCAATTAACATCTGAAGTGTGAAGATCGCTAGTACAGGTATGGCAAATAAAAAAGGAAAAAGTTCACAAATAGGGACTAGGAATTCCATGTATTAGTTGACAGGAAAGATGCAGAATATTTCTTAAATAAGAGATCATTGACATCAAGCACAATTGATCCTTTAAATTCTAACAGTCACATCCATCAGCTCCACTTAGATCTTCTTTGTTGTTGTTGAAACCCAGACCGTCCGACCTACCAGAAAGGTGTAAGGTAACTGTTTGGACGGTCGGGAAGTGCCACCCAATATAGACCGAAACCCAGTGGGGGAGGCTTCCACAAGGACCGTACCCTCCTTCCCCTACCACCAACCTCTCGGAAGGACTTTCGGACCCACATGTTTAACGTGATCATACTCCGCATGAACACGGCGGCAGTTTTGGCAGTGGCTGGAATCGAACCCGGGCATACCGAGTGCAACTCCAGCACGCTAACCAATGGGCTACCGCGCCCTTAGATCTTCTTTGTAAAAAAAATGTAGATCTTGTAGATCTTCTTTGTAAAAAACTTGGAGAAAGAACCATCCATTTTATTGGAATTCAATGCAGACAATCACCAGACATGATCAAGCCTGATGGAATGCAGGAATCTAACTAAAAAAAAGCATTCCTTATTGCACTGTAATCATGAATATCAAAAAAAAAATAAGGAGAAAGAAACTCCACTTTAATTTCATATTAAAAAATTTTAGTTAAAGTATTAAAACAAAAGTAACCATTGCCGGGAATGTAAAGTTCCAAAGAAAAAAATTCCTCATGGCAGTGTGCGATTCGCATAACAAACCATTGAGATTTCAGTAGCAAACTGAAAATACCGCACACAAATTTATAATCTCTGATATGGCGAGAAGTTTATAAAATGGCAGCAATGAAAATCAGCTCGCAGAAATTTATGTTGCCACAAAAAACGAACAAAAGCTAGCAGACGATCCAGGAAAACAAGAACCAATGAAAATAATTCCCAAATTTCAAAAGGCAGGAAAATCATCCAGGAAGTTCAAGAATCACACCAAAAATCACACAAAGTCAAGAAAATTAAGATAGTGACAACTGAAAATTTTGAAACACACTACGTATGGAAATAATAGAAAACTATAGAACAAATGTTAACTAAAATGGGAAAATGAGGCATCAAATTAAAGGGAATTTTATGGGGAATCAAATAAACAACCGTTTCTATAAATTTGCAGATCAAAAGTAATAGTAATTTAGAAAATGGAACAATTTTAAGAAAATTAATTTAGAAGATAAAAAATCTAATTAATGAATAAATAATAAAATAAATAAATAAATATTACCTAAATAGTAATAAATTGAGAATATTGAGCCAGGGAAAATAAATAAGAAGTAAATTGTAAATTCCCAAATTATAAAAAAATTCCAAAGTAACACAACAGGTGGTATTAAAATCTACCTTTCATATTTTAATGCATCTATACAGTTTAAGTATATTGGAATACAAATCAACTTTTTTTTTTAATGAATGTGGACTTGATTTCTCTTGGAGGACAGGACAATTTTAATGAAATTTATTTTAATTATTTGTATTGGTAAACATAAAATGTCTATAGAATTTCAGTATGATGAAATCAGTATAAGCACCCTACTTTTTTTTTTTTCTTTCAATATGTGAATATAACCCTGTATTTATTTATGTACAAAATAAATATTAGTATAGATATAAGAATAGAAAAATGTACACCATCCCATTAACCCTTTCGAGACCTATGTGCCTCACCAGTACACCAGTAGTGAATGTCACTCGCAGCCGGATGGCTCATATGTGAGCCGCTGCTTAAATTGGTTCTGAGGACGGGTGGCTCATATATGCGCTTGAAGTAATACTCCTTAATTTAGTGTATTTTAATGCTAATAGATGAAGCCCTATGTCCACTACAGTTGAATTTATCATGAGTCTAGAATTTTGATCTTCAATTTGTTCAAGTGTTTTGTATTTTTGATATTTTGTGTCGATGTGAAAGCCAGAACTGTGAGTAATGTAAACAAACTAAACTGGCTCTTTAAATGTTATATATGGTATAAACATTCACATTCTCGTGTTTCCGGCTCTCCTGAATACTTTTTATTTTATAGAGATGGGGATATTTCTGTAGTTTTGGTATTCAGTCATTTTGTATTGTATTTTTTGCAGCATATAGACAAATATTTTATGGAGTATTTAGACATTTAGAGAAGAAATTAGTAATTTGCAATGGCTAACAGAAGTGTGGTGGAGGGGGGGATTCAAAGAAGAAATCATTCATATTGTCAATTAACTTGAGTTATTCAGATGATAGTTACGAATCTTTTCTTTCTAAAAGAGTCGTAAAATGATAGTTTTGTGCAACGCATTGTCTTAGCAACATAGTCTTTATCCCTGTTTTAAAGATTATCATACAAAATCAGACTTTTGAACATTGTTTCATTTTATTGTAAATAGTCTTTGCTGAATATTTTCTACTAATCTTTGTTTTCATTAATTATTATATTGATTAAAATTCCTAATTTTTTTTTCTTAAATGTTTAATCAATGTAAATCAATTTTTTATGATCTTTATGTAATTTTCAAAAGGAAATATAACCCGAAAACTATGATATTTATTTACATGATTACTTCAATAGTCAGCTAAGGTTATATGAAAAAATGAAACAATTTTTTTTTTGTATTATTATTCGAATTTTTTTTCCCAAAAGTTAGGCTTAACTATACAAAAAGCTCCGTCCTCTGTGATCGGTGTATTTCAGCCCCGCTCCGTCCTGAGCAAGTGTTCCAGACAGCAATGCACCATTGCGAAAAGGTTAAGAGAAGTTTCACTGTAGTACCATTATAATTTTATATATATAGTTTTTTATAGTAGTTTATGAGAACTACTTTTTAATCCAGATTTTTTTACAGGGGTCTTCCCTTCATGCATGTTCGAATGCAAGATTCAGCCAATGTAGAGATCAATAATCCCATGTACCTCAAGGAAGATTATGATTACGAAGCTAGTGAGGCTCTCAATGGATCTGTAACTCAAGATGTAGATGAGGTTTGATACACACATTAAATAATTCATTTAGATAGTGCTTATAATGAAATATGAAATATTAGGCTGTTAATTGTCTCTTGTATCTACCAGCAGTGCCAACTTTAGCCAATTTGGCTCAAAATTATTTTTGAACTTAGAGTTCATAAATAATTTTGATTAATGCCAAAAAAAAAGAGATATACATTTATTTCAGTTATTTATTGATATCTATATATATTAAACAGTACATTTTAATAAGATCTCTTTTTAGTATTTATATTACATAGTTTTGTTAGTAAAATATGTAGTTAATTGTTATGAAATTATTTTTATTTTACTTTAATAATTAAAAAATGACCTGCTAAAACATTTAATCTTGTTATTTCAACATCTTAATACAGTGAACTACCCTATGAGGATCGATTTGTGTCAAAATAAATGATATGTAAATCCAGAAGTACCACACAAATTATAAGAACTTGGACATTCATTTGCTAAATCCAGTCCTTATGCCAGCAAATGGGAAGAATTAAGAATTGTGCACATACACTGAAATTCAAGCATTTTCCAGACATTCAGCATTCGCATATCTTTAGTTATGTGGTGGTTCTATCAGCAAACCTCTATCGAAAGACATATATTGCAATAAAAAAAAATCTGATGTGGGCAACACATGACTTTCCTTATATAATGTAATGAATTTACTACTTTTACAGTAAAAAAAAATAGGTTTTTCTTATAGTAGATACTAATATTCTTTCCAAGATATTTAATTTTCAACAATTAGTCGTCATTTTTATCCATTTGGCGAGATTTTCGTTAATTTGGCAACATTTCAAAAAAGTCGCCAAGTTGGCGACATTTCGCCAAAATCTCGCCAAGCGTTGTGCACTAAGAAATAAGTTATTCTTACAGCAGATAAATGACTATTGGCGTTCAAATACAAAAGTATTATTCAAAGTATCTTTTGCCATGAATGGAACGAGCTAGATCCACGAAGATGATGTCACTCAATTTATCGCATGGTATTACATATAAAAAGTGAACATGTTTCTCAATAGGAATTTTTATTATTATATATGACTTTTTGATAATTTTTTTGAAAAATGTACAATATCTCGAAAACGGTTCATGTTAGCGTTCTAAAATGTATCTCAATCGTTTTCTAATGAAAAATTACATAAGAAATGTCTATTTGCGTAACTTTATTAGAGGTTTTGATTTTTTGACGATTTTTTCAAAATTTCATTCAAAAATTTAGGGGGGTTCTGAACATTCGATTGCGGATAAAAACAATAGGCTTCCAGTGTTTACGGATTGTGATTTTTGTACCAAATTTTATTCGAATTGGTCTATTCGTTCGTCAGTTATCGTCTCCACAGACTCACTGACACACACTCACACACACAGACATCACTTCAAAAATGTTTTATTCGTGATCAGGGATGCTTGAAACATGCTCTCCCGTCGAAAACTCGAATTCTCGACCCCGTCACAATACTTTCCTTATACATTATGTATATAAGGAAAGTAAAAATTCACTTTTATTAATTTATTCTTATATCAATATTCTTAATAAACTTATTCTATACAAATCCATTATTAAACCTATTCTTCGCTATGCCTGTTTCGTATGGGGATATGTCTGTGCATTTTAAATAGAACTTACTACCATTTAGCAAATTAAAATACTGGGACTTGCAAGGGATGTCCCTAGATATCTCCAAAATAATTTTATTCGAAAATACTTCAAAATTAAGCCTTTAAAGCAAATTAAAAAGATGCTTTAAAATGTGTTAATAATATTCTATGTTTAACCTCCAATTAATGAATTTTTATTTTCCTATTTTATTAGTACTCTGGCTATCATAGTCGGGCAAATTATCCAGGGAGTAAGAAGGTAACAAAAATGTAAGATATTCTGCACCCCCCCCCCCTTTAAAATTAAGCATTTATGAGTAAAAAGATCAGGCAGTTATGAATAAAATTGATAATTAAATTGATAATAAAACGTTATACAAAAAGGCCCTGGGTATTTTTTAGGTTGGTTCTGATTATGGGTAGTGCAAAATTGCTCAAAACTTTTGTATCACTAAAAGGATAAAGTACTTTTTAGGTATGGAGGACACTCCCACTGCAGATACAAGCATCCATGGACCCGTTTAACGCTTGTTATGCACCCATCAGCATGTTATTTGCAATGGCAGCAAAAAACTTATTATAAACCACATTTTTGTGAGTTTCTATGGGAACTGACAATTTCAGTTCAGAACATTCAATTTAGGTCAAGCAGTGTATTAGTCTGCTATGAAAGAACTGTTATGCATTGTTTAATATGTAATTATTAAAGGAAAAATAAATGAAAGAAAAAATATATACAGTTTAAGAAAGATTTGTTTATTTATTTGTTTTTTTTCCCTTATTGTAACACTTATAAAAGCTACCAATTTAAATTTTTAAAAATGACCTACAAAAAGAGCATCATCAATTTATAACAAACAATTCCCTGTCTTTGATGCTGTAAAATATATTGCAAATCATGTATAATGCTGTTGTAATATCCTTATTGTAGCTTAACACAGCACATTCATAAAAAAATCCTTGTAATTTCATTTCCACAATGGGCCATATCATGTTTTTGGTGTACTTTGATAGCAGTATTAGGTGTACTCCAGCAGTATTGGGGGTTCTTCAATAACAATATATTTATACTAAAGTGATACAGAGATATGTTTTGTCATTTGCAGATTTGAAGCAATTCCGTATCACTAAAATGGCAAAATTCCATTTTGGAACACTTAAAACATTTTATGCACAATGTCTTTCATTTCCAAGATGCTTGTGGTTGGTTCGTAATACCTTAAAAACTGTTTAGTCCGATATTCAAGGGCCTTAAAACTACACCAAAGTAATTAAAAAGTATTAAAGTACTTATTTTTGATAACGCCCCTTATAGGCAAGTTTTGTGTATTATGAACGTTGCCTTTGCAGCTTCATGTGACCTGAGTTAAATTTCAAACGAATTTTATGCCAACCACGTGGAAAGACTGAAATTATCAGTTCCCATAGAAGCTCACAAAAATGTGGTTTATAGCAAGTTTTTTGCTGCCATTGCAAATATTGGCTGTTCCATGCTGATGGGTGCATAACAAGTATTGTTGTTGTTGAGACCCAGACCGTCCGACCTACCAGAAAGGTGTAAGGTAACTGTTTGGACGGCCGGGAAGTGCCACCCAATTTAGACCGGAACCCAGTGGGGGAGGCATCCACAGGGACCGTACCCTCCTTCCCCTACCACCAACCACTCGGAAGGACTTACGGACCCACATGTTTAACGTAATCGTACTCCGCGTGAACACGGCGACAGTTTTTTTGCATAACAAGTGTGAAACGGATCCATGGATGCTGGTATCTGGAATGGGAATGTCTTCCATACGTAAAATGTACTTCATTCTTTTAGTGATACAAAGTTTTGAGCAATTTTGCTCTACCTATAATCAGAGCCAACCTAAGAAATCCCAGGGCCATTTTGTGTAACATTTATTATCAATTTTATTATTTACTCATGAAGAATCCCAAGTATACTTTGGGAAAGCTTTTTCTTATAATCATGTGCATAAGATATCAAAAGTCTGCAAAATATTTTCGAGTCAGTGATAAAAAAAATTCAAAATAAGTAAATTTGTTCAAATTTGGGAAAGTTTTTATCAGTTATAGCTATTCTTAAGTTTTATATGTTAAATGAATATTCAATAGTAAGTAAATGATTATAATCCTATAATATACATTCAGAAGCATCTGTCCACATTCCATTCCATTTTATAAAGTCACTGAGAACAAACATCTTCACGATAAAAAATGTTGACATATCAAACTTTGTCTTTATTTAAATATTTTTTAATATCTATCTATTTTTAGTAATTCTTTTTCAATTGTTTGAAGATTATTTGAAGCAATTTATGTTTTTAGTGACCTTAAAATATTTGTTGTAGAAATTCTTATAAGCATTTTGGGAAAATTTCTGGTATAATATTGAAAGCAAATGATGTTTTTAGAATAATGTTATATGCATACAACTGCATGAATGATAAATTAATGTAAAACCTTCATAAAACTATAGTGTGCAATATAAATATGGGTGTCAACTGGTTTCTAAGGCAGAAAACAGACTTCTTCAAGACAAGTAAACAGTGTAACCTCACTTATTCAAGCAAGTTCGGCATCTGCACTTGCTTGTCCTGGAGAAATCTGTTTCTTGCCTTTGAAATTGGTTGACACCCAAATTTGTATTGTATGCTGTAGTTTTATGAAGATATCATTTAGTTTTTAAAGGCAGTTTTAAGCATATTTTGATATATGAATGATATTAGTATATTATGTGAAATTTCCTTATGATCTATAAAAAATAATTTACTTTTTCATCTGTAGTTCTTAAAATATATTTTATTTTTGTAAATCAAAAATGTGCAAAAATCCTGATTATGGTCCTTAAATTTTTAAATAAATTTAATTAATAATTTTATAAGATGTTTTGATTCTGGAAACTTTATTAGGGAACGTAATAAAATTACTGGGGCATCGTATCTTCCATGTACACAGCCCCGCACTCCTCGGAGTAGGGATTATTTTTACTATTATAGTTATATTCATACTTTTCCTTTTTCTAATGATATACATATTTCCAGGCCACGAATTTTACTAATCCTGTATATGATTCCTTATATCCTGTGGGAACAAGTGGTGAGGAAAAAAAAGGATTGCTGCACTGCGATAGTGTGAATGTTGAATTTCGAGATGGCCACTCAGGACCTTCCCACTCAAACCTCAACACCTTGGGTGACGGAAATCACCCACTTGCTTAAAAGAGAATAAATTAATCAATACTCTCTCCATCCACTGTGTGTGAATATTCAACTGTGAAACATGAGTGGCTAAAAATTCTTCGGTTGTTTGAAAGAAATGCGTTTCTTAAAGAATCCATTTTTTAGTCACAATTCTTGCAGCTTAATGTGATCGTTGTGTAAATCATTTGTTTTTATTGTTATTACTGTCTATTAAACCTGTAGAGAATTCTATTTTAACATTAATTATGGGGAATGTTTCTTTTTTTTTTTTTTTTTTTTTTTTTACTATGAGGACTTATAAACTATTAATTTGAATATCAAAGGTTTTAGAGATATTCAGGCCTGAATCAAGGAGGGTCCCAGGGGTCAAGGGCACCCCCCCCCCCCCTCCTCAGGAGGTCATCCCACCATCATATTTTTTTTTTTTTTTTCTTTTTCTTAAGGTGATGCCCCTCCTTTTGGAATTTTTGTGTTGACATATTCCTTTTGAAGAAGTCAATTTTTTTTTTTTCAGATATTTTAAGACAGGGGGCTTAGCTCTTAAAATTTGGGAATTTAATCCAGGTTTGTACCAATTTGAAGAAAAAGTAATGATTTTTTCCCCTAGTAGAATATATATATATTTTTCAAAATTTTAGAAATGGGCTTTTATATTAAAAGCATATTATTCTTTTCTTAATAATTACTTATAAGACAAACATATAATGAATATTATGAAGTAATTATTTTATCAATTCTGTTTGTAGAAGAAATTAATATTATAAAATAATGAAAAATGCGTAATATGAGCATGCATGTAATTTTGCGATATCTATGATACTACTGAACTGTTTATATCTAAATGTGACTCAACAATAGAATGTTAAATATGAAACAACATCTCCCATCTTTCAGAACATTTTCCAATGTAATATGCAGTATGTACAAATTTTTTTTTTTTATTTAATATTAATTTTAGATTTAGAACCGAGTTACACCAAATTATGCTTATTAAAATAATTTTATAAAATGCAACAAAGTATAAAGTGAATATGTCATATCTCATATACAAAATGCAGTTTAAGAAAACTATCCATGCGAGGGAATGTGAAAATGCAAAAGTATTGTGTATGGGGGAGGGATCCTTGGGGGGAGCAGCGGTTAGGGGACATCTTTCAATCGTATATCTTGAGCATCTATCTCCAGGTCTTAATCCGGCCCATGTGATATTGCACAGGACTCATATTTAGTCCCTAAACTGAAACAAAATCTCTAAAAGTCCTTTTTTTTTAATCCTAGGTCCCTAAAAATGGGTATATGAAAATTATTTTTGAATAATTTATGTAAACTTTCATAACCTTCATTATAAAAGTTGCAGTAATTCGTGCATGGTGTTTTAAGAATTGTTATGTTTCAATCATTTTTCTCGGGTAGGATATTAAATAATAGCATCTTCTCTAATGACTTCAATTTTTAGAGGTGTATAAAGTAGTAAAAGGACAAATTAACTGTTAACCAAAGTTAAATGTGATATATAATATTTAAGGTATTAAAAAGAAATTATAAGTGGAGGTGTAAAAGTACTCTGCATCATTCTGACTCAGGGATCCCATTTCAGCGCGAACCTGCAAGATTCTTGCGAAATCTATAAAAAATCTCGCGTAAAAATTTAGACTGCGTGAGAATTTCTCTCCCTCCAGTTCCGGTCTAAAATTATTTTTTCCTTCAAATTGGATACCGCGAAATCCGATGCCCGATGCTGACGTGCCAACTCTCCGGATTTCTCATTGATTCTCCGGCCTCCGGATTATTAACGAAATTCTCCGGCTTTTTTTGTTTGAAATTTATCAATTACCCAGACATGGTATAATTCCTCCGAAACACCAATTTTCCGCTTTTTTAGCATTGATTTCTACCATTCCCTGAATCATAGCAAATACATAATAAAATACACGGTAATGCCAATCAAATTAACGGAGATTTACGGCTACGTGTAATGTAAATTAAGATCGCGAATCGCTTATTTTATGAAAGTAATAAATATACTTTTTCAAAAGTTGTCTAATTCAGCATAATTCACTAAAATGTTATTTTTTTTTTTATTATTAATTTCGCATAAACAGTGTGATTGCGCAATTCAGTTTGTTCTCATGAATCGCTGAGAGTACAATAGTATCTTTTTCCATCCATCTCAATCTTCTAAATATTGCATTTTTGATTGACTGAACGAGCTTAGTTTCATATTCTGATTAATTATTACTGTTAATTTCTTAATTATTTTCGTATAAACAGAGCAATTGTGAAATTTAATTACTTCGCCTGAATTGCCTAGAGTGCGTTAGTATATTTTTCCATCCATCTCCATCATTTAAATGTTGCATATTAAATTGACTAAACTAGTTTATTTTCATATTCTAATTAAGTATGACGGTTAATTTCTTAATGATTTTCGCATAAACAGTGCGATTGCGCAATTCAGTTACTTCGCGGGAATTGCCGAGAGTACGTTAGTATATTTTTTCATTCATCTCCATCATTTAAATGGTGCGTATTAGATCGACTAAACTAGCTTATTTTCATATAATGGCTAATTATTAAGGTTAATTTTTCAATTATATTTGCATAATACAAATCTTTTTATTTTGAAAAATGGGTATGAACTCTATGAAGAGATATTTCCCAAAAAGTGGCATTAAAGCAATGATTTAAGCAAATAAAAAGGAAACCATTTTGGCAGGAATATAATTAATTCATTGCTGTATTTTTTTTTTAATTAAAGATCAATATTTGTTACTCTTTTTAGTGAAAACTTGTGTTTTACCAAACATAAATATTTGTTTTCATTATAAAGTAATTTTCACCTGATAAAATTTAAATGTCGAAGAATATGAGTTATAGTTAATGCTTTCTTTTTTTTATTACTTTCTAAATTAGCGTGGTAAAAAAAAATGAAATTTTAAGTTTCTCTCCTCATGGCAGAAAATCTCTCCCAAAATTTTCTGGAAGGAGAGAAATTCTCCCCCTCTTTTCCTGACTTAGTGGGAACCCTGTTCTGACTATAAATAAAAATTTACCATACAACATCCAGGGTCAATTAAAATAATCCTTATTTTTGTTGTTTAATGGCTAAAATAATCTATGAACTTAAAAGTGGACTTAAAGCTAAAAATTGAACGTAAGATTTAATATGCATTGAAAAGTTTGGGTTTGACCTTAACTGGCTTAAGTGGTAGGGTTTAAAAAAAATATTATTTTGAGTGGCATTTTTGTTGTTCCCATAGTTTTTATGGGCTCACTATTTTGGTCCTCTTTTTACTTGAAATTACCCTAAAGTCCCTGAAACAAGCCTAAATACGGAGTATAAGCCCTAGAACTATAAATTAATGTCTACATCCAACTATTGAAATAATATACCTAAAATATTAAGCTACATAAAAATTTTATGAATAATTAACCTTAAGTTTATTTGAACTTCCTATTTTATTGATTTTCTACAAAAATGCAAAGAAAGTTATTAAGCTTAAAATAACTCTGAGAACTTGCATTAAATAGTTACTTGTTCTATTTAAAGTGTGGGAGATTTACTAAATTAAGAGAAATATTATTTGCAAATTTAACCTTTACGTTACGGCTGCAAGAATTCACTTTTTCAACTTCAGAATGACAGAATAACTGAAAATTCCACCCCTGTAAATAAATGCCTTCATAGAACTTATCTTTTGCTCGCAACTCGTTTCCCCTTCTGTCAGGTGAAACTTGGAGGAAGGACTGCAGGCAAATACAGTAGGCGTTCCCCTCCTTTCCCAGAAAAATGGGGGTGAAAAAGACTCGTACAGCAGTTGAACCAGTGCTGCTCTAGAAGAGATTTTCAGTGGTACAACTGTTGTACCGCCGCAGTTAAAAAGTTAATACAGGGTCCTTTGCTGGCATGAAATTTAACCTTTTTCATGCAACATTTTATCTAATTAAATGTCCACAAATAGTTTCCATCTGATGGATTACCAATTTTTGTCCTGCCAGAAAACTGCCTTTTTAAATTTTTATGGTTGTATCAAAAGGATTTTGTGTCGAGTTTTATATGTTATTTACTTAAAACTTCAATCCATGTTTGGTTGTGACAATTTTATTAATCAAAAATATATTTATTAGATAAGCAAAAATTCTTTCTCAATTAATAAGGTGTATTTGCTTAGATAAAAAAAGAATTCTCTGCAGGGATATCAAAACTATTTTTTTTTTTTTCACTCTGTTTTGCCTTTAGTTTGCATTTCATTTGTATGTTTGTGTTCGTATTTTTCACAAACAGTTTATATACATAATGTATATATGTATGTATGAAATATTTTATCATGTTATTGTATCATTTTAAATCACACTATGATCTGGATTTCTTTGATGAAATTATGTAGTGGTTGTTTCTTTTGTTAATTGCTATTTTCTTTGTTAGTTGTTACATTTATACAGCTTTTTTTTATATATACATTTAGCCACCTTATCCTCATTTAAAATGTTTTTGAGTTCATTTACTGATTGTGCAGTTGCCAAATATTCCTGTCCCTGTGAAATTAATAGCTGTGTTTTTTTGTTGTTTTTATGACAAACACTAAAATCCTATGTTTAATTTTACTAATTTGAAGATTATTTGTAATTTTACAGGTTTGTAATTAATTTTATGTTAAATTTTAGTATGAAATGGTAATTTTTAATGTAATTTTGTTAAATGTATTTATACAATTTCTTTACGAGCTTTGTTGAATTTAAGGTTCAATAAATATGCACTGAATCTCTCCTAGTAACCACTGTGCATTCTTATAAAATTGGCTTTTTAGAGCAGTTATTCTCAAACTTTCGTAACTGCAACTCACTATGAAAACACGAAAAAAAAAATGGCTGACCATGTACCTCAATTATTGCTGCTATTCTATACAATAATGCATAGTTCATAATCATTTTTGAAACAGAATTAGAATGCATATTTTTTCAGAGCTGTCCAAATCTTTTTCAAAGATTTACTATTTTTCATTAGGATATCAAAAATTACAGTCTTCAAAATTGTCATCAAATCTTATCAATTGCCAAAATTAATATTTTTCGCAAATTGCAAAAAAAAAAAAAAAAAAAAATGCAATGAACAGTGAGACTCATGTTATTTGAAATTTACTTACAAAAATAATTTTAAAACATTAATTTGTCATAGTTTAGTTAGCATATTTTAAAATGAGTTAGGTGTCTTCTAATGCAATTTAGCAAATTATTCTCTAAATTTTAATTTAGAGATAACATTTTTTTTTTTAAATTTCTTTACTGTTGTTATTTCATAAAATGAACATCTGCTTCTATTACAGTACAGATGTACAATGCTTGCAACTAAAACATATCATGCAAAGTGATGTGATTTGAAGTAATGGTATGAATTTTTCTAAAATTTCATGACATTTGAGTTTCAAAATCAAACCAGAATAATAAGTTACTTAATTATATTGTAACTATTTTTTTATTTTGTTTGTTTGTTTGTTTGAGGTGAGAAATGGGATCACTTAAAATTACTAATATGTTTATGGAATTTTATTTCCATTACAGCTAAAAGTGGTTGTTAAAGAGAGATTTCACTGTATTTAAAATGCATTTATCTTAATTTTATTATTAAATGTGTGTATAAATTTCTAAAATTCTAGTTGAATTTAAAACAAGTTTCGATCACATTTTTTGTTTCAATAAGTTGTGTATTTTTTTTTATATAAATAGACTGAAATGTGCTAATTGAAAGCTATGGTCAAGCTATTTTTAGCCTCCAACAAAGATGGGCTGTACTAAACTGATTACTTTCTCCCTTGACCCAGCAAGAACTTCCCTACCTTTGGCTGGCCGTGTGTATGAGTATAAATGTTTCTTTTGCTGTAATGTTATTTAAATGGAATCGTATCCTCAACTGCACTTTGTTCTTTATGTACCTGTTACCTGCAACTAATTTGTTTAGTTGGTTTTTATATTTTATATTTTATATGTTGGTGTTTCCTGCATTATATATTGAGCTGTATAGTTAAGAGTTATTTTTCTGATCTGTTAACCACTATCAGTAATCTCATCACTATGTCTGTTCACATCTTACCATCACACCTTTGTTTAACCGAGCCAGTGACATGATTGTAGAAGTGCCAAATTGTGTATTGTGAATTCTTCCGATAGATGTGGCTGCTAATTGTTCATGTTATTTTTTTTATTTTTTTTGTACATTCCTAAAATTTAATTATTGTCTTCCAAAAATCAGTTAAAATTGGTTTAGTGCAAATTTATAAAAGCTAGAATGCAGTCTTCTGAATATAATAAGTATTACGACTTTTGGAATTGGAATTTAAATATAGTTACGTAAATTATTTGACTATAGCTGGGTGCAACTATTTAAAATATCTATACTCTACAATAATCCATTATAAAGTGTACTTACATAATTAAAATATTTTATAGGCTGTAATTTGTAGCAAATAAGAATAGTATACAGTATTATAATGTACTAATTTAACAGTATTCCGAGAAATTTAAGACCATATAAAATGTAATTTTATACTACCAAAATGTAAATACATTTTATCAATTTTGATACCCAAACATAAATTTTCTGAAATTTAATTTCAAATCTTGTGCGGTTTATTTTAGTCTTATCCAATATAATCTTTTTTTTTTTTTTTTACCCCCCTTCCAAAACTTCCTCTCCTTGTGGTATACAGAAATGTGATTTAAAAAGTCGGCTGTACACAGCATATATACCTGCAAGCAAATATAGTTTACATATTTTTTACAATAAGTTTTCACGTAATTTTGAAATTGCATAATAAATATCATATATTTGATGGCTAGAAAATTCATTTTGTAGTATTTGTGAATTAGCTTCACTTATAACAAATAATTTACTTACCTAGCAATTCAAACCATAAATTTCCAATAATTTGACTTACATTCATGTTTTCATTAAACATTGTAATGTATTCAATAGTATAACAATCGGGATCTCTTTGAATATTAGTGTGGACCAAAGACTATAAAAACATAATTTAATAAATCTTACTTATCTAGTATAAATTTTAGAGATTTAATTCAAATCAATATCAATTTTGTCCACATAATACAAGTTAAAAGCGTAAATCATAATTCTTATTTGTTTTTACACATAAGTGAAATTCTGTGAATCTCATATGTCATATTTTATTGTTTATTGAGACCAGGGAATTTTTGTTCCTAAAATGTTTGTCTTTAAAATTAAAGTGCATGTGCACTTTGTTGTTTAATAGGCATTTTTTCCTCTAACTATTCAAATACACATTTCTTTGATTGGTGTTTGGGCTATATATGCTTCAAAATATTTTAACATAATTTGCCCTCCCTATTTAGAAGTCTGTGTTACACTCTAATTCATTGGAAATTTGTTGAAATTGTTCAAAGCACTTGAGTTTTCGTAACTAACATGTGCTAACAGAAACTAAATGGTTCCAACTTTGAAGGAAACTGCTGCTTGTGAGAATGGTATCCTTGCTATATATCAAGTTCCCTAATTAAAGCCATGTGTATAATAAAATAGGGATATGTTTCAAAGATGTTATGAACTCCTCTTTTAAATATTATACCAAAACAATGCACATATGTCAAAACTTCTGCACACATGCATTTGTACAGAAGTTTTTGACATATGCCCATTAGAGATGAGTTTGAGTTCAATTTTTAAAGCCTGAACCTGCTTGAAGCTAAACTGTTAAATGTAAAAAAAAAACTCTAAAATCTGCCTGAGCTAGAAATATTTTAGATGTTCATACATAATTGCTATTGATTTTCAAAACATTTCATTTGTGAAAACAGGTGATTACATTAAGGTATCAAACAAAAAGATTGTGTAAAGGATTTGAGTGCAGAAACACAAAAACAACATAAATTAAAAATAAAATATAACTCCCCTTTGTACCTATATTGTTTAACCCACTTATAGGCATCGGGGTTTGGCATAAAATTTTATAACTGGCAGCAAATTAATATTGCTGTGAGCTTTTTAAGCTAGTGGCAAAAACTATTCAGCTCACAGTAATCTCAACCATCAAAATTGATTTCTAAATTTCTGTTCCAAATTATTCGCTAAACTTTAAAAAAAAAAAATTCAGCAGTTTTTGTATGTCCTTTATTTTTGGAATAGTTTTAAGCAATGCATTTCTTGATTGCTGTGGTTCTTTCAAAGTAAATATTGCTGTTATTACCCCCAGCTTTTGTCAATTCTGGATAACTGCAACAAAACTTGCATCTTAGCTTTTCCATGAAAATGCTGCATTATAAATTCTCGCAGCAAACCTTATATGGGAACCATTGATTATCATGGCATGTTCTAGAGTAACTAACATCATTTGACACAGCAGCAGTGACTTATTTCAAGCCCTGATAGACATACTCCTTTTAAATTACTAAATGAACATGTTCTTAATTTTGAAACATTGTCCGACAGATTTAGCAGATAACCAAACTTAAAAAATATCGCAACACAACACCCTTTGTTAGAATTATAGAACCTATTTACCAAGTATTTAACCTCAAAAATGAATTCAGTAACTTTATATTAGTAAATAAAATGTGAATATCTTGAATTTAAATTTTTATAAATATTTTCTAACCTTTAACTATTGTGCAAAATATATCTATTAAATTAAAAATAATTTGAAACCGAACTCTTCTCGTCTCTAATGCTCATGCTTTTTTACCCTGAAGGGGAGACTCATAACACCCTTTTACATATATTTTCAATATTTTATTACATACATAATTCTAACTAAGAACTTTATCTAAGATACTCATCACCTCAAACATGTTGATAATTACATTTTTCCATTCAATTACCCATTCTATTTTATTTTTTTTTAAAACAAATTGAATAATTGAAAGTGAAAATCACCATGGCAGATATCTGTGTTTAATAGCTATTAATCCGCCTTCCATATAAAATCTTCCACACTTTGATGAATTATATTTTTCTCTTCACATACACAAAATCTGAATTAATACAAAAATAATTTCAATCATATGTTACTGATGAACATGTATCTTTTGTGATATCTTGGAACCCAATGTTGTAATCTTTAGCACAAACCCTTTTTAGTGCCAAACGTACATTTTTTTTAATGTTTTAACTTATTACTTCCTTGAAATCATTCTTGGTGCCAAACATACATACTTCTCTAGCCAACTTTTTTCGGCACAACATTTAGGTGGTTATAATTAAATTGATCCAATTCATGGAATCCTGGAACAATTTGTAATTAGTATGTTTAAGTGACACTTGGTATTAATTGCAACAAGTGGACAAAGAATGTAGCTCAAGTTTTATTTATATTTTGTCTAAAATTGGTTAGAATGTATGAATTATATTCTTTATAAATAACTCTTTTTTTTAAGTAAATTACAAATAATTCTAAAAACATACATAAAATATATTTTATTCAATTGTCATAATTTAATTGTATTAGAAAGTTTGGGCATTAGAAATATAAAATGAACTAATACCTTGATTTAAATTTATTTAGATGCACGAATTAGATTTATTATTACATCAGCAACATGTCTGTTAAGAAGCCCAAAGCAATATGCATTCATAATAGATGTAACTTTTCAGAATCTCACAATTTGCCATCATAAAATTTTTAGTAAAATCTGTTCCAGAAGAAATTCTGCTTAAATGAAGCTTTAGAAATTTTGTGTGGTTCCAAAAATATGGAATATGCTGTAACGAAATAAAAAAGGAAAATCTGCTTATGATTGAAATATTTTCATGTGCCATGCGATTCATTCTTTGACACATTTAACTTTGTAGTATTTCTATATTAACAGTGACGTTTTGACCTATTTTTCTTGATAAATTGTGCTTACCCATAGTCCAGGTAACAAATACTTTGTTAAAATGTTACTTAAAAACTGCTAGAACCTAGATATCAGTTAACAGGATCAATTACATTATGACTAAGTTGTATTGTTTTTTTTTTATAAAATGTTATAGGTTCCGATTGTCGAATCTCTAAATATTCAAAAACATTTAGAAACCCTCTTTACAGGTTACATCCTCTTCATTTGGTGAATTTAATACTTAACATTTTTGTGTATTGAACATCACTGTCTTTTCCTCATAAAAATGCATTTTTACCATTCATGTACATACATTGCATGCCTTATCAAAATCATTCTTGATGTCCCCAAAGTTTTGTTAAATATCAGATTCTGCCATGTGTTTTTATCTAATTTTGTGAACAGGTGTGTGTCATAATAAATCCTAATATAGCCCTACAACAATCTCCTGTTCTGATATTTTTTTTATATAATCCCAGATATACACATTGTGAATCTCAGTGTTGGGAAGACTTCCTGTGATATTTTGTGGAATCGAATTTATTAGTTATAATGATCAGACATTCAATGTTAATTTAAACAAAATTATATTTGAATGGATTACACAGAAATTTCCCCCATGTTCACTTTCTAAAATTCATTTCATTTGGTACTTTTATCTATAAAATAATTCAACGCACCTCTTATTCATCCCACAGACTGAGAAATTTTTAATGTTGATATACTATATGACACAGGTATATAAAATGCAAATGCATTAAAATAATTGTATGCAGTAAATTATGGTTTTTTCCGTCTTAAATTTTGATGAAATGTTTATTTTAAAATAAAATTTAAAATTGCTTCATTGGTGATTAAAACTTCTACTTAACAAACCTAATGATGAAAATATTGAATAGCTGCTCATGATATCAAGCGTGTTGTATATAGACTTTTGTAAAGATCTGAATGTTTATATTTGCATATATATATATATTATATATATATTGTCGAAAGAATTTCTGTTTCTAACAAGTTGCCATTTCTAGGCAATTCCTTCTTGTAGCAGCTTGTCCCTAGTCCGTTCCACGATTAGTTGCTTTACTTAAATGAAAATAAGTGCTGATTTACTGTAAATAGTATATTATGTCATGAGTTGTTTAATTGTTAATTATTGAATGAGAATGTGAGATTTTCGTAAATTTGTGATTGAAAGAATATTAGTCTTTAAAACTTTAGTAAATTGGCATGGAACTCGAGCATGACATCCATGATTTTGATGTTTGTTAGATTTACTTGATTTCCTTTCATTGTGTAATAAAATTGCTTTTATAAATCTGCTTTTTTTTTATTTATTGAGTTTATCATTTAAATGTTATATTATGTATACTGATATTGGTTTTAATCTTTTATTTTACAATACTTAATTCACTTATATTCAGTTTTCCAAACAACCTGTTAACCCATCAGAGTTGGGTATAGAACCCTTCCTTCAAACCAATTCCTACCAATTCCTTCTGTTTCAGTGGTTAGAATGAGATAACCACTAGCCAGCCCCAAATTAAGAAACCTTTTGATTCTATTGAGTGAACTGCACAATTACCTAGATGTCAGTTGAAAATGTGAAACCGAAGTCTTCCAAGAAAGTTCTGTTAACTAGTAACTAAAGTTTTGCAATTTAAAATGCGACTCAGAATTTTGTCTTAACCCTTTCACGACGATCGGCACGCCCACGTGCCAGCTGCGAACTTGCATTCAAGGACGAACGGCACTCACTCGAGCCAGAGGAAATTTTATCGCAAGCGGATAGTGGCACCTATAAGTGCCACCACGCGGAACGTTTTAATTTGTATACTAGATGGCGTTGCTTGTCCATGGAACTAACTTCAATGTATTTTGCAGAGGCATGACCTTGGCAGAAGAGGATTGAATGCTCCATTTGGAGCGGTGAAAATCATTTTGTAACATAAACAAACAGAGCAATTCTCGTAGCATCAACAATTTTATAATTGAGTTTCGGTTTTTATTTTTATTTCAGCGTTATGATTTCGTTGGTGAATCATAGGAATATAAGATAGTATTTTTTTTTTTGTTTGGGTTTTAGAGGCAGTAAAATTATTCGTTTATTTCAGATAAAAGAATGGGAGCAACTAACGAGTATTTTGTATTCAGATTTGTATGAAAATTATACATCAAATAGAACATAAATATTTCTTTTATTCCTGAAAAAAAGTAGACTTCTGTGTTGAATAGGTGATTTTTAGTGAATTTTTATCGAGAGTTAGGCTTAGCGCAAAAAATGCGCTGTCCTTTTCGACCAGTTCGAAAGCGAAGCGCTTTGTCTTTTGGGCCGCGACAGCTCCGGAATGCCGCTGTCCCGAAAGGGTTAAATCTTGTTTTATAATTCATAATTCCCCCTTCTCCTAATATTTTTGCAAAGAATACATTAAATTAATTTTGGGTATAGATTAAAAATACAATTTTCGATGTTGGTAAGATTTTTTTTTTTTTAGAAGATTTAGAATCAAAACTGTTTAGTCACCCTGTGAAATGTTGCAAAAATTGTGTGCTGGTGTTTCAACATGTAGTAACCATCAAATATATGCAGGAAACCAATGCATAGAAAAAAATTGGGAAAATTTCATCAGTCACAGAAAGAAAGCAGGATTTCAGGGACCAAAAGAAAGGATATTTTAGATAAGAAATTTGGGAAAATTATTACTCTACTAAATGTTCTTCAGGCTTGAAAATCAAAGCTTGACTGCAGTCTTAAATTAACTCTTTCAGGTTAAATTTATTTCCCGCAAACTGCATAACCAGATCCTATTTAATTTTGAGAGAACAGATAAAAAAAACATTAACAAAAATGATGATTAATTTATTTATCATCTTTGTGCGTTTTATTATATTTAAAATCATCAATTTCACTATTACTTTCAGAATCAACTAAACAATCACTAATTTAGTTTATCACGATTTTTTTCTCGTTGCCGGCACCATTTTGAAGCCAAAAATTGGTAAGTACAATATTTAGTCCATATATGGTGTTTACAGTCCAATAATGAAAAAACTAGCATGAGAAAGTGATACCGGAGTACACCCAACATTTGATGAACTAATAACTTTCAATGTCAGGGCAGCAAAGGGTTAAATATATTTTCTAGCACTTTTAAAAAAGTTCAATTTTCATGTATTTTACTCCATTAACAATTCAATCTAAAAATTAGTCAAAAATGACTAAGTATGTCTATGATCCTTGATATTTTTGCACAAGTACCTTTTGCAGCAGTTTGAAATCATGTTTTTAGATAATATATGAAATAAACTTTAAATTTGCCAATACTTTGGGTAAATTTCAGAAAAATAACTATTACTAAAATAAGTTTGATTCTACTTGGCGTGTAAAATTTTATATTCAAGTCATTATGAAATAAAAACAAGTGTTTTTATATATTCTTTAAGAAAAAGAAATTTTTCTAAAATTTTACATCATTATTTTTTAAACATATACTGAATTAACACGTTAAACGCATCAGTCCCAGTGAATTTTTCGTTTGGATGATGTCAGTCCCTGGGACAGGTAGTATCAAGGTTAAAAAATATATGTTATAATTTTAATGGAGTTTATTGAAACATTCTAAGCAAAGATGTGGTTTAGTTTTACAGATATTACAAAAGGTGAAGACCTGTTTGGTTAACTTTCATGTCTGTATTCTAACTGACTGTCTCTTGGTGGTCACCCGTTCACCATTCCATCACATTATTCTTCTGTTTATATTTTTTATACTTCTAAATTGGCTGTGCCATTCACATAGCCGAAATGGGGAGTGAAATACAATAGTCACCTCAACATGTGTAATTATCTTCTGTTTATACTCTATGACAGAACACCTCGCCGAGCGATCTCCGCTGTGCATTGCCTGAACGGTATGCAGAGCAAGAACGGTTCCACACTCAATGTGTTAATATTTAATACTAGTTCCTACCAGACAACCTGTTTATTCAGATCTAACAGGCTGAAAATTATTACATAAAATTTGGGGAAAATGAAGTAATTTATATAGTAAAATAATGGATACCTATTATTCTTTTAATCCATTACTTAAAAAAAGGTCACTAAAGGTTACTAAAGGTCAAAACTAAATTTTATTTAAGAGTAAAAGTCTGTATATTTTTACAGACTCCGATGCTACCCCAAAATCCTAAAGAGGACTCCACAGCCTTGTTTACAAGTCAAGTTAAAAACTTTTAAATGTGTTACTGTCCTTTTTCGCCATCAAAGGCATGGAAATGTATGGGTAATGCAATTGTTTTGACCATCACTGTAAAATTTCAATTAAATATTTAAATGAGTATTATTTTCACAGCTGCTTTTGAATGTCTCCAAGATTCATGGTTAAGTTGTTCAAATCCATTTTTACTTTCTCATACTATGTAATATAGCATAGAGAAAGTATTGTTTTCACAAACATTTCTGAATTCAAAATTTTGATGCCAATATGTTTTAAGACCTCCTGAACATGTTTTGACTATTTTTAAGGTGATGTCCATCTGTATGTGGTCAATATTTTGTGCAGACGATAGTAGCCACAAATATTGAATGGATTTTCACAAAACTTCATATCCGGTTTTATCAAAAAATCTAGAACTAGATAAAATTGTTTTAAATTTGAGCGAAAACCTTGAAATTTTATATTTTTTTAACATGGCAGCATAAAGCTAAATTTGACAATCATGTATAAAAAGGGTTACATATGGCTCAATGATCATGAAACTTAATAGTTTCAATTGTTGTGAAAGGTAGCTGCGATACAATTTTTGTTGTTTGTAATGTCATTAATCCCCCTTAGGGGAAAGTCTCCCTCCCCGTGGGTACATTATCAAGTATGGTATTAATGGAAATATTTCTTCAAAATAAGAAATTTGAAAAAAAAAAAAGGAGGGGGGGGGGGAGAGATACTAAAAATAGATTATGGTATAAGAAAGTCCAGTTGAGCCACTCCAGTTACTCTTATTTTCCTTTACACAAAGGTCAAAACTTTGCTGCGCATCAAATTTTGCACTCACCCATAGTTTCATTCCATAGGTCGGCAGCAATATACAATAATCTGTTAAGTTCATTGGTATTCTCTTTAAATACAAGATAGTTCCTAAAAAAGTAATCGAATAATTGGTTGTGGTATTCACTATATATCTTTTATACATTTTTCTATAATTTGCACATTTCCTACTTCATTCTAGATGTCAAACAATCCAATTCTTCATAAACTGCATTTATTACAGCAATAGAAATCTGTTATCACACAGACGCTGGAATGCATGAATAATTAATTCTCCCTCAAAATAATATAATTTATGATACAGATGCAACATGCATTTTTTCATCTTGCAAAACTTTTTCTTTTTTTCAATCATTGCCAAAAAGACAAGATCACCGATTCTACTTCACTGGTCCACCACCACAAATATATATGTAAAAAAGTTGTATTTTAAGATGCTATATCATATCCTTCTAATCTTGAAGTTCCTATGAAGAAACATTCTGAGCAACAGTTTTACAACTCCAGAAATCAAGAAAATGATCAGTTGTTAGTTTTAAAGATATGAGTTTAAACTAAAAAAAAGTAACAGCTTTCTTGATTTAATTGATAACTGATTATCTGACTATTTAATTTTCAATCTCTGACAAGAAATAATGAGCATCTTACTCCACTATTTTAGACAGCTAACTTTAAAGTCTGTAGTACCAGTGACTAAGCATCAAGGCATGCCTTAAGTAATATCGAATCTCAATTTGCGATTGAATATTGCTGTCTTACAAATAAATTAGAAAAATGCATAGCAAAAGTGAGATTCAAGGGGGGAAAAACACATAAAAAAAAAAAAAAATATCAATTGAAAATCTCATCACTTATGTTGATTTTGATCTTCCAAAAAAAGCTGCAGCTGCACTGGTTACAGTTAGTTATCTTTATTACCATAAAGCATTTCACTCTGTGCATTACTACCCCAAGTGTCCTTTTCCATGGGTGTTATTAGTGACTGTCAAATATATCGCTTTACAAATAGAATCGTACTGAGATTGTCCGTTTTCGCACATGTAATGCCAAAATGAGTGCTCCTCCAAACAAAATAATCATTTTTTCAAAATTGAAAAAATGAAATTAGTCTAAATAAATGTAGTCTATATAAAAATCACAGATAATCCTTCAGGGCAGTACAATTCCTTTGATGACATGGAAATACTTTTTGAAAAACCACAAAAAATAATCAAACTTGAATTAATAAATAAATGGGTTAATTAACAAGATTTGTCATTTTCATATCCTTTTGCTAGCCTTCTATAATTATTTAAGCTTAATTGTTTACTACATAGAATAGGGGTTTGAAACCTTTTACCATTAGCCCGCACTCGCATATAAAAAAAATTCTCTTTTTTAGACATGGAGCACTAGTAGATATGTATTTTTACACTTATGAGATTACTACTGTTCGCAGGCACTGGGTTACAAACCTCTGATCAACAGTAACATCATTGACTGTCTACATAAGTCATAGAAAAACATATTTAAGATAATTTTATGAAAATTAGTTAGTCATTTTTAAGTCCTTTGTTAATTTCAAAATTGCTATGCAAATGTGTATAATTGCTACTAAATTTTAATTAACAGTTTTTCCAATCATTGTTTAATCTTTATGGAGAGCCTGAGCATGATAGCAATTTGCATTCTTCATTATTTCAAGGTATGTGCTTTCAGTTGGTTGCATTACCAGTTGTTCATGATGTGTAGCAGATTTACTATGAATCTAATGAGGCTTAATATTCAGATCATCAGAAACAAACTTTACATACTTTTTTTTTTGTGTGAATAATGTCTATTGTTAGAGTATCCAGCTGAAATAGGGAGTGGTACGAAAAATATAAGTAACTGACACGTATCTTCAAACTTAATATACAGGGTGTCCAGTGCTATCGGTGCCCAATGGCTATTTCCTCAACCGTTAGCCACAGAGATATACTTCCAATTGCAAAAATGTTTTAAATTTTAAAATCTATTATCTTAACAGTTTAAATCAATAGATGCATTTATGAAAGAAATACGAAATATAAATTTTTATACGGTCCTCCTGTCCTACCAGTTATATTTAGGAAAATGATCCTCATACAATTTCATGCAAAATAAAAATAAAAAATCATCCCTTTATGACCAAAATTCAGGCTTATGGTTGGAGCACTTTTTGTGCTGAGAAATGGAGGTTATACACAAAATAATTGGAGAGACAAATATTTTGCAGAAATTTCATTATTTTTTGCAACAATATACATTACACTAAACAATATTAAAATTATAATTATTTGTAACACATAAAAAAATATCAAAAATATTCGATAAAAGGTTTTGCTTCATTCTCGACATTGTCAGCAAATGTAATCGAAAGATAATACTTTGAATACGGAATTTCAATATTTATATAGTCCCTTAAAGGTTACCTAAAACGGGACATTTTTATGCGCAGAAAAGCTACTTAAATCACAAAGTTTAACACTAAAACGATGGATATTTTGAACTACCTAGAACGACGGGCAGCAGTCAATTTGACCGCTATAGAAAAAATACAACATACCTTTAATTCAAAACCAAAATATCATAGTTACAGCATTTAGGATATTTCTTCCACACATTTTTTTACAATAAGAGTTCTTGATGCACCGTTCTTGGCATTTTCCACCGGTGGGCTTATCACATGATGAACACAAATCTTCTGTTTTATTATGGCAAGATGAGCTCTGTTCAGGGTGGATAAAAATCATGATTTTTTTTTTTTAAAAATCAAAAAAAAAATCGGATTTTTTTATTTAAATCGGACTTTTTTTATTTATATTAGCCTTTTTCAAAATCAATTTTTTATATTTTTCAGATTAGACGGTAGGTTAGACTATATTAATGTACTGTATAATTTAAAAAAATTTAATTGAATATATATTAATATAAGATTAAAAAATATATGCAGGGGTTAAAAAAACCCAAAGACTTTTTAAATAAATAGGTTTTTTTTTAATTGGGTTATTTTATTCAATTTATAAATCTAGGCTATATTCATTATATGGAACTATTATGCGGTTTTAAGTTCTTTATTTGAATTTATATTAATAAAGAGCTATGATATCTTAAAATCTATTAGGTTTGATATTATGAAAGACTTGAAAAAAAGGAAAGGGATTATGACAAGCTTATTAAAAAGTCAAGATTTTAGAAAAAGATGTTTTTAAATATTAATATTTAATACCATTTTCATTTATATAATAAAAATGTACCATTTAACAGGTAATTTCATTCATCTGAGTCTCTTAAATGATTTTTTATTAGTACAAATTTCTAACACTGGAAATTGGAGGAAAAAAAAAAGCATGAAAATACAAATTTAAGTAAACAGTAAAGTAATACAGCAGACGCTCGGTATAATGACCCTCTTTTTCGAGACCTTTCCAATATATCGACCAGAGACTTTGGTCCTGGATGCATCCTCATAGATGTTATGTGTGATCTTTATAACTACCTTTGGTTATTACGACCCACATTCAATGGTCCCGCTGGGATCATTATATCGAGAGTCTACTGTACAATGTTTATTTTACAAAAAGCGTTTAGGACATAGTATTTAATTTAAAGCTTCGTACAGAAAAACTAATTTTCCAGCTTTTTCATTGCCCAACTTATTTCTAAGAGTGGAATATACTAATCCATATGTAGAAAATATACTTTCCACAGATGCAGAGGTAGCTACTGCAGTAAAAAGTTGCTGAATAGCCTTGATGATTTTGTTGTCTGTAGAGGTAGCTACACAAACAGAATTAAAATGTGTTTTCCACCATCCCAAGGGTGACATTTGGGAAACAACATCTTGCTCAAATAGAAAATTATAAAACGGATCAACCTTGGTTAAAAACTTCATTATTATTGGCATAAAACTTGTCATATACTTTTCAATGGCAAAGGTGAATGCTGATTTTTACTCTGTTTCTGTCAGCTTGCTACCACAATATCGAGGGTCCAATAAATACGATAAAAAGTGAGGAGCACCCAGTGCTTGATTGTAGCGGATGGAAAAATGCTTCATGTTTGTTTTATCTATTTTTGTTCAGTCAAATTTTCTTCTAGCTTTTTCCATATGTGCACAGCTGTGGAAATTGAGCAGCTATCTTTTTGCACTGCATCTAAAGATAGGGAAATCGGTTCAAGCTTTTTAAGCATGTCTTCAGCATTTCTTTTAATTGAAAAATTCAGGACTCTGTTGTACACAAGGCTATCAATTTTATCTCTGAATTCCTCACATATTTTCATCAACTTTGACCAATGTTTCAGATTCAGTCAAATTAGGGCTAATAAGACACACGCATATGGGAAATGTTATGATTATAACCCCCCCCCCCCCCTCCCCAAATTTTGAAGGACATAGAAGCTATGGTTACATATCGAAAATGTACAGAAAATGAAGTTTTATCATTTCTCAGTCAGGCACTTCAAATTTTACAAATGAGGATTATGATTCGTTAATGTGGAAATAAAGTGGTTTATATTCTTATTAGAGGTGGAGCTACAATTTTTCTCAAAAAATCTTTTTTCTACTGTGATCAAGAGCAAAAAGTACCAAAAAGCCTTAGTTTTTGTACTGTATAGGTTGGGGACTATCGAATTGAAGAGAGGGAGGGACAAAGGGGATAATGCCCACGGGCCCTATGACCCTAAGCGACCTGAGTGATTTTTTAAGTCCTTAAAAAATAGGTGAGGGTAGGGATTGGTGGAGGAGCCCAATCTGCTAAACTGCTTAAGGGCCGGTCAATCCTATTCCCAACAATATTTGCTATATTGGTATGCGCCAGCAAAAATCACAAAAAAAGGAAGGAACCAAATTTTCTTATTTCTATGATAAAAATTATTACAGCACATATAAATAACATTTCAAAAGGTATTTTAAATTTTTGTAGCTTGAAATATGCATGTAAAATCTGTATCGCAACCACTGATCCCAATAAATCATCACAAGAACAATTAAAATGTTAAATATTGTCTAGCTATGTTTTTAGATAACTGACAGAAAATCTAGATAATTCTAGATATATTTTGAGTGCTGGTCAGTTGTCATTGTTACTTGATTTTATACTCCAAGCAATGAATAGTGTTATCTCCACTGACCGAGAGTTAAGGAAAGGATTTCAGTTTTTTTTTTATATACTCTAAAGATGTCTAGATGTGGAATTTTATTATTTAAACATTTATTCTGTTCCAGGTTATTTTAGCATAAAAGTACAAAAAAAAACCTTCAAGAAATGACAAAATTAAAAAATGATTTTAATCAATGATTTTTTTTAAAAAATTAAGTGATTTAAATCAAACAACCCTGGCTCTCTGTTCCTTTCTTCGTCTTTTCCTAGGTACATAAAACCATTCAGGAAATACTTAGTTTCGAGATCTACAGCCAACCAGAATTTCAATCCAAATTTATCAGGCTTATTTGCCATGTATTGGATGAACTTGCAACGTGATTTGCATGGCAGCAGTTGTTCATAAATTGTGATGTTTTCACCTGCTGTAAAGCAGAGCTGGGAGTTTTGAATGAAAGGAGACCATAGTTCAGAAGCAAGGGCGAATTTGTCGTTGATAAGTTGAGTCGAATGTGTCAATTTCTGGTCGAATCGTAGAAATTGAAGAATCTCCTTGAAGCGGTCACGTGACATCATTTCGGTGAATATTGGAGGTCCCCACTGTTTTGACCACATATCATTCACATTTAAGGAAGAACACATGGGACCTCTTGCGTACACCAAAGCAATAAACACATCAAGTTCTTTAGAAATGCTCTATGAATCAGATTTTAAATCGTGATGAGCTTCTTCTATGGTGCACTTTTGAATGTGCTTCAACATGGATTCTGAAAACAATCAACGCAACGATGAAGCTTTGTTCCCTCCAACATTTCTATTTGCATACAGAGTTGGGCCAGCCTTTTGTTTTCTCGACATTTTGAGAACCAAATCACCAGGAAATAGTGGTGCTTTGATCCAATATTTTCCACTCAGTACCATCTTTGGAATGAAGATTTGCTGAAGTTGAAGTATTGTGCTGAAGACAAGTTGAATTAGACGTATCGTTACCATCAGTCTGTTTGCTCCTCTGAGGAGCTGACACTGTGCTCTGCAATTTCATTTTCACCAGAAACTACAAAATCTGCATCACTATCACTGCCGTTATTACTGAAATTCTCACGAAGTTGCTGTAAAATTAAGAGACACTCATCAGTAGTCAGTCACTTCCTATGAGACATTGCGCCAAAATTTTATGCAATACTTTACATCCAGCATGGGGCACAGTTGTCGTTCATTCTTGAAACACGCCAAATAATGCTAAAAAGCGGATGCAATCATTCTTGCAGCTTACTGCATCATCGTGTGAAATCTCTCTAGCAGTCATTTTGACTGCTGGAAGATCATTGATTTGTTTGTTCTCTTATTATAAAACCTAGAATACTTTTCTTGTGTTTTCAATAACTTTAAGAAAATAAGAAAAGTCATAAAATTTCAATGAGCTGGGATTAGCCGTTTTGGAGGAATCATTTCTCAAAGTAGTTATGCAGTCAAAATGACTGCTTCTGTCGTTCTAGTGTTAATGCTTCATAACTCTGTGAATTTTGGTCATAAAAGGATGATTTTCTTTTATTTTGCATGAAATTGTATGAGGATGATTTACTGTGTGTGTGTGTGGGGGGGGGGGGGGGGGGAAGATTGTATAAAAATTTATATTTTATATTTCTTTCAGAAATGCATTTATTGATTTAAACTGTTTCTAAGATAATAGATTTTAAAATTTAAAACATTTTTGCAATATATTTATTTTGTTGTAAATAGTGTATCCTTTATGAATACATAAAAGTAATTTCAATATTTTAAACTTTGGAAAGGGGGGGGGGGGGGCTTTGTCTAAGTGAGCTTTTGATTAACTTTGTTTACTTTCATTCAAAATATCGCCTAAACTATAAAAGTTAGATATAAACAGTAAACAAAAATTTTCAGTTGAAAATCTAGTTTATAAATAAATAATTTGTTTTTACAAAGCTCTTACAATTTTTGAGGAATTGTCTTACCCTTGTCAAGTTGAAGAAAATAGAAAATTTTCCATTTTTAATGTTCATATCAAGGAAACCAAGAGAGCTAGTTATGCTATTATTGACCTGTTAAAATATAGTTTTTATAACTTGTATCAAATTCTGTAAAATCTATACATGTTATCAGAATTGGATAGATTTTATTTTTGCTTGTAACTTAGAAAGACAAAATTGTTTCAATTATGTATCTTACTTTAATTACCGTATGTCCATATTATCTATTGCAAACAACTCAAATGAAACTGAAAATTAAAAATGGTGTGTTGTCTTAATCAGAACTTGATTTAAGCGGTATAGCATCATAAATTGCAAATCAAATTTGCATAAAGAGCGATGGAAAAATAGAGAATTCGTAGTAATTTTGATAAATTTTTTGTAGTACATAGCCTACCATTGAAAGTATGCTTTTAGAATTTCTGCACTAACATTTGCACACTATCGAACGGATGTGTGACACCATGACGCTAGTGAATATGTGATATGATACCATAACATTTCTATTAAAAAGCATGTTTTTACCGATAAGACTAACTTCAGGTCTTTTCTTATAACGGCTTCAAATTTACTAAATTTACCATGGAGCAAAAATTTGTTTTTAAAATACTACAATGAATGTTTCGTGAAGAGATTTTCATACAGCAGCTGTTCCGTGCTCTGTCTGACCTGCACAAAATGTGTTTTCTCGTGAAACATGATTGGGAAATTCTGTGTGCTAAGATTTTGTTACCAAGCATCAAATGTATGTTTGTAACAGACTCCCGAAATAAATTTTGTTAAAATGCAAACAATAAAAGATGATTTAAGTTCTTCTGACAGGACACTTCAAATACTTAATTTCACCAGTTAATTCTAAATTTTTTTTTTTTGGGGGGGGGGGGGGGGAGGGGATCTGATATTTTCATTTGCGGGAAAATTATGCAAATCTTAAGGCTTTTTTTATAGGTTTTGACAGAATTTCCTTAATTTTTTTCCTTAAATATACTTTTAATAAAAATCCTATACTTGAATGAAAATGTCTATTTTGGGCAGACCACCCCCCCACCCTATTAAGTCAACTTATGCCACTGTTTTTATTATGTATTCTTAAATCAGCAAAAACTGTGACTTTTTATTGCAACAATCAAATTCATTTTGATCATGCAAGAAATTTTCTTTAGAAGATTTCAACTTTAATAGTCTGTATTAAATGTGTATAACGTGTATTCCAAGTCTGTATTAAACATGTATTCCAAGCTCTTTCATGTTTTACTTTTATTTATTGTGAAATAGGTGTAAATAATTTAAGTGGAATGTGTTTAATAGACACAACAGGGCAATTTTTTTCCCGCACGGTAACATGAGTTTACTTCAATGGCTGTTTATGGGAAAAGGATTAAGGGGGTGGGGCATGTAATGAAACAGCACTACTCTTGTTGAATGGTCGAGGGGAATAGTTCTTCACAATCATGATAGTAATAGGAGCCTGTTAGATAGGCAACATAACACTGGTGGTTATGCTGAAATAGCCATCTGTAAGAATTTCACTGTAAAGCATAATTATGTCACCACTGAATACAATTTAGGTCATCAATAAAATATCCTAAATAAGCTTAATTGAAGGGTTCCCAACACTGTCAATCTGCCACAGTTAGTTCATGATAGTTGGCATTTTAAATGTATCTTGTAAGTTTCTTTGAAAACTGTGAGCCAAACCAACGGCTATCAACTGACCTAGCTACTCACACATTCAAACAAAAGTTATTTCAAATAAAAAATAATCCAATAAAAAGATTTGGAGTCAAATGTAAAATGTTTAAATTTGTATTTATTTGTTTTCTCTGCAAGCTTTGAGATTTTTTTTAGTACTGGAAGATAAACCTGCAAAGTAAAGAGAATTTTGGCATAAAAATTGAAAACTTTCTAAAAAATTTGGAATTTTTTCCGCTACATGCAAGTTTTACATTCTCCATACATAACACAAGTACAACAAATATATTTTGGTACTGGTAATAAAATTAAAAAAAAGCAACTTCTATATTAATAAAAATATAATATATAGAAGTGGTACACAATGTCTTTTAGATTTGATTGTCGGCACACTTAAGCATCATTTCTTGATTTCAACTTTATTTGCAGTAAATGAGCTTTCAAATAAATAAAATCAGCATTAATACAAGAATAAACAGTATCCAATTTGAAATAGTAAAATAAAAATAGTGGTTCATAGCATTGAACAGGCAATTTTAAAACATCAATATAAAATATCAGGGAAAATTGAAACTAAAAATCATTATAAAAATATCAGATATGCATGTTTGCTGTTTTTCTAAATACCAATTGGCAAGCTGCGATAGAATATCAGGATTAAAAACACCCTTTTCTAATTGAACTTTTAAAAATTACACAATCTAAAAATAAAATTTGATCAATAGAATATTTAACAGGAAATATGATTATAAAAAGTCAACATAAAAATTAACATCAACAAGCAAAATTTCTTATTACGTATGCTGCAAGTACTAAAATTAACAGTCTTGCAAATATCTTTAATAGTCCAGTAAATAAATATTCGAACATATTTGTACTGCAAACAAGTCAGTTAAATTTAAATACTTTAGAACTTCATATTTAGATATTCAAAGATAAACCAGTAGTAAGAAATTACAATATTAAAATACTGTAACAAACAAACAACAACAAAAAAAAAAACATGAGAATAATTACACAAACTTCAAAGCATTAGAAGTCTCATAACCAAGCTGTTCAATGCTATGAAGTTCTAAATGATAATGAAAATATCCAATGAAAAATGTAGTGTAATTTAAATAATGAACGATACAAGACCTCAGAGACAAAAAGGTAGAAATTGGAAACAATTTAGGCCATGGTACACATAAATTTATAATTTATTATTTAAGTAAAAAAAAAGACATATTTATACACTTGAAAATCTGCAGTACTTGCATAATTTTCACTTCGAGCTGAGGCCTTAGACAAGCATGCAACAAAAATGTATCCTCTGTCAGATTGCAGCAAAAATATACAGCACAATGCTGCCTACTATCTTATTTACAAGTCTCCAAACGAATCAGATTTCCACAAGGCTTACTCATGTGGCCAATCATTCACAAAGAACAGACGATGGCCATGAGCAAATGGGACTTTTGCATTACATTCAGTGAAACATAATAAAATGAAATGGTACTGCAGAAGTAAAATGAACAACAGTACGGACAAAACAACCATATTGAAGAGCTGGGATGAGCAATTTGTTGATTCGCTTTATTTTTCTGGATGATTGGCAGACACAATCAGGAGGAAGTATGCTTGGGAAAGCATAGGTTGCAATCAGTTAGTGTGTATGTCTGTTTGTGGCACTAGTACTGAGCAGAAGACATCTGCTAAAGTCTTCTTTCAGAGATGGCACACTGACAATTCCGTATGCTCCTGCTGCTTCAAAGACCAGTCACTTTTTTAGTCTCAGGTATGAATCTGTTGGATAGAAAGACGCATTAACAAACTTCGATAGTATCGGAAAACAGTAACACACATTAGATCTTTCTTATATCCATACGTATCTCAAAATTAAGAATTTTGTTGTTAATAAGCATACTAAATTATATATAAGTCTATTGATTATAACACCATAAGAAAAAGTAAAATTTTTAATATCTCAAGAAAGAATTACTAAACAATAGTGTCCATTTATTTACAGTTAAAATAGAAAGAATTTACTCATTTGATTTTAACGAATATATTTAAATGTTTTATAATAGAAGCCTGATATATTGCGGATTTGGAAATAATGTGGTAAGAAAAAATTATCATTACAGGATGGCCGGATATACCAATTAAGCTATGATGCAGGATGAAGTATATCTACCAACAACTGTACAATATCAAGCTTTTACTGTACTATTTTCTTTATCCTAGATTAAAAATGTGTAATATCTAGAGTATTATGGCAAGGATTATAATTCTGAAAATGATATCAATAGTCTATCATTCACTTTTTTTTTATATAAGATTGCATATAAAACATCTACATCTTTAAAAAGTTTTAACAGAATTATTTCTTACTATCTATAACTGTACAGAGTATCTACAAACATCTTTTAATGCTCAGTATCTGTTAATAACTTACTACCAAATATCTCATGCTTGAGTCACTTCTCGACTTTCTCATACATTCATATTCTATGGTGTTTAGTTATACTTATCTGACAATCATTAACTGAATGAAAGTTGCATAACATTATATAAAAGATTTCCACTGATCTGCCTGTCTACAGCTCTTGCACTCATATCACTAGTCACATGCAGATTACACACTCCTCTCACTCAATATTAATTATTAAACGACCATAATGAAATAAACACTATACTCATTTAAATTAACTTCAGATCAAATAATATATAATTTGGAGTGCAAAAATGTTAGAGTAATTGATAAAATCTTGCTCATAAAATACTCCCCTAACAGCATTTTTTTTCACAGTGACGTAATTTGGGACGTCACAGTACGTCTCGGCAATGTCATATTGCAGTCACAGCGAAGTCATTTTGGTCATTTTCATGGTCGTTTCTGACGTCACATATTAACTTGTTTGTGACGTCACATTGTAAATGCCATTGTAATGTCGTCACATTGTTACGTGTTAATTAAATTTTGGAAACGTCACAGAATATAGTCACAATGAAGTTACAAAGTTACTAATACCAGGGTGTCTACAGAGTTTCTAAAAGTCAATTCCTGACTTTACTTAATTATGTCGATCAATTATATGTAATTATACTTCAAAATATCTTTTGAAAAGCACTATTCTTTTACTTATATATTGCTCATAGTCTAGTCTGGAAAATTAAATCAAATACTATCGAAGTATCAAATTTTAGGTTTAATCAATAAACAGTTTTCAAAATGAAGACAAAGCATAAGTCATATCACAGGAAACTTAAATTGTACTTATTACAGACTAGCCGCCTTTGGCGACCAGCCTGTTCGCTACCCTTGAAAATTCTGACCATGGCAATTCCGACCGTGGCAAACTCGTTGGCGTGACCTACCAGAAAGGTGTAAAGTAACTGTTTGGACGGCCAGGAAGTGCCACACAATTTAGACCGAAACCCAGTGGAAGGAGTCATCCACAGGGACTGTACCCTCCTTCCCCTACCATCAACCTCTCGGAAGGACTTACAGTCCCATATGTTTAACGTGATCGTACTCCGCGTGAACATGGCTGCAGTTTTGGCAGTGGCAGGAATCGAACACGGGCCTACCGAGTGAAATTCCCGCGCACTAACCACTGGGCTACCGCGCCCTCCGCGACAATCTCCATAACTTTCTTTTTATTCGGCCAATTTAGACTGGAAGCCAGTGGGGGAGGCATCCACAGGGACCGTACCCTCCTTCCCCTACCACCAACCTCTCGGAAGGACTTACGGACCCATATGTTTAACGTGATCGTACTCCGCGTCAGTAGCGGGAATCGAACCCAGGCCTACCGAGTGCAATTATCTCAAGCTAACTTCCCGCGTGCTAATTTAAATTTTATATTGACCATATGCTAGGCTCTTAATTCCACCATCCTCGTTCCATCGTTCCATCATTTAAAATATCCATATAAAATATCTATAAATTCAAATATCCAATTCAAAATATCCATAATTAAAACATCCCAATTTAGACCGGAACTCAGTGGGGGAGGCATCTACAGGGTCCGTACCCTCCTTCCCCTACCACCAACCTCTCGGAAGGACTTACGGTCCCACATGTTTAACGTGATCGTACTCCGCGTGATCACAGCAGCAGTTTTGGCAGTGGCGGGAATCGAACCCGAGCCTACCGAGTGAAATTTCCGCACACTAACCACTGGGCTACTGCGCCCTCCGTGACAATTTCCATAACTTTCTTTTTATTCACCCAATTTGAACCAGAACCCAGTAGGGGAGGCATCCATAGGGACCGTACTCTTCTTCCCCTACCACCAACCTCTTGGAAGGACTTATCGACCAATATGTTTAACGTGATCGTACTCCGCGTCAGTGGCGGGAATCGAACCCAGGCCTATTGAGTGCAATTATTTCGAGCTAACTTCCCGCGCGCTAATTTAAATTTTATATTGACCCAGGGGTCCCATTTCAGCGCGAACCTGCGAGATTCTCGCGAAATCCATAAAAAATCTCGCTTAAAAATTTAGGCTGCGCGAGAATTTCTCTCTCTCCATTTCCGGCCTAAAATTATTTTTTCCTTCAAATTGGATACCGCGAAATCCAAAGCCCGACGCAGACATGCCAACTTTCCGTATTTGGGCCTGAGACTCCGGATTTTTCATTAATTTTTCGGCCTCCGGATTATTAACGAAATTCTCCGGCATTTCTTGTTTGAAATTTATCAATTACCCAGACATGGTATAATTTTTCGGAAACGCCGATTTTCCGCTTTTTTAGCACTGATTTCTATCATTTCCCGAATCATAGCAAATACTTAATAAAATGCATCAATCAAATTAACGGAGATTTACGGCCACGTGTAATGTAAATTAAGATCGTTATTGTTTATTTTATGAAAGTAATAAATATACTTTTTCAAAAGTTGTCTAATTCAGCATAAATCACTAAAATGTTATTTTCTTTATTAATTTCGCATAAACAGTCCGATTGTTCAATTCAGTTTGTTCTCATGAATCGCCGAGAGTACAATAGTATCTTTTTCCATCCATCTCAATCTTCTAAATATTGCATTTTTGATTGACTAAACTAGATTATTTTAATATTCTGATTAATTATTACGGTTAATTTCTTAATTATTTTCGTATAAACAGTGCGATTGCGTAATTTAATTACTTTGCCTGAATTACCGAGAGTATGTTAGTATATTTTCCATCCATCATTTAAATGTTGCATATTAAATCGACTAAACTAGCATATTTTCATATTCTAATTAATTATTATGATTAATTTCTTAATTATTTTCACATAAACAGTGCGATTGCGCAATTCAGTTACTTTGTGTGAATTGCCGATAGTACGTTATTATCTTTTTCCATCCATCTCCATCATTTAAATGTTGCATATTAGATCAACTAAACTAGCTTATTTTCACATTATATCTAATTATTAAGGTTAATTTTTTAATTATATTTGCATAATACAAATATTTTTATTTTGAAAAACGAATATGAACTCTATGAAGAGATATTTTACAAAAAGTGGTATTAAAGCAATGATTTAGGCAAATAAAAGGAAACCATTTTGGCAGGAATATAATTCATCGCTATATTTTTTTTTTTAAAGATCAATATTTGTTACTCTCTTAAGTGAAAACTTCTGTTTTACCAAACATAAATATTTGTTTTCATTATAAAGTAATTTTCACCGGATAAAATTTAAATGTCCAAAAATATGAGTTATAGTTGATGCTTTCTTTTTCATTACTTTCTAAATTAGCATAGTAAAAAAAAATTAAATTTTAAGTTTCTCTCCTTATGACAGAAAATCCCTCCCAAAATTTTCTGGAAGGAGAGAAATTCTCCCCCTCTTTTCCTGACTTAGTGGGAACCCCGTATTGACCATATGCTAGGCTCTTAATTCCACCATCCTCGTTCCATCGTTCCATCATTTAAAATATCCATTTAAAATCTTCAAAAATATAAATATCCATTTAAAATCAAAAAATCATCCATATCGTTCCACCAATCCATAAATATAATAATTTCAAATACATCACCGCAATTCAAACCACCATAATTCAATCATTTAAATTATTATAAATATCCATTTAAAATATCATATAAATATAATAATTTCGGCCGATGTATACAACACTTATGCTAGGCTCTTAATTCATTTAAAACCGAAAGTGCGGTCTCCATGGAGACGGGGAAGAAATAACTGCCAATGGGGGAGAAATGCTGTTGAAGAACTGAGCGGATTGTCGAGAAATTTAAAATCATGACATCTTTAAAATTGCGATCCTGAGGGCAATTTTCATTATTTCTGGACCAGATTGGACTTGTAAGAATGCCAGATATTTCAGCTTTCTGAAAATGTAAATTATTAGTCGAAATTATGAGTACTTTTCACTATGCGAGAATTTAAAAACCAAAAATTTTTTAGTCAAAAGTGATTTTTGTTTTAAAATCTTTAAAAAATATTAGAAATCGAAATTGAGATATTTTTACTCGCAATTGTCTGTTCTTTCCGGTGGTGTGATTTGTTTTTTTCTATGATGTCCGGATAGTGGAGAAAAAAAGGGCAAAAAGAGCAAAAAACGGTCGAAATCACATAAAACATTAAATAACAAAAAAATAATTAAAATTTTAAAAATCGGTTTTCACGTGTCCCCTTCCCATCCCCCCGGGTCTCCGATTGCCAAATTTCGTAGCTCTATGATGCGCAGTCGCTGAACGTATAGTGTATAAGACAGACAGACACACACACAAACATTGCCTTTTACTATTTAATATTCTCTTTAGGAAAAAACGAAAACAAATAAAAATTTCAGTTCAATAACTTATATTGAAATTATTTTGCTGGCCTAAACAAATTATTGATATGTAAATGGCATTTTAAGTGAAAAAATAAAGGTGTAATATAAAATTATAATACCTTAAAAATGGTAACTTCTGATATTAAAATATATAGAACAATTAACACTTTGTATAAAACACCATAACTCCCAACATTCTCATGTATTTATTTTCTTAATAAAAAGTGAACTGAATTTTTTGCTAATGGCACAGTTCTCGGGAATTTATAAGTAAAAAAACACAATGTGCAAAGGATAAGAAAAACTTGAGCAACATATTCAAGCACAAATAAAATAATAATGCAGCAAACAACTGTTTCGAGGATATGCTGGTTACCTCATCATCAATGCTAAAGAATCAACAAACCCGATGTAAAGAATGTGATGTCATATTTAAACAAAATAATAAAATGGAATTTTATCATTTCGTTTCGTTCAAACATCACACATTCTAAATTATATGTGTATATTTTTTCTTAGAAATTTCTTTTGCCCAATTTTTTAGATTAAATAATATGTTTTAATTGATTAATTTAACTTTTGTCATTATTTTTACTAAAAATAGTGCTTTATAGTATATTTAGTTAATATTAAATCTGATTTTATTCAAATTCTATAATAGGGATAAATCGAAAATCCGGAATCAACAAAGTCCGGGGTTTAGATGTTGTACTGTATGTATATATATATATATATATATATATAAATAAAAATTGAAAGATTTTAATCGAAAATTACGCATAAACTACTGTATGTATATATATATATATATATATATATATATATAATAATAATAATAGTTTGAAAGTCCAATGATAGAATAGAGAGAAGTTGCAACTCAAAAATTATAACTTTGGAACAGGCATAACTCAAGTGGGGGCCTGGACCTATAATATGTTTGTTTGGAGAATAGAAAAGACAAAAATAAAAAATTTAAAAAAAAAAAAAATCAAATACGGTGTGTGTGGGGGGATTTGTATGGGCGGACCTGATCACGATAAAATAAATCTATTCGCCGAAGAATTTTGTAAGCACCACACCCGAATACATTCGAAACCAGTGTTTCTTTCAGGCATACCTCAGGGGAGCGAATCCATGGTAGAGAGCAAACAATGGAAAAGTTGTCATCTTGATGAAATGGGAATGACGTTAAATCATCTCCCACGATGACTCATAGCTTTCTCTCGATAAATCACAGCTGACGTGACATTTTTTGCATTCTGGAAAGAAAAGCCACAAAAACTTTATATACGTAGGAAAATTCACGGAATTTTTGAGGCGCGACCAGATTTTTCGTGACTCGATTTCATAATTCATGACCTTTTCGGGACTTTCGGGACCCATTTTCCATTTTTGCTATATTTTCGGGACTTTCGGGACCTGTAGACACCCTGTAATACGTAACGTTGCATAGAAGTCACAAATACGATGTCACATTGTGACCCAGGTGTCATGTGACTACAACATCACTGTCACACGTGTGACGATCTTTGCTGTGAGGGTCATAATTAAATTACTATTTTGAAGTTATATTTTTCATTATTGAGCAAAGGTTGAATAATCATTACACATAATATTAAATTATCTTTTCAATTTTGTCATTATATTTAAGGGAAGTACTTTAAAAGAGTGGTATATTTAAAACAAATTAAAGAATAACAAATAAATTGAAAAGTAAATTTTATAAAAAATTTCAAACATGAAAAAAATGTGAATAATGATTTCAATGTGCATATTCTCATTTTTTCTTTTATATAAAAGGCATAGATTAAGCCTAATTAGTGAGAACATATAAATAAACAACCAAGATCACTGTAGAAAATACTAATATTTTTATTATGTTCATATCCCAAAATTTTAATGTGTCTCTCTACATATCTAAACTAATTGATAAGTGGTATCTTAACTCTAAAATATTAAGCTAAATCCTAAAGTTATTTTGCATGGCATGCAATGAGAAATGTATTTTTGAAACTTAACAAATTTATTTAAAGCAGATACAATATTGAATCGGATTATTTATTATTATAAAATCACTTCTGTTACTCGTATAGTTTTTTCTACAAGGAAAAATTAGACAAATAAATTGAAATTGATTTTAATTTATCCCCTAAAAACTTGAAATAAATGGACAAATGTAATTCTTTATATTTCCTCATACTATAGAATATAGTATAGAAAAAGTATTGAAAGTTTTAACAGAAAGTTTAGATTTTGAAGCTAATATATGTTTTAGGCCCTTGGAACACATTTTGACTATTTTTAGAAAGATGTCTGTCATTGATATATTGTTTACATGATAGCTGCCACAAATATTATTGGATCTTCCCATAACTTTATATCCAGCTTTGTTAACAAAAAATCTAAAACTCAATAGAATTTTTTAAAATTTGAGTGAAAACATTGAATTTTTTTTTTTTTTTTTTTTTTTTTTTTATGGCACCATAGAACAAAATTTGACATAATTATGCACAAAAGAGGTTATTTATAGCTCAATGATCACAAAACTTCACATTTTCATTCATTGTAGTGAAAAAAAACCTATGATACAATATTTGTGTTCGTGACATCATTAGTTTACGACATTATTCAAAAATGTATTGTCATTAACTTGGGAATAACAAGCCCAGTAATTTGTAGTTTTGCAACTAAAATTGCTTGAAGTGTTGATATGTTCATGGAACTTTTGAAGTCTGTTTATTTACAGCGTACTAAACTGAGTATGTGCTCACATGAAATTACTATGCAGAAATGCCAGAATCTCGGATTGCATACAATGCAGTTTTTTGCGATGCTTACTGCAAAATAGTTCTTTATTCATTTCATTAATAATACATTTGAAAAATAGCTTTTCTGTATAAAATACAACTACAAAAATTTTAGAAGATGCAAGCAGATTGCAAAAGTGGAAAATATTTTCCCAATTAAACGAAATATATTGAGGATCGCATACAACTACAATTTTTGGAACGCTGCTGCAAAATAATCCTTCATTTCATTAATAACACATTTGAAAAATAGTTTTTATATAAAACATGAAATAATTACAAAATAGTTTTTCATTTCATTAATATAACAGTTTGAAAAATTGTTTTTCTGTATAAAATACAAATATTCTAATGGATACAAACAGATTACAAAAATTGAAAATATTTTCTGAATTAAATGCCATACTATGAACTGTGACCAAATGCAGATTTTTGCGATACTGCTGTGAAATGCCTGTCATTTCATTAACAACCCATTTGAAAAATATCTTTTTTGTATATAACCAAAATAATTATAAAAATTTTAGTCCATACAAATAAAGATAATCATTGGTCATCTCTCTCTAGACACAGAAGGAATTGTGCTTGCGAATCCTGATTTTGCAGTCTTACATCTGGAAAACTACAATCTCAAAATTCTTGACTAATTGTATGACTTTCTCAGGATTTTTGTGATCTGTAAACAGGGGAAAATAAATTTTTCCATTTGTGAGGAAAATATTTTTGTCTGCGGAAAGAAAATGCCATGGGCAAAAAATGGAAAATGCCGAAGTATTTGATAAAAAACAAAAAATTGCAAAATCATGGATTCGCAGGAGAATCTCATGTCTGAACCTAATTATTTTGCCTTATGGATTAATTAGCAGCTGTGCAATAGTGAATACTATGAGTATTGATTATGTTTTATCTCTATTTTTCTTAATTTTTATTCTAAAAGTAATTTAGAAAATAGAAGGTATTGGATATGCCTAATATGTGCCTAGTATATGAATGTTCTATATGATTACCTTATTATGTAGTAAATAATATTTTAATAATCATGAAATCTGCCAATGGGCACTCAATGCCAAGAATTGTACTCCTAATGCAGAGCAAAACCAATCTGCCGATACTAATCACTGCACTTGTGCAATTCTGAATTCTTTGATATGTTTGCTAATTTTAAATATTTTTATTCAGGTTATTTTTAAGAACATGTCTGTAAACATAGATCAATGTAAGAAGAAAATTGAAATTTTAGTATACAAAGATGCAGAAAGATTTTGAAATTGGCATTTCCATAAAGTTATATCAAGAATAGTTAAAATTAGATTTGTATAAAAATCAGCTTACAGAGGGTGTGGAAAAATCGTTTATACCCCCCCCCCCCCCAAAAAAAAAAAATCATGCTTTTATATGCCTGTCAATTTTAAAGGCCTTTTGATTAAAAATACTCTAAAGAGTATCAAATTTAAAATGCAAAATAAACTGAAAATAAAGGAGATTACTCTCATCTAAGAATAAATAGTTTAGATTTTTCCCCCTAATAATATCACACACACACACACACACACACACATCTCCTTGCCCACTAAAAAAAAAACCAAATGTTTCTTCGGGGACAAAGTTTAAAACAAAAATACTTGGACACTGACCTTACCTGCACTACAATTTTTCTTGGAATATGTATAAATTATTTGTTGCAGCTACAGCTATTATGTTCTCTTGTGGATGCCATGCTGTATGTAGTATCTTCCTTCCAAAGTCAAGACAATCTACACTAATTTCATCTTTTTTTCGTTTCCCTCCAGTACACACCTAAAATTTATTTGTTAGTGAGACAACAATACGAGAAATATAACTCAAAATGTCATTTTCAGCATGCATTCAAAATACTAATTTTAACTTTTCTATATTATCACTAGTAACATAACACCCAGATCTGCAATGCATGTCATGTAGGGCAGAGGAGATTAGACAGGAAAAAAGAGCACTGAGAAAACGAGATTAGACTGGCCGAGGAGCTCAAAATAGGTTTTGAAAAATGTATGATAGTGCATGTGCATTTTTTAAGTATTACAAACCTTAAAATATGTATTAAAAAAATACCTAGTGTATACATTTAAAACTGAAAAATTCTTAACATTGTTTATCTTTTCATTTGACAACTGCATGACAATTTTGTTCTCTGAGGCTAAAGTTCACATAGGTACTTGCCTGTCCTGAAATGTGGATGCAGTTAAGATTAGCCCCACGACACTCGCAGGCTAACAAGGCTAAACTCGGTTCACCTTCAACCTTGCAGTTAGTAAAGCATAGAGTTAAACCTTGGTTATGATTGTATGATGTAATAATAATTTGGAGTTGTAACTAGCAAAAATAATAATCAAGCACAAGGAATATTAGGAAGTTTAATCACACTTAAACACCCCACTTACACAAATATCACATCACTAATGACTGTCCAATCAACAATTTGTGCAAATGATTTAATTTGATCTGGCAATATTTTTAATTGCACGGCATACTAATGTTTAGTTCTATTTTTGCCATAATGACTGACATACTATTGCGCACATTTTTTTTTCATTTGCTTTTACATTTCATTGAATTTTTGTTAATTGTGAGGAGTGTCCAAAAAGAGGAAAACTCCCATAAGAGAGAAAAACTCCACTCCAACTCTCACAAAACAGATTCTTTAAGAGTGGAACAAAAGTGATGTTTTATTCAGAAATGTAAAATGCTTGCATGATGAACTTGAAGAACAGACTGACAATGCTATAAACAAGAAAGGAAAGGATTATTTTTACCTAAATGATGTAACGAATTCCCATGGTTAATTTACGATGATATGACAAAAAGGAATACTTTGCAAACTTTTGTAAAAAATGTGGATGGAAAAAAGCTATAAGTGCTACTGGTACTAAAAACTTTCAATGTTCTGCTTTTTTAACATTTTACAACATAGTTGAAAAGTGTTTATGACTTTGTTCATTCTGTCTGTCTGTCTGTCCGTTAGCACGATAACTGCCATAAAAATGACTTTATCAAAATGAAATTTTAGTATGTTTTTCAGACGGTTTGTGAGACCTATGGGAATATAAATAAATAATATCACCCAATTAGTTTTTTATTGAACCCGGGTTGAAAAAACGAAATACATTGAACCCTATGGGACCTAATTTTTCAAATATCTTTTAAGCAAATTTAAAATTCACAAATTGCTTCGAAATTTTTAGGAAATATTCACATTATCCCATAAAATATATAAAAAAAATTTCAGTAAAATATGTTAGGTAGTTTTTTAATTAAAAATTATTTAATATAGGGAGAAAAACAAATTCAATTAAATTCTGACTTTTAGGATATCCTCCAGAAAGAAAAAAGAGATATATTATATAATAAATATCTTTCCAAGAGTTTAATCATTTTGTATATGAGAGAGGCTTCACATTTTAAAATAAATTTGGTAGATAACAATTTTTCAAATTTTTTTTTTACATATTATATAACTCTTCATGATATACTTATTTGATGGCATTTTTAATGCACTTTCCTACGTCCTAGAGTTAAAATTTGGTACACAGCTTAAATTTGTTGAACATTTTATTCTACAAAAATTTGGTGGATCTTTAAACATAGATCCTACATTTTTTTCGAAATGGCCTGCAAATAATCCCCGTTCACTTCTATAAATTATTGTTGTAATAATGTTAAAAATCCTGATGTGGGCAGCACATGTCTTTCCCTGCAGACTCATATTCATGTTCTCTTTATTTCTTCAATAATAATTTGAGTTTATCTGCACAAAATAACAGCCATAAGTATTTTAAATGATATTGAATTTGCACGTTAAACTTAAATTTGGTTCTCATTTGATAGTTGGACTTATTGTCAAAGGTGGCGTAGAGTAAACGCGAAATAACTAGAATATCTCACGAACGGCTAGTCCTAGAGTAATGGGGTTTGTCTTATTCTTTTTGTTGTCAAAAATCACGTATAAAATAGGAATTTAATTGATATAATTGAGCACACGTAGTCTTTTCGATTTTTGTGGGCCATTTCGCAAAAAGAGCCTGTTCCTTTTTCCCGTATCATACTAGAATAACCTACAAGTGATTTATATACCAAATTTTGTTAAATTTGGTATATAAATCACTTATAGGTTATTGAAATATTATACACCAAATTTTGTTAAATTTGTTCCATTAGTTTTTAGCTAGAGTGGATAAAAGCAATTTCTGCCAGCCATTTCGCAAAGAAGGCAGATTCTTTTATTACGAATCGTACTAAAATCTAATGAACATCAGGGTTTCCCACAAAAAACATACCTACCAAATTTTATGAAATTCGGTCCATTAGTTTTTCAGTTAGAGTGGATGCAATATCCTCACAGACACGCAGAAACACATACAGATACAACCTTACATACAGACGTCTTCCTAAAAATAGTTTTTCGTGTTCTAGAAGTCCCAAAACGTGTAAATCCTTCGAAAATTTGAGTTCCGATCTTTGGCGCGATTCCAATACTTTGAATACATACACACACACACACATATATTATCTGTGTATCTGTGCATCTAAATTCCGTGCCTAAGCAATTACAATAGTTGTGATTTTAAATTATCCCTAAATTTTTATTATTTCTTCAACAAAGCCTAATTTTAACTTATGCAGAATGCAAATATCTCAAGCGATTGTAAGGTGAGTTACATAAGAATTGCTGAATTTTTTTCACACAAAATTATTTAACTCTGGAGTCTGGAATACAAGTTATATGAATGAAATATTCATTGATTTTGCATAGAGAATCAGATGATTTATATTTCGATACAGTTTTAAATATTTAAGTATAATAAATTACTGTAGTACTGTGATAATGTAAAAGATATCACCACTGAATGCATCACATTTTAGAGATTTTTAAATGAAATTGCATTTCAGTTGGAAAGTGTTTCATAATCAATGCTTATACATGTTTGATCTTTCTTGTTGTAACATGAAAGTGGGATTGACAGTAAAGCAGCTGCTCCTTCCATAAATAAAAAAACTGAAGACCCGTATTGAAAGATATTAAGTTACTAGGAGGGAATTGGAGGTTTTAAACAGTTTTTTTGATGTCCAAAGACATAGCCCAGAGAAAGTTTAAGCCAATTATTATTCTTCATCAAAGACAGCAAATGGTATTAGTATCAACCCAGATAATACCAATATGAAAATGCTTTAACTAAATTAGTTGAAATCCTAGATAAATTTGATGTGGGATGTAGGCACTGCACATTCATTCACGCGTGCACGCACGTGCACACACAATATCTCAAAAATGTTCAATTCGAGTTCAGGAATGCTTGGAATGTGCTCTTCCATTGAAATCTTGAATTTGAATTTTTGACTCAGTCACAATACTATCCTCTTACATATTAAACTACTAGCCACCTACGGTGACCAGCCTTCGTTTGGTACAACTACCAGAAAATGTGCAAATATTGATTTTTTACCTAAATTGTGGGTGGGCTCTGGGTGCTTAACGGGATGCTGCTCGTTTAAAAACTACACTGCTGGCCATCCAAAATGCAACACCATGAAAGACAAGAGATATCAAAGCCAAATTTATTGGACAAAGAACATAAAGTAAAAGGATGAATTGATTGAAAATACAGCCCCGTTCGACTTGCGGAACATGAAGAAATCAGTATTTTGTGCAGCCGCCATGGCTGACAATAACTGCTGCTACGCGCCTCGGCATTGAAAGAAAGAGACTTTGAATGTGTTCTTGGGGTATGTCAGTCCATACTGCTTCCACACGTTGCCAAACTTCATCTGTCGTAGCAGCTGGTGTTGTTTGCTGGGCCAGTGGTTTGCCAATCATCGACCAGACGTTTTCAATAGGCGACAGATCTGGAAAACGGGCAGGCCAAGGAAGCAGTGAAACTTGGTGGGCATTGAAGAAATGCTGAGCGATATGTGCCACGTGTGGTCTCGCATTGTCCTGTTGAAACTTGGCAGCAGGCAAGCCTTGAAAGGAAGGTAAGACAACAGGCTCCAAAACTTCAGAAATGTAGTGGCGGCTGTTGAATGTACTGGCAATGCCTATTAGGGGGGTGCGGGAGTAAAATCCAATGCCAGCTCAAACCATAACGCCAGGTGAAGGACCGGTATGGCGATGCATAATGCAAGAGTTATGCACTCTCTCGCCACGGTGCCGCCAAACCCGGATACGACCATCGTCGTGTCGTAGACAGAATCGTGATTCGTCTGAAAACACAATGCCGTGCCATTCGTTTGTCCATGTCCGGTGTTCAACGTACCATTGCAGCCGCATACGCCTATAGTCTGGAGTCAAAGGTAATCGCAGCTATGAACACCTTTCTGAAATTGTCCGTTGCTGCAGACGACGTCGAATGGTACGTGCTGACACAGATTGTTGTGAAACAGACCTTAATTCTTGCGCTAGGGTTGTTGATGTTGCAGTGCGATCCATCATTGCCATGCGCACAATATGTCTGTTCTCACGTTCGGTGGTGCGACGAGGCTGGTGCAATCGCTCCTGTCGGTTGGTCCGTCCCTCCTGCACCTACTGATTCCATATTCGCATCACTGTGGCTTAATTTCGTCCAACACGAGCACCGATTTCTCGGAAGGGTAATCCGCAATCTCTATAAGCCACAATTCTTCCTTTGTCAAACTCAGAAACGTGCTGAAATGGCTGCCGTATTCTTCGACGAGGCATACTGAAGCTTCCCACACAAAAATACAGGGTGAAAACAACATTCCTGTACTTAAAAACAGCCTTCTCTTCTCCCCTTATATAGCTCTTGTAGGTGGCGCTACTGGCGCACATGATTTGCATATGAGCTAAAATTCTAATCATTTGTATTCCCTATCGAGGTCTACATATGGTGCAAATTTCATGCTTATTGGATGCTTCCTTTATGGTGTTGCATTTTGGATGGCCAGCAGTGTATCTCTCAGCATGATAATGAAAGTGGTTGAGCCCTGCAGGTCAACCAGGTGGCTGTTAAGGTGAAAATCGATAGCTGTTCAAGACGAAGATTGGTCTGCGTAGTTAGGCGAAATGGGCAAAATCAAATTAAAAAAACATCAAAAATCTTTGATGAATAAGAACATAATTGGGCAAATCACAAAAGTGGAAATTTGTGGGAGAATCTCATGCCAGTGTTGTACAGAATGAAAATAACAATTGGAATTCGTTTAATACAGAAATTAGTTTCAAATTTAATAATTTAAAATATGCATGTTCAATTAATTAAAATTTGCACAAAATTAAAGTTTGGACTTCGTAGCAAAGACTGAATCAATGAGGCTATTGTTCACTATTCTGTTTATTTTTTCTTCTTTGCTTTCATGTTTATGCTCTTGTTCTCTTAGTTTTAGTGTCTCTACCATCATTCCTCGTGCAACTTGAATTCCATCAAAATCCTTATTTTCAATTGCCAGCTTCATTTTTCATTGGCAATATTGAATAAGGAATCATTGGAAATCGTAAATTTTACATTACATACATTAAAATGTTTATCCCGGCTAATTAAACGTCTGATCTGTTATGAAGTTGTAGCGTCTTCAATCTGTTTTTCCCGCCGTGGAGGCGAGGTTTATTCTAAACAGTTGGGAACATCCGAAATTATTGTGTCTACAAGCTCTCGCCTGCCATGTGGGTTTGAGAAGTGCTCTGACGCAAATATATAGACTAATTAAAGTTAAGTTAAGTTTTTAGTTAAGGAATCAGCAGATTCTCCAACTTCTATTTTTTCCTGTAATACAAGTTTAGCTGTTTTTCTAATTTTTCTACTGATCCTTTTAAACTTAAGCCTTTTCATCTTTCAATTTCTAGAATTTAAGTATTTTTTCCTTCTATTTTTGTTCTTTTAACTTTCTTTCTTCTTCTAAATATAGTTCATATGAGTGTCAAGCACTATATCCCAGATAAATTTGAACTTCATTAATGCCTGTATAGGTTTTTTGTCTTTCATCCCTAATCGTTAATCTGTAATTTCAGACTCTCGGACATTGATGCTTTATCCTTAGCAAGGATCCTACGGGACAAAGAAAATCCTCTTTCAACATCACTGTTTCCATGTGATATTGTAAGAAATGTCTTAATTATCTTAGTCAATGTTGATATATTGATAATAATCAGAGACTCAGTTTTCTTAAACAAAAATATTGTGTCCAAAATGGTCAACAATTTTGTTTGTTTTTTCAGAAATTTTCATTTCAGTTTAAAGTAGCCTCAATTCATCTTTAACTTCCAATTTGTTAATATCCTTCAGTAGTTGCAAGAGCTTCGCTATCTGAGAAATATATTGAACACTTTTTGATTCATATATTTTTTTATAATTCATGCATTGCAAATAAAACATGACATTGTCAGTTTGCACTACGTTTTTTGTCGCAATGTAATTGTAAGATGCAAGATATTGTTGCTGAATTTTGTGATATATAGGCATTCTGTCTTTCTCACTCAATAACTCCAGTTGAATTCTTATTTTTTTGTCCAATATCTATATCAGTCATTTTTAAATATTAAAGCAGATTTAATGCAGAAATTAAAATGAGCACATGAAAAGTCTTACTTTTCTAGGTTTTAAAACTGTTTTAGGTTTTGCTATTTCTTTGGAGGCTTCTAATGTGACATCCCTCTTCGAGTGCCGGTCGAAGACACGGAAAAAATTGTTATATGAACCAGTCATAATATACCTGTTGTAAAAGAAATAAAGAAATTGAGAGTGAATTTTACAGAAAAACATATTATACATACAGAATTATAGAAGTGTAAATGCCCCGATTTTTGTAAACTTATTTCTTTTAGCATATATTTTAAATTTGCTTTCTTGCACTTTTCTCAGGGTTCATACTCATTTTTGAACTGTCAAAATCAAGGACTTATTACAAAATATGAAATCCTAAATATATAGTAAATATTGTCATTTGTAAATTAAGTCAATTATTGTCAGTCTTGTTCACCTCTACAGAAAGGGTTCCCACCTAGACTTAAATGTTGATAGTGTCCATCCAACATGTAAGCTGTCCAAGTTTTCTAGTTAATAAGGAATTCAGTACTTGCATAGCCAAATAAAAAATTTCTAATCTTGTTTTAATACCAAGGATGAACTAGATTTCATACTGCAAGAATACAGTACCACCTGCTATCCTGCTAACATTGAAAAATAAAAATCCAGTAGATAGCATACTGAGTCTTTTTTATGATGCTATACAAGACAACAAACTGGTGAATATCACTTAGGGGCAAAGAGATTTTTTTTTTTTTTACATCACATAAAAAGCGTACACTAAGTGGTCAAACGAAAGTTGTGGTGTGAATTGAAACATGCAAATACTGAGGAAGGAAGAAGTGGTAATGCATTTTGAAAATTTGCATAATTCTGCAGGCAATACAGCTTTTAAATATAATGGGATTTAAATATAATGCATGAGAAAAATATTTTACACAGCATCAGTGAGAAATTTTAGAGGGCTTACTGACTTGAGAAAACTAATCTTCTATATCTGACCTAACTGAATTCAGGTTGCTCTTCCAAACAAGATAAATGAAGCGGTAGTAACCACAAGTTTTTAAATTTTGTTTTTGTTATAAGTGAGTTTATTGTTAAAATGTTCTTTGATTTTCGAGAATTTACTGTAAGTTCTGATGTAGTTTTTATCAGATATTTTGCATCTTAAATCCCATTTAATACCAGAATGTTAGAAAATGTACCTGGCAGTGACAGGGCAAACCTCTGCTTACAATCACACTGAAACGCTCAGTGAATTCGTGAAAAACACTTTAATAACACCCACTTTTAACAAAAAAACAGCACTATGCTGATGGTGTTAAGATGCAAATTGTGAGAATATATGGGGAGCAGAATATATCTGAATCTTCAATACGCAAAAAGTGTGTGTGTATATATATATATATATATATATATATATATATACAGGGTGCGGCAAAAAGAGCGTACCGATTTGGAACATCAATAAAAAAAATTACAAAGCAAGATAGAGAAAGAAATCTTTTATACTTGAGAAGTACACAGTATGCCATTGTTATCCATTAAGTTTTGAAGAGTACATCAGTTAAATGGCGACCGTCAATGTCGATGTAGTTTTGAAGTCTGTTTCGGAAATTTTGCAGTGATCTGCGGACAATGTCTCGCGGAAACGCCGTGATTTCTTGTTGTTGTTACCCAGACCTACCAGTTTCGAAAGCCCAGAACGACCGACTCATCCGAAGACTTGAGTAACAAGATGGACGTTCGGAGACCTACCAGTGTGTAATTGCTGCCTTGAATTCTTGCAAATTTGTTGGTCGGTGTTGGTACACTTTTGATTTAAGATAGCCCCACAGAAAAAAAAATCACATGAGGCCATGTTTAATGCAGCTGCGTGTTTGCGTGCAGATCGCTTGGGAGACTGCTGTATGGAATCTCTAGCAGCTGCCACATCTTCCAGTCTTGTTACGCTTCTAGGGTGGCCAGGACTCTTTCTTTTTAAAGCCGAATTTGTTCCTCTAAAATTTGAAACCCAACAACGAATTGTTTGTGCAGCCGGAACCGGATCATGACGTCCAAGCTGAAAGCGTATTCGGAAAGCCCGTTGCATCGTTATCACAGATTCACTGTTCGTAACAAACTCTTCAACAACAAAAGCACGATGCTCTTCGCTCCAAGCCATGACGATAACTAAAAATGGCATGCGCAAACAAGTCAAAAGAGACCATACCCACTGCTGTACCTCTACTATGAGCGAAGCAATGCTTCTGCCAAATCAGAATGTTCTTTCTGCCGCACCCTGTGTCTGTGTGTGTGTGTGTGTGTATATATATATATATATATATATAATTCATGAAAATTAGACTACTACTGACATGGATGTCATTCATTGTTTCAAAGAAAATTTTTCGATCTTTCCCAGTGTCAAGATAGAAATTCTGAAGTAATATTTTTAGTCTCTAAAAAACATTTGTGTGAAAAAACATACTAAAACATAAAATAACTAAAAAACTAATTTGAATTTTTAAAAAATAACAACATAGTACATCTTTCCGGGTCCTTAAGTACCTGTTACCAAATTTCATGATCATATTGCTTAGATTTCTCGCTACAAACAGATAGACATCTTCCTTTATTATTACACATAGAAGATGGATTCCATCTTCAACATATGAAAAGTTTATATATTTTAAAAAATCATAAAAATTCAACTATTACTCATATGGATTCTATTTAAGTTTGTTTGAAAGAAAAATTTTCGAACTTTTCGATGTCAAGATGAAAATTCTAAAATAATATTTTTGGTCTCTAAGGAAAGCATTTGTGTGAAAATCGCACATAAAACAACTAAAAAACTAATTCAAATTTTTAAAAAATGACGCTGAGGTGCACCTTCCCGGGTCCTAAAGTACCTGTGTACCAAATTTCATGGATGTACGTCACTAAGATTTTCCTACTACAGACAATATAGACAGAAATCTTCCTTTACTATTAGATTTAAAGACTTAAAATCTTGCATAATGAAAGATGTCTGTGTGTGTGTCTCTGTAGTATAAAATCAAATCTTTAGACAGTGGCAAAATTCGACACAGAGGTACTTCAGGTCCCCAGCTGATGAATTTTTTTTTAAAAATATGGAATAGTTTAAAGGTAATGACAAGGTTCATACTCTTTTGCAAGAACCTATTTCCAGGAGTTTTCCAGGAGGGTTCGAGCATTTTTCCAGGAGTTTTTCTAAACATTAAATGTAGAAGCAAAACCAAGATTCTATAGATGTTTCTCTTTCAGCCACGTCACTTGGTTTTATACCAACTACACCATTCCAGCCATACCAAAATTTATCTTGAATTACATTATAATGCACCAATAAAAGGAAAGTTTGCCAATTTACACTCCATAATTTATTAAATATCTGTAATGAAACAGGGCTCATTAGCAAATTTCTTAACCAAGTCTATTAAAATTTTTTAAATGAATCCAGCATCAACTTGGTTAGCATGGTTGGTAACCAAATATTTTATTTTCTATTTTTGCATATATAATTTCTTTGAAACTCAAGGGGTTCTTGGGGAGGGGGATTCCTCCCTCAGCAATGTCACTGCTCACATTTGCTTTATATTGCTGTATATTGTTACTCTGTATTTTCACAATATTTATATGAATAATGGCTGCTTATAGTTTCTAATCTAGGCAGGATTTTTTCAATAATGACTAGAGTGGTTAAATTTGCGATAAAAAATTTGTTTGCAATGATAATCAGAAAAATATTTGATCAAACATTTCAAATTTTTTATATATTTTTTTATATGAAATGTTCAAATAAACTAAACAAACAAAATATGAATATATATTAGTCTTCATTACTAAACAAAAAATAAATTTCAAAATCCTTAATTGTAGTTTAATGCTTAGCTTAAACTAAAAAATAAATAGAAAACAGATTATGCTTAGCTTAAACTAAATGTAGTTGTTTATTTATTTATTTTTAGCCTGCTCTAGCTCAGACTGAACATTTAACATGGTCCTTATTTTTTTAAATAATAAAAAAATGTAATGTGTCTGCACTTAAATTTAACCTAAAATCAGCACCATATTTTCTAACAATACAGAATATACATTTTGACGCAACATTATTATGGTGAACAAATAATATTGCTTTCATCACCAGATGATATTAAATTCTTCTAGATAAAGTGTTAAATTTCTCTGGGCAAATTGAATTGTGCAATTGCACTATTTATGCAAAAATAATTAAAAAATTAACCTTAATAAATAACCAAAATGTGAAAATAAGCTAGTTTTGTCAATCTGTTGGGTTATACTTTTGGATATTTAACAATTTTAGGTATTTTGTTTTTAGTTTAAATGTGTTCAGGGGTCTTATTTACATAGCCATTCTCTTTTAGTTATCCATTTTCCAATTGTTTAGGTTTTGATATTCTTCTGTTCCAAATATGTTCTATTCCATAGGTTTTGTGTTAAAAACGGCGAAGTTCGTTCTTTTTAGGTTTTAGCAATTTAAATTTATTTAAATTGGCTAATTTGTGATTCCATTTATTGCCCCTTTTATTCCCTTTAATTTGATTCCAAATTTATTACCCTCGGTTAAAAATTGGTTAATTCATCGCAATTTTACAGTTTTATTCTATTTTCAGCTTTTTAAATATTTCAGAATCGTCCATATTTAAATTATTGCCGAATTCGTATATTTCCAACTCGTCTCACTTCATTTCTTTTTAATTTTCGTCTGCTTTGAAATTCCATTTCTCTTCTTTAAAGTTTCGAGTTTTTAATTGGTTGACCGTAATATTAAAATCGTCTGTCATTAATTATTTTATCGTTCATCGATAATTTTGTTTACAATCTGTGGCAGCGATGTTTCGCAGTATATAAGCAAATCGCGCACTTTTTCGCTCTCTTTTACGCTCTTTTTCACTTTTCTTCTGCTTATGGATTAGAACAAGGGGATGTAAGCTATTAAGCTGTCCTGTGCCGTTAGGCACACATTCTGTGGAATGTCTTTTTTCGCGACTTTTAAGTTTGTTCGTGTTTAATTTACGATGTCCAGCCCACGATTCTTGTTTCCTGCTATGACTTAAGTGACGTACTCTTAACGCTGCATATGAAATAAAATGTTTATCCCGGCTAATTAAACGTCTGATCTGTTATGAAGTTGTAGCGTCTTCAATCTGTTTTTCCCGCCGTGGAGGCGAGGTTTATTCTAAACAGTTGGGAGCATCCGAAATTATTGTGTCTACAAGCTCTCGCCTGCCATGTGGATTTGAGAAGTGCTCTGACGCCAATTAGGCGGTTGTTTATCGTTGTCAGTGTGCATTCTTTAAATGACGTATTGAGTCGGCATTTCCATATGATATTACTGGACTATATGCTCGGCGTTTAGTACTGATGAGTAAAGAAGTGTCCATTGTTTCCGATGAAGAAATCGTTGATTGAGGTTTGGTGCTGATCGAATTTTCGACGTTGAGGAGCTTGCTGTCGTGTGAACGGCCCTTCTTTTGAACAGGAATGGATAGTTTTCCTCGTGATTAAGCGATTGGACTTTTGCCTTTCCATCTTCGTCTCATCTGTTGGGATCTGATGCATCCAGCATGTTCCATGACGGCTCTACATCCGGGTGATATCTTTTAAATGCTGATTTTTATTTGCTTCTGTCGGTTTAGACTATTTATTTTAAAGTTTAATTGTGTTAGTAGAATAAGACCCCTTTAGACTTATATATTTTAGGTCACCTGAACCTGAGGTTAAGTTTAACTTTTGTTCTAAATTTCCCTTTTGGCTAACTTATGTTCTTTTTATTCCAAATTTTAGTTTTGATAAATAGTTGTATAAGTTTAATATTGTTAACTTTAAAATTTAATATTCTAACGTTTTTACTACCACTATACGACCGGCCATTCTATTTATTTATTTAAGTTGTTTATTGGATTTGTTAGTTAATGAGATGTAAAATATTTTGAAAATTATTTTAAAAGTGAAGTTTAAAATTTTAATAAACGTTAGATTTTGAAAACCTAAATTCTGTGTTCTCTTCTTTCTTTTACATTTAATGTTTTTATTTTTAGGAAAGTTCCATTAAATTACATATTTAGTTACATATTTGTGAATTTAGGGAGAAACTGGTCAAATGGTGCATTTTCATATGTAATTTTGATGATGTTTAGGTTTAAAAACTTTGAGAATTTGGAATATTTAGAATTGTTTTAGTATTTCATAAAAATGCACTTTATCCCCCCCAACAATTGGCGCCGTTTGACCAGTCTAGGGGCTTATTCATGCTAACTGTAATAGATGTTCTTAATAATTTTGTTCTTAAAAATGAAATTTCAGTAAAATATATTCCATACCTGTTTATTCTAAAAGTGATTACTGTTGAAATGTTAATATGTTCTTAAACTAAGGCATGATGTTTTAGAATGTTCTTAAACTAAATTAGAGGAATTTATTTTAATATTTTGATTAAAATTTTAGGATTAATTTAAATATTTTCATTTAGAATTTTTTGAGGAAACTTTGGAATTTTTGAATTTGACTTTTTCGTTTAGAATTTTTATTTAAGCATTCCTTAATGTAAGTTAATTTGATTTGAATTTTATTATTTCAAGTAGTGTGAAATTGCATTTAATTCATAAATTTAAGAGATTATAGGCATGTGGAGAACGCACTTTATAGTATTTACATTTTTTGTTCTAATCCCATCTCATTAACAAATTTTTTTTATTTTGTTGTTTTTGTAACCCACGCTCCCAGCAACTTAGAATTTGTTTTGATGAAATAGAATGAAATTAATTGAGTAAATTTAATGAGAATATTTTTTTTATTAAGTTAAATTGTATAGAATTAAAGCAGTAGTTTTTCGACTTAGAATTTTGTATGTTCTGATTTGGAATTGAGATTTAATTGCTCACTGATGTGTGAATGTAGATGATGAAATGCTGGTGATTTATTGAAAAATTGGGTAATGCAGGTGTTTTTTACACTCCAATATGAGTGTGACATAAATATCAACTTGAGTTATCTTGTTCTTCACATTGATCATGTGTTTGGTTTTCACACTCAAATAGAGTGGTGATAAAATCAGTTTGTTTGTTCTTAATTCTGAATCTGATATTTTTAATACTGTCTTTAAAATTTTTTTTGGTCGTTAAAGTGGAAAATTTATTTTATTTATAGGAGAATTAAATTTTTTTTAAGTGGAATATTTAAAATTGTGCAATGCAATTTGAGTTCTTTTGGTTTTGAAATTTAAATGGGGATTTGTAACATGATTTTTTCTTTGGTATTTTATTTAAAGTAATGTGATACACTTGGCAGTTAGTGAATTTAAATGTACTACTTGATGGATATTTTTTTTTTGTGCTATTTTTTTGGGGTTCAAAAAAGATTCACAACCTTTGAGAGGACTCACAACCCTCGGCCCCTTGTCTTAATTTTTTTTTATTTTTATGAGAATTGTTTGAGATTACCAGAGATATACAGATATGATATTTGAGATTATTATTGTTGAGAGTGCAAGATGTTGCACAAAATCTAGTAGAATCGCGTTTATTGATACTGGTGTAAAATGATGCATAAGGTCATTTTAGTGTATATTTGTCGTTTAAACGACCTAATTTGCCAAGTAATCAGTTTATAGTATAATTTGTAAACAAGTCGGTTAAATTTGTGTTCAGTTCCAAATTGTTAGGGAATTGAGTTTGTTATTTTGGGGGTAAATATTCCACTATTTTTTTTGTTTGTAACTTGAGCCAACTTTGATATTATTATTTAAATTGAAAATTATGCTTCGAATAATTGTTTTCTTTGTAGAGGAGGAGATTGATGATGAATTTGTTGATTTGTATGTATTGGTTGTTATTGTTGAAGGTACCATTTCAAAATTTATTGTTTAGATTATTGGAATTCTTTGGCTGGTCCAAAGTTTTCGTTAAAATTTATGTTTATTCATGACAGCTAATGATATGGAGATCTGTTTATTATTTTTCTACTGTTTCTCTTTGATGACGTATTTGTTGGAGCATCTTAAAATGAATTGTTGAATTTTCATAGTATAGAGTTATAATGAAGTTGAAGGATTTAATGGTGAATCTACATGTTTATTTTAGAGTTAAGAAATTTATGATCTGATATTATGAGAGTGTTTAGTGAAGTTATTGTTTGATTTTTGATTTATTTATAAGGAATTTGATTTTCTATATGATTTTTATGGCTCATGTTACAGGTGTAGTTGAGACTTTGATTTTTTTTTCTCTCCTTCGTTTCGCGGAATTTTGTCATGTGTTAGCTAAAATTTTTCATTTTTCAAATGAAAAATTTTTTTGGGACATTCGAAGGAGTTGTTGGGTTATACTTTTGGATATTTAACAATTTTAGGTATTTTGTTTTTAGTTTAAATGTGTTCAGGGGTCTTATTTACATAGCCATTCTCTTTTAGTTATCCATTTTCCAATTGTTTAGGTTTTGATATTCTTCTGTTCCAAATATGTTCTATTCCATAGGTTTTGTGTTAAAAACGGCGAAGTTCGTTCTTTTTAGGTTTTAGCAATTTAAATTTATTTAAATTGGCTAATTTGTGATTCCATTTATTGCCCCTTTTATTCCCTTTAATTTGATTCCAAATTTATTACCCTCGGTTAAAAATTGGTTAATTCATCGCAATTTTACAGTTTTATTCTATTTTCAGCTTTTTAAATATTTCAGAATCGTCCATATTTAAATTATTGCCGAATTCGTATATTTCCAACTCGTCTCACTTCATTTCTTTTTAATTTTCGTCTGCTTTGAAATTCCATTTCTCTTCTTTAAAGTTTCGAGTTTTTAATTGGTTGACCGTAATATTAAAATCGTCTGTCATTAATTATTTTATCGTTCATCGATAATTTTGTTTACAATCTGTGGCAGCGATGTTTCGCAGTATATAAGCAAATCGCGCACTTTTTCACTTTTCTTCTGCTTATGGATTAGAACAAGGGGATGTAAGCTATTAAGCTGTCCTGTGTCGTTAGGCACACATTCTGTGGAATGTCTTTTTTCGCGACTTTTAAGTTTGTTCGTGTTTAATTTACGATGTCCAGCCCACAATTCTTGTTTCCTGCTATGACTTAAGTGACGTACTCTTAACGCTGCATATGAAATAAAATGTTTATCCCGGCTAATTAAACGTCTGATCTGTTATGAAGTTGTAGCGTCTTCAATCTGTTTTTCCCGCCGTGGAGGCGAGGTTTATTCTAAACAGTTGGGAGCATCCGAAATTATTGTGTCTACAAGCTCTCGCCTGCCATGTGGATTTGAGAAGTGCTCTGACGCCAATTAGGCGGTTGTTTATCGTTGTCAGTGTGCATTCTTTAAATGACGTATTGAGTCGGCATTTCCATATGATATTACTGGACTATATGCTCGGCGTTTAGTACTGATGAGTAAAGAAGTGTCCATTGTTTCCGATGAAGAAATCGTTGATTGAGGTTTGGTGCTGATCGAATTTTCGACGTTGAGGAGCTTGCTGTCGTGTGAACGGCCCTTCTTTTGAACAGGAATGGATAGTTTTCCTCGTGATTAAGCGATTGGACTTTTGCCTTTCCATCTTCGTCTCATCTGTTGGGATCTGATGCATCCAGCATGTTCCATGACGGCTCTACATCCGGGTGATATCTTTTAAATGCTGATTTTTATTTGCTTCTGTCGGTTTAGACTATTTATTTTAAAGTTTAATTGTGTTAGTAGAATAAGACCCCTTTAGACTTATATATTTTAGGTCACCTGAACCTGAGGTTAAGTTTAACTTTTGTTCTAAATTTCCCTTTTGGCTAACTTATGTTCTTTTTATTCCAAATTTTAGTTTTGATAAATAGTTGTATAAGTTTAATATTGTTAACTTTAAAATTTAATATTCTAACGTTTTTACTACCACTATACGACCGGCCATTCTATTTATTTATTTAAGTTGTTTATTGGATTTGTTAGTTAATGAGATGTAAAATATTTTGAAAATTATTTTAAAAGTGAAGTTTAAAATTTTAATAAACGTTAGATTTTGAAAACCTAAATTCTGTGTTCTCTTCTTTCTTTTACATTTAATGTTTTTATTTTTAGGAAAGTTCCATTTAATTACATGTAGAGTACATATTTGTACACGTAGGGAAACTGGTCAATAGGTCCTCTTTCAGTTTACTTTCTGTTTATTTAAGAATTCAGTTATATTTTTAGAATGTTTTCAGGTTTTAGGAACTTTAGAACCTTTTCAGAGTGTATTTCAGTGTTTTCAGATTTATGTTAGATGAACTTTGAGGAACTTTACAAATTTCAGATATTTTAGAAGCACTTTCAGATTTATTTTCAGATGACATTTAGGTTTTAAAAACTTTCAGTAAGAACATTTAAGAACTTCGAATATTTTGAATGTCAGAATGATTTAGAATGCTTTAGTATTTCATAAAATGCACTTTTTCCCCCCCAACAAATCTAATGATTAATATATAGAGGATGGAGATGGATAGAAAAAGATACTCGAGGACTCACAGGACTCTCTGAATTGCGTAATCGTATTGAATATGTCAAAATAATTATAAAATTAACATGAATAATAAACCAAAACATAAAGATAAACAAGTTTTGTTAATTTAATGTGTAATAATTACAGGATGGAGATGGATGGAAAAAGATACCAGTCAACGCTCGGCAATGTACGCAATACTATCTGAATTATGCAATCCCTCTATTTATAAGAAAATAATTGAAAAATTATTCTTTATAATTAACCAAAATGTGAAATTAAGCTAACTCAGTTCATTTAATGACTAATATTTAGAGGATGGGGATGGATGGAAAAGGATACTTGTGGACGCCCAGGACTACAGGAGAATTCCCCGAATTGCGCATTCATACTAAATGTGTCAAAATAATTAAAATATTTACATGAATAATAAACCAACATAGAGAAAAATGCAAGTTTTGTCAATTTAATGTGCAATAATTACAGGATGAATGGAAAGAACAAAACAGATATTTTCTGTAATTTTACGGGTCTTTTCCGTAGTCCGTAATTTTGTTCCAAAATCCATAAAAATTATTACAAATCCGTAACGATTAGCATCTATGTACTTCCAATATCAATATTTGTGCATCATCATTAGTTTGGTGGCGCCACCTATCGATCATACTATGAGATAAAAGATCGCGATGTCGATTTTCCAGGAGTATTTTCCGATTTTCAAGGAGTTAAGGCTAAAATGAATAAAATAAGGAGTTTTCAAGGGCCCTTATAAGAAAAATCTTAAATCCAGGAGTTTTCAAGGATTTCCAGGAGTCATACGAACCCTGTAATGAACATTTAAACCAGAAAATGTCAACATTTTGGCTTCAGAATGAGTTTTATTTTTGGCCGATGATATCCGAACGCAAGATACGAAAGCAGGTGTTTTAATTAAATGAGAGCCATTTTGTCTAGAACAACATAGATGTTTCGAAGAAAGTGGATTTAATTTATCGGTTTTCCAACTTTGTAAATTTAAAAGTTTTTGCTCTAATTTTATTATTTTTTCAATTCGGTATACATCATCATAAATATTGGGCCAAATTTTTACATAAATCTGATCAAAACTCAGAGATAGCATTTGAATGAATGAATGAATGAATGATATAAAGGTGGGTGGCTCCAGAAGAGCCTAGCACATCGACCAGAGGTCTATTGTACTACCCCAAAAAGTGAAGGTCCCTAAGAGAAGAGACCAGTAGCCGATGCAAACATAAGCAGGCACTTGACAGGAATGTCGTTCAGCTCCCAGGATTCAATCACATGACGACCAATGTGTTCGAATCTGTGAGCAGAGTAGGCCTCACATTCACACAGAATGTGAGCTGCAGTTTCATCGCTGTAATTGCAGCCTCTGCAAAGCGAATCTTTGGAGACACCCATAATATTAAGATGTCTCTTGAGAGTGCAGTGCCCAGTAAGGAGCCCAACAGCTCTCCTGATGCCAGTTCTACTGAGCCTGAAAAGTTCCTTTTGACGTGCACTAGGGCAATTACAATTGAGAATTTTCGCTTGCCTTTGCCCTTTAGTGTCACGCCAGTTCTTGCATTGAAGCTTCCTGAAGATGTCAAAGACAATTCTTCTGATAAGATCATTGGGTATACCCAAGGCTGGCTCAGGGCCCACAAAAGGAGTATTAGAGCCCTTCCTAGCAAGTTCATCTGCCAATTCATTGCCAGGAATGCCCGAATGACCAGGCACCCAGTACAGAATGACACTATTATTACTAGCAATTTTACAGAGAGCTTTATAGCATTCCCAAACAAGGGAAGACGTCACAGTGAATTTCCCCAGAGCCATAAGAGCAGCCTGACTGTCAGAACAAATGAAAATCTGGCTATTCTCGTACTTTCTGTCATAGCAAATTCTACAACACATAAGAATGGCAAATACTTCAGCCTGAAAGACAGTAGCAAAATTGCCAAGCGGATAAGATAGCTTAGTGCCATCATCAGGGCAGCAGACTCCCGCACCAGTACTAGTGCCAATCTTCGAGCCATCAGTATACCATACAAAACAATTATGTTTATTGTAGGTTGGAGTCCTCTTCCAATCATCCCGCGAGGGGACAAGAATTTCATAAGGCTTATCAAACGTAAATTTGACGTGTATGCCATCAGGTGGCATACAGAAATAAGGATGCCTAGCAACATTAATAGCATTTAATATTTGTATTTTTTCTTCTCCAACTTCAAAATAACATTTATTGAAGCAGACAATTTTCAAAATAATGCCAGGTATGTTTTATAATCATAAATTGAATATCATGTAACTATTTTATAGCAAAAACTACAAATTTAGCAAACTGTATTTAAAAACACCATTAGTGATGAACAAGAAAATTTACATTTTAGAGTGCCAGAGTGCTTTCAGATGTCAAAATATCCATCAGTGGCAATGATTTTCATACACATACCAGAATTATCATAAATTACAAATAAATACAGAATAAAATGAAGCAACAATAGTTTAAATGTACAAAATAAGTACATAAATAAATCAGGCCAACCAATAAACGTTTCATTAGAAGCAAAGCAATAGATTTCCAGAAATTCATGTATGGGTTTAACACGCATAGAGTCAAGAATGAGATGCCAATTGTGTAAAAGAAGAAAAAAAAGGAAACTAGGAATTAATTTTAAAAAGTAGGAAAAAGAAGGAGCCGTGAGATCCCTGCATATGTATTGGAAAATATAAGTGGATGATATTCAACAAATTGCATATAAAAATTTTTAAATTAATAAAGTATTCTAAGTTATTAAGTGCATTTGGTTTATCACAAGTTTTATTATAAAAAAATTGATATACAGTATGCTGCTGCTTTCCTGACTTCCCTCGCATTTTGATGTCTTTATGGATAAAAATTCTGATTTTAAATTCATAGTTTAGGCATAGGGCATTGCTGTTTAAGTCATTATTGAATACCTCATATCAAGCTATTTTTATGTTTAATTTGGCATGAATTAGAAAAAGAAATTACAGTTTGTGCTTCTGTTTTAATTTTTGGAAATTAATAAAGAGAAATGTAAGGGAGGAGGATGATACATCTGGAAGAATATATTGAAAAATTATTTTATGTGTAATGAAATATTGAAAAGCACTGCGAAATAAAGTAAAAAGAATTTAAAACTATGAAAAAAAAATTAAAAAACGCATCTGTATGCAAATGCTTATGATCTTTTCTATTTTCAAGTAAAAAGTGCAATTGTATACAAATGCTTATGCTCTTTTCTATTTTCAAGGATCATATTTTATATTATGATCCTGTGGAAAATCAAAAACTTAATGTATGCATTTTAAACTTGCATATTTTAGTGATTTAAATATGCTTAGATTAAGATTCTGTAAAAAAATTGTGTATAACAAGTCGAACTACCACAATGGCACATCTTTACAACTTTCTGGAACTGTTACAATATATCATTCTGGAACATACATGCCAAATCTAGCAACCATTTGCTAAAGGAAGACAAACATACTGGCCATGTTTTTGAGCAGATTGAACAAAAGAGAAGCTTCCTCTATCTGATATTAACTCTTTGGTATGAACTTGCAACAAGATAATGCCATAAGAACATTGTGCTATACTTTTGGCAATTACAGACCACCGGTCTAAAGATAATACTCTTGGTAAAATATCATTTTTTGCACACTTTTGACTTAAAATTGGTACTATGTGCAGGTTGGCATAGAAATACCATTTTGGCACAGGGTGACGCAATTGGGCATATCTGACACCACTGTCAGTGGCTTACAAAATCATAATCTGGCCATGCATGTGTTATCATTGGATTTCAATTTGCTTAAAGAATGGGCTGCAATTTTAGTTTCAATCCATATGTGTAGCATTACATACACTTTGGCTAGAAGATTATAATATATTCATTTAAGAATTGAAGTTTTAAGTTCCAACTTGATGAAGTGTTTAAATAATCATAGCCCAGAAAATGTAAATCATTACAGTGCTCAAACATGAATTGCACCTAGCATTAAATGTCCATAGCAGTGTTATATGGCCAACACAAAGAGTTATTTTCAGAAACCCTGCATTTTTATCACAGCTATAAGTAGTACTGTCCCCTCTCCCTTTTTAATTTGGAATTTCCAGGTTTTGACACAATTTCTTTATATTCAAATTTTAAATACTCTTTTTACAAGATAACACACTTAAATAATACATATATATGGAATTATGCAAATTTCATTTTAACAATAATACTCTTGGTAAAATATCATTTTTGGCACAATATTGACGACTTAAAATTCGTAATATGCAGGTTGGCACAGATTTATTATTTAGGCACATGTTGACACAATTGGCGCATATCTGACATCATTGTCAGAGGTTTACAAAATCATAATATGGCCATGCATGTGTTAAATCATTGGATTTAAATTTGTTTGAAGAATGTACTATATCAATTTTAGTTTCAATCTATATATGTAGCATTACAATCCTGACATATACACTTTGGCTAAAAAATTATAATGTATTCATTTAAGAATTGAAGTTTTAAGTTCCAACTTGATGAAGTGTTTTAAATAATCATAGCTCAAATGCAAATCATAACAGTACTCAAACATGAATTGCACCTAGCATTAAATGTCCATAGCAGTGTTATATGACCAACACGGAGTCATTTTCAGAACCCCTGCATTTTCATCACAGCTATAAATAGTGGTGTCACCTCTCCCCTTTTAAATTGGAATTTTCGGGTTCTGACATGATTTCTCTATGTTCAAAATTTAAATTCTCTTTTCACAAGATAAACTTTTAATTATAATATGCAAAATATAAAATACATATATTTATAGAATTATATGAATTTCATTTTAACAATAATACTCTTGGCAAGATTGGCACAATTTTCACTTAAAATTAGTATTATGTGTGCAGGTCGGCACAAAAATATCATTTAAGCACAGGTTGACGCAATTGGAGCATATTTGACATCACTGTCAGAACCTTACAAATTCATAATATGACCATGCATGTGTTACATTATTGGATTTCAATTTGTTTGAAGAAAATTTCTGTATCATTTTCAGTTTCAATCTATGTGTAGCATTACAACCTTGGCACATACACTTTGGCTAGAAAATTATAATGTATTGAAGTTTTAAGTTCCAACTTGATGAAGTGTTTTAAACAATCATAGCTCAGAAAATGCAAATCATAACAATGCTCAAACATGAATTGCACCTAGCAATAAATGTCCATAGCAGTCTTATATGACCAACACAAAGAGTCATTTTCAGAACCCCTGCATTTTCATCATAGCTATAAGCAGTACTGTCACTTCTCCCCTTTTAATTTGGAATTTTTAGGTTCTGACACGATTTCTCTATACTCAAAACTAAAATACTCTTTTTACAAGGTAACACACTTTTAATTATAATATGCAAAAATTAAAATACATATATATGAAATTATATGAATTTCATTTTAAATACGTTAATCTAAAAAATATCACTAAGAAATTTAGCAAAGAAAATGCATTCGTTAAACATATATATGTCCTTTGACGGTTACTTTTACTTACAAGAAAAGGGTTCTTAATAATTTTCTATTATAAAAAATATCTGTGTGTGTGTTGCACGTTACAAAAAATCAAAGGTACAGACAGCAACAAAATCGATACATGGGTACCTGAACCTAAATCAATGCACCTCGTCGAGATTTTTTTCAAACTCAAATTAATTTGAGTTATTTAACGTTGAAGTACAATTTTGAATAATTTCCACATAAATCAATTCTTTAGTAATTATTATCAAGAAGCTTTCCATCTCAACACAATCTTGATGGAAGGATTGAATCACCCTCTTTCTAATGAGGTATGAATGACAAAAAAATTTTCATTACTTTATTTTTGAATTTTTAGTGAGTCTATAAAAGTTTACTTTTGCAATATCAATCGTAAATGGCACTGCTTTCACACACAAGACAATGCATGTGTAGCAGTTGCTATATCAACAGGTGGGAATTGTTAATAAGCTTTTGTTGTTCGACTTTGATATACTTTGTATGGTTAAAGAGTTAATTATGCTCAAAATTAGCTTTAATTTTACTTCACTAAAGGTACTATTTTCTCTATTGTGACTGCAAGTATTATATAAATTAGTAATAACAGGGCTTCCTTAGAATTTTTTTTTTTCACTTAAGCCTTTTAATGGCTAAAGTCTACCAAAATATTTTAATGATGTTTACATTATTTTAGCCGTACCGTGCTGAAAACACCGGTTCTCGTTAGATCACCGAAGTCAAGCAGCATCGGGCGCGGTTAGTACTTGGTGGGTGACCACCTCGGAACACCGCGTGCTGTTGGCCATCTCGGGTGCGGTATCCCCGTGGTTTGCGCGCTAGATTTGCACGCTACCACAAATGCCGCCGTGTTCATGCGGAGTACGATCACGTTAAACATGTGGGTCCGTAAGTCCTTCCGAGAGGTTGGTGGTAGGGGAAGGAGGGTACGGTCCCTGTGGATGCCTCCCCCACTGGGTTCCGGTCTAAATTGGGTGGCACTTCCCGGCCGTCCATACAGTTACCTTACACCTTTCTGGTAGGTCGGACGGTCTGGGTCTCAACAACAACAACATTATTTTAGCTGCTTTGGGGATAAGCATTTATCATATATTTTAATTAATGCTTGCATTAAAAATTGTAATTTTCTTTCTGTTTATTTAATTTTGATGTATTTTGTGATTTTTTTAATACTTTTTAAATTCCTTATTCCTTATCTCAGAAAGTTTTCATATTTTTAAATGAGATATAGACGGGATACTATTACACATCACATTGCAAATACAGCAATTCTCCAATTAGCATGAAACTTGATACAGAGTGGTTTATAATCAGCAACAAAATTTCGATTAGCACAACAAATCTACATTTTGATTAGCGTGGTATTTAGCTAAGAACTAAGCCTAGTGAACTGAAATTTCAGATGTAAGTTGCATTCATAGGGTGGTAATGTTACATATATTTTTTTAATATATTGATGTATAGGGTTCACATCAGAGAAGGAAATTTTGTGCTCCAAAAAGACCACATAAATCAGCATTTGGTAGTCCAAATCCAAAAACTAAACAAAATTTAAAATTACCATATATCGGTGCCTACACTTATACAACACATTCTAACTACATGTATCTATGCCTTTATGTAAAAACTACTATGCTCATATGAAAATGCATTTAACTTTTTTTATATTTAATACAAAGATTGCAAAATATTTCAGATACAAGGATTGCAAAACATTCACTTTTTATCGCAACGAATCCATGAAAATTCGGCTCTCCGTTGTTTGGGAAATTTTCGTTTTCCTATCAATACAGCTGAAGAATCTACTTCTGCTGTATCAGAAGGTAAGACACCGGGTCAGGTCGTCACCTCCGAAAGCAGAGGCCGGAGCACTAATTTTTGACGTCTTGGCTTGTAGGCCCACTGCGAGTAGGTCTTCCAGATCGCGATCGGAGCTTTTGCTATTTGCTTCCCTTTTAATTCTTTATTCGATGTAAAGGAATCATAATTTATCGGTAAATCAAATAATATTCATGAAATTTGGAAGTATTTTCGATAATGTTCATTAAAATGGGTGATTTAAAATATTAATATTGCTGTACATTTCCTTAAAATAAAATATTTATAATGACTCAAATTCACTGTGGGAGCAAAGATGAAAGGATTCCATTCAGTTAGTGTTTTAATAAAAGTTTGAAAAAGAACCCTGTATATTTATTGCTTAATCAGGCATTTTATTTGAATAATTCTTCAGTACATTCAGCTAAAGTATGCGTGCTTACAGATAAAGTATACAGAAACTAAAATGATTACTGAATACTATATCTTTAAATATCATAAGACAATCATAAAAAGAAACTCAGAATTTAACTTTAATATGCTTACGTGTTTATTTATTTTTATTTCATTTTATTTTATTCATTTTTTGTTGCTATAAATTGTAAAATGATTTAGAATTAAGATAAAATACTAGTTGAATGTCATTCATTAACCTATGCACTATAATTTGTAGAAGTTCAGGTTTTCTAATATAGCATATCTTATATTCCTTTTTTTACTACCACACATTAACAAATTGTAAACAATTTTGCTTAATTATAGAGTTTGAAATACCTCAGGGGCTTTGAAATTTTAAAAAGCTGTATAATAAAACTTTTTGGTATTAATATTTCATTTACAATTCCATTGAAGTGAAAATGTAAAAAGGATTAAATTAGCTTTGTATTATTAAAATAACATTAACTATAATATAATGAAATATACAATGGTAACTTGAAATTGTAAGTTGGTTACTTTGCTTTTTTCCAAGTTATTTTAACAATTTTCAATAACATAATAATTCGCTACATAAAAAAAAAAAAAAATGTGCACAACTTAAACACAAATGACTTCTTAACCTATTCCTTTAAAATTTCAGCATGCCATAACAAACAATAAAAAATATACATGCAATATATTAAGATACTAAATCTTTTATATGCAATTACTTACTTATCAAACGGTTAAAAATATGTTATTTGATGTGTAAAATATTACATTTTACATTATTTTACTTTCATAACTTTAGTGTAGCATTTTTATTGCTACTATTGACACTATTGACACTATATACGATTGCTACTATTGACAATATCTTAAAAAGAGAATGACATTTTTTTATCTATATAAATAAAATTGAAAATACATCTATCTGTCTGTGTGTTTATCTATCTCATCATCACGGTAGAATTGCTGCATCGAATTTCATGAAAATTCTGTGGGTAGCCTTGAAATAGCCCTACTTAAAATTTAGTCCATGTTTTGAGTTTCTAGGACCAGGGATTGTCGAGATATGAATAAAAATCCCACAATTAAACCTTAAATAAAAATAGAATTATGCAGATGATATATTTTCCGCAAATTTATTAAGAAAATTATATCATGATGCTTAGCAACGCAATTAAATCAAATGTGTTTATTAGACAGAAGATTATTAAATTTTTTTAAGATTTAAATAACAAAGAAATCGATATAAAAGAAAATTTTATAACCATTTTTATACCATTTTAGTGCTTTCATTTTAGTTTATATTGATCCAATTTCATATATATTTTATAATTTGCTTTCGAACGAGGATGGTTTATTCTTCAGATCTGCTTGAAGATAATTTTGTAGAAAACGCAGAAAGGAGAATCAAATTTAGAAGAATTAAGTGAAGGGAGAATTAAATGTAATATTTTAATAGAATGTTTTGAGTAAGAATGTCATTTAGAATACTGCAGGAATTTGCACATATTTTAAATCATGGGCAATGTCGGGTATATTTGCTATTAACAGTATACATAAAATTGTATGTTGTACATCTATCTGTCTGTTTATTATCTCAGTACGGTAGAGCTCACCTATTTTCTTTTCATTAGAATTATTATAAAATTTCAAAAATAGAGACTCCAAATATTGAAACTTCACCTCAAATTCTGAATTTTAAGTTTCTTGTATTATATAATCAGTATGAAGAAAGGACATACTGCTAGTCTATTATAAAATATCACACAACTAACAACATTATTAAAGTAATTTTTAAATATTTGCAGGAAACGGTATAATTTATGACTACATTAAGTACACTAGGTAAATGCAATGAATGACACAAGCTAACTTGATAAAATATACATTTTAAACATTGAATGATTTTAAATACTTCACAATTACTTAACAAAGCTTAATTTTACAAGTACCTGGGCAGTTTTCTTAATTAATATGACAACAATAAAATTTTAAAACAAACTAAGGAAACTCTAAAAGGTTTGTTGACGTTATAATTAGCAACAAAACAATTTAGAATCCAGTTAGCGTTAATTGAATAGCAATAATTTGATTGCCATATATTTAAAATTCTAAGTAATTTTAAATGACATGATAATAAGCAAAAAATGGTAAGCACTTACTTCTAAATAGCATTTTCTGTATTTCACATAGGGTAATAAGGTAATTAGTAATACAATGTTATAAGGTATGTAGTCTGTAGTCGAAGGTATGCTGATCAAAATGTTTATCAAATCATGAACTAACATATAAGATATTCAAAAATACGATTTAAAAGACTGTTATGCATCCACGAGCGCGAGCCCACGTACTACACTGCACATACGATACTTCTTTGTGTGGGCTACTCTACTAGGGGAGAACTTTCCAGAAAAGTTGAGACGGAGGAATTCGGATTCGAAGGCCAGACTTGGGCCTACAGCTCATACGTTACGAGGTACAGAGGGGGAAAGTAGTTCGGCCTCTTCTACAGGGGGTGACGGTCAGGTTGGAAAAAAGGAAGTAAACAACCCTGACTCATAATGAAAACCACATCATGCACCGCATACCCTGATGGTCTTCACCTCAGTAATCTTGGACATCAAACTTACACTATTGTCTATCGGTGTGTCGAAAACCTAAGCCACTTAAAACATTGGGATCTTTATTGTACTTCAACTCACCCCTACCCTTCAAGACCTGAAATTGCACTTCTGAAGAATTTATTGGTTTGCTTTATCCTCAGACATTCCGATGTCCGAGACTCCGGGTATTTAAAGAGTTTCTATTGATCCCCTCCCCTTTATTCCTTCATAGATCTACGTATCCCACTTGGAAGAAAAGGGAGTGATCCAGTGATCCTGCAGTCTTTACATTCTAATTGTTTACTATTATAGAACACACTGCGTTCCAGATTGTATCGTTCCAACGTCTTGCAAATTTGGTTAGCTAATATTTTAATGAAAATGACGTTTTCATAGCTGCCAAGTGTTCAGATTTTTATGTACTTGTTCCGTTTTCTCAGTCTTGTTCCGAGGAATCGGATTTGGATCCACAGTAGTCCGATTTTTCTTTTCCATAACATTTATATTCTATTGTATGCAAATCTGCATAAGAATATCTACAAGTCATGACATCAGAAGTAAGTCACGAAATGAGAAACAAAGTCAGGAATTTTAAGATGGGAGGTTTTCTCGTTTTTTCATCTAAAAATCCGTTTCCACGTGATTGTGTCTGTTTCTAATTAATGTAGGAGACACACATTTGCATCGACTAAAATTTTTATGATTACTTCTTGTTATATGCAAGAAAACAATTTTTCAGACGTATTATTAAAGAAATAAAGAGCTATATTGCACGAGTACCAAGTACCACGATAAACGGCATTTGTCCACAATCTTCATTATATTTCGTTTTATTGTGAAAATACTTTTCCACTTCTGCAATCTGTTTGCACTGTCTAAAACATTTGTAATTATTTCGTATATACTATATTATAGAGAAAAACTATTTTTCAAGTGTATTTTTAATGACATGAAATGCTATTTTGCAGCAGTATTGCGATAAAAGGCATTTGAGCGTGATTCTCTATATTTCATTTTATTTTGAACTAGCTGCCTTCGGCGACCAGCCTGTTCACTACCCTTGAAAATTCTGACCGTGGCAAACTTGCTGGCGCGAACTACCAGACAGGTGTAAGGTAACTATGGTATTTAGATGGTCATGAAGTGCCACTCAATTTAGACCGGAACCCAGTGGGGGAGGCATCCACAGGGACCATACCCTCCTTCCCCTACAACCAACCTCTCGGAAGGACTTACGGACCCATATGTTTAACGCGATCGTACTCCACATGAACACGGCTGCAGTTTTGGCAGTAGCGGGAATCGAACCCGGGCCTACCGAGTGCAATTCCTGCATGCTAACCACTGGGCTACCACGCTCTCCGTAACAATCTCCATAATTTTCTTTTTATTCACCCAATTTAGACCGGAACCCAGTGGGGAAGGAATCCACAGGGGCCATACCCTCCTTCCCCTATCACCAACCTCTCGGAAGGACTTATGGGCTCACAAGTTTAACGTGATCATACTCCACGTGAACATGACGGCAATGACGGGAATCGAACCCAGGTCTACCGAGTGCAATTCCCACGTGCTAACTTCCTGCCGGCTAATTTAAATTTTATAATGACCATAAAAAATTTAAATTTTAATTTGATCATATGCTAAGCTCTTAATTCCATCATTTAAAATATAACGTACTATCATTTAAAATATCCTCATTCCATCATTTAAAATATCCATAAAATTAAAATATCCATAAATTAAAATATCCATTTAAAATGACCATATGCTAAGCTCTTAATTCCATGATTTAAAATATCACGTAATTTTCTAACCTGCCTCCATGGAAACAGGTGATGCCCCCAGCGGGAGAAAAATCGGATCTTCCGAGAATTATCCGAGAAATTTAAAATCATTACTTCTTTAAAATTTCGATCCTGTGGCCATTTTTAATTATTTCTTGACCAGATTGGGCTTGTAAGAAAGCCAGATTTTTGAGCTTTCTAAAAATGTAAATTATTAGTCGAAAATCTCGCTACTTTTCCGGGTTTGAGGATTTAAAAACAAAAGTTCGTTTTTTAAAGCCGAAAGTGACTGAGATTGCCCCTGAGATTTGAAATTGATATATTTTTACTCGCAATTGTCTGCTCTTTCGGGTCGTGTGATTTGCTTTTTTCCATGACGTCTGGATGGTGGAGAAAACAGGGCAAAAAGGGGAAAAAACGGTCAAAATCACATAAACCATTAAATAACAAAAAAAATAATTAAAATTTTAAAAATCGGTTTTGACGTGTCACCTATGAATGAGAAAATGAGCTGCAAAACTCGCAGCTCGTTTTCTCCACTAAAAAGGTTGGTGCGCATGCTCAGAGTGATGCGTACGGGGGCAGAGGTTACCCATCGTAATGATCGCAGCGTGCAGCTTCCGATGCAGTTCCATCTAGAGCTTTATTTGTAAGGCACGTGTTTGAATTCGTGTTTACGAGTCAGAAACTGTCCGTTGATGTTGCCTGTTTGTGTCTTTTGGAATAAATGACGGTTTAATTAATGTCTGTGTGTTTAAAAGCTAATTCAATGATGAGTGTGTTGCCTTTGCAGAAAATTGTTTTTTCACTATTATCTTTGACTAAGAAAAATTGCATTAAAAGTAATGGTCGTCCTCTGCCGGACTTGAAAATTATTCAGACATCGTCAAGCAGAAAGAGTACATACCAAAGAAAATTTTTAATTGAGAAATTTATGCTAAATACGACTGGTTATGCAGTTGTAACTCGAGAAATACACTGTTTTGTTTCCCATGCTTGCTTTACGGTGGGGATTCTGATTGAACAAAAACGGGGTAAAGAACTTATGTCACCTACCTGAAAAACTGAAAAAGCATGAAAGCTCTGTGAAGCATATAAGAAATGTCATTGATTTGGCTACGCTTGAGAAAATAAATATCTCTACCCAATTAAGCGAAGGATATAGGTTAAGCCTAGTCAAGTACAACGAGGAAGTGCAAAAAAAAAACAGAGAGATACTCTAAAAAATAATAGACTGCAGTAAGTTTTGTGGGAAGTTTGAACTACTATTACGTGGCCAAGACGAAAGTTCTGAATCTGCTAACCCTGGAGATTTTCGAGGATTAGTAGAATTTGCTGCAAGCTTGATGGAAACTTAAAATCATATTTTGAAACAGCCTGTGTTCAAAGGAAACTCAAAGACAATTCAAAATGAGTTATTGGATTGTATTTTGAAAGTATGCCGAACTGAAATAATTGATAAAATCAGTCGCAGTGTGATGCTTCTGATGCAATTCCATCTAGAGCTTTATTTGTAAGGCACGTGTTTTAATTCGTGTTTACAAGTCAGAAACTGTCCGTTTATGTTGCTTGTTTGTGTCTTTTGGAATAAATGACGGTTTAATTAATGTCTGTGTGTTTAAAAGCTAATTCAATGATGAGTGTGTTGCCTGGATTCTGATTGGACAAAAACGGGGTAAAGGACTTATGTCACCTACCTGAAAAACTGAAAAAGCATGAAAGCTCTGTGAAACACATAAGAAATGTCATTGATTTGGCTACGCTTGAGAAAATAAATATCTCTACCCAATTAAGCGAAGGATATAGGTTAAGCATAGTCAAGTACAATGAGGAAGTGCAAAAAAAAAAAACAGAGATATACTCTAAAAAATAATAGACTGCAATAAGTTTTGAACTACTATTACGTGGCCAAGACGAAAGTTCTGAATCTGCTAACCCTGGAGATTTTCGAAGATTACTAGAATTTGCTGCAAGCTTTATGGAAACTTAAAATCATATTTTGAAACAGCCTCTGTGTTCAAAGGAAACTCAAAGACAATTCAAAATGAGTTATTGGATTGTATTTTGAAAGTATGCTGAACTGAAATAATTGATGAAATCAGTCATGCAAAATTTCTAGCTGTCATGGCAGATGACACAATAGATGTTTCTGAGAAAACTCAGGAAGTAATTGTGTTTCACTACAAAAACGAAGGCGAAGTGTATGAAAGATTTTGGGGATTTCACAACCCCCAATTACAAGATACAAAGGGTTTGTCACAGTATATTTTGGAACTGGATGTGGTATTGAAAGATGACTTTGAGAAGCTTATAGCTCAAACTTATGAAGGTGCTGCTGTAATGAGTGGAGAAAAGAGTGGATTACAAACCATAATTAAAGAAACTTACAGTAATGCTCACTTTATTTACTGTTATGCACATCAGCTGAATTTAATTATGGAAAAAGCAACATCTCAAAATTCACAAGTGCATATATTTTTTAGTAGTTTAAACGCAATACCAACTTTTTTCTCGCGATTACCACAACGCCTTTCTGTACTAGACTTGTTTGCAAAAAAATCCCACAAGGTTACAACACTAGATAGAATTTGAATTCTAGGATAGTCAGTACTGTTTACGAAAATATTAACGAGTTAAGAGAATGCTTTGAAGAACTGCAGAAGTCAAAGAACGCTACTACAGTCCAGGCAACTTCGGGACTTCTACGTATGCTGAATGACCAAACTTTCCTCTCTTGGCTTTCATTCTTCCACCGTATCATGCCAGATGTTAACCTGCTGTATGATCAACTTCAAAATCGCAATGCAAACTCTTCCACTGTTCATTCTGCATTAGATTATTTGTATGGTGCAATTTTATTAATAAGGGATCAAATCACCTTATTCCCATCAGAAACATTAAGAGAATCAACTGAAGTTAAAAAGCAAAAACGAAATGAGGATCTCACCATTATGGCTAAAGAAGTCAATGACACAGTTTGTGTCCAGGCAAAAGAACGATTTAAATCCACTAGACACCTTTCAGCTGCAAAATTGTTGGCATCCGAACAATTTTCTCATTTTTCTGAAGAATTTCCTTCAAAGGAATTAGATGAAACAGTATTAGCATATCCTATGCTGAAAAAAGGGAAACTGAGAAAGGAGCTTTCTGTTCTTTATAAGCAAAAAGAATTTTCAAGTTCTGCAACTTTAAACTGTCACAAATTGATTGTAAGCGGAGGACTTCAGAATTCACTTGGTGAAGTGAGCTGTTTACTAAAAATTGTCCTTACAACACCAATGACAACATCAGAATCAAAACAATGTTTCTCTATGCTGAAGAGAATAAAGACCTTTTAAAAAACACCATGTCTGAAGATCGATTATCAGCACTAGCTATGCTCAGTGCAGGGAAGAGCTTAATGAACAAAATTATAAACTTCAATGAAAAAGTTATTGAAGAGTTCATTCGTCGAAAAGACAGGAGAATGTCCTTTGCATATAAATAAATAAAATATTTATCAGTATGTTGTTATGTAAATTATATTACTGTACTAAAAAGCTAGTTTAGTATAAGATACAATTTATTTGCAGCCCTACCACAATCCCAACTCACGAGCCGCTACTGGGAATAATTGAAAAACTCAAAATTGCTTTTAAAAATGATCAAGCATCCACTCGAGCCAGAATCTAATTTTGGTCTCATTCGATTTGCCTCAGCTTCCAAGTCGACATGAAAATCAAACATTTTGAATCAGAGATGATCATATGAAGGGATTTTAATAAACCTTATACCACTTTGCCTCTCAAAAGTAATAATTACACAATTTGATATCATTTAGCTGCCAATAATTAAAACTACAAAAAAAGAAAAAAAATTATAAATATGATATAATAATTTTTCTAATTATTTCACACAAATTAAATAATTTTGGCATGGGTGAATGATATTCAAGATTTTCGAGCCAGAAATAATAAAAATACAATTTTATATCCTTTTGCTACCAGTGAGAAAAATTAAACAATTAGATCATTTCGTCACATGGAAATAAAATTCAATATATTTTCCCATTTAGCATATTATAAAATGTGTGCCATTTTTATGTTTAACTGAAAGGATGTTTGATATCCTAAAATACAAAATAATTTTCAAATTTAAAAAATTCCAAATACAAAATACATGTATTTTCAAAATACATTTAAAAAAAAATTAAACATTACTCTGTATTGGACTGAATTGAATTTCCAATGCAAAGCAACATTTGTTTATACATTTTATTGGAAATAAATAACCTCCTATTTGAAAAATATCAATATTGGCATTTTAAAAAGATTAGAATGTATTGTAAAAGTATGACTTAAAAGACTAAACTCAGAAATTTTAAATTTCCAAATTAATAAAGTAAAAATAAATTAATCTAAGGGGAGGACACATTTTATGTAACAGGCAAAGATATAATAAAAAATCTGATGTGGGCAGCACATGACTTTCCATACAGACTCAAATTCATTTTCTCTTTATTTCTTTAATAATTGAGTTTAATTCCACAAAATACCAGGCATAATTATTTAAAATTACACTAAATTTGCACTTTTACATCAATTTTCGCTTTCATTTGAAAACTAGATATATTTTCAAAACCGGCATAACAAAAATGCAAAAAAACTCAAATATCTCAAATACGGCTTAGTCCTAGAATAATAAGGTTAGTCTTATTCTTTTCATGTTTGATTACAGTTTGATTATTTTCATGCTTGATTTCAGATTTGATTTACGATGTTTGTTTATTAAAAACTTCAAACATTTTATGTTTTATTACACCAATCTTTTTCAAACTATTACTCTTTGAAATTTCTAAAGCTTTACAGCAAAAAAAATATATTATGTGGGCAGCACATGGTTTTCCCTAGACTCAAATTCTCTTTATTTCTTTAATAATTAATTAAACAGATTTCATTGCACAAAATAACGCACTGAATTTGCACTTTTAATTCAATTTTTGTTTTCATTAAGTAACGGGACATATTTTCAAAGGCGGCATAGCAAAAATGCGAAAAACTAAAATATCTCGAAAACGGCTAATCCTGGGATTAAGTAATGGGGTTAGTCTTATTCTTTTCATCATCAAATATTACGTATAAAACAAGTATTTAATTGATACATTTGAGCATACTTGATAGTCTTTTATTTTAGATTTTGACGATTTTTGGGGGGTCATTTTACAAAAAATGTCTGTTTTTTGTTATCCCGAATTGTACCAAAATCTAATCAGCACCAAGGAAATAGTGATTTACTTACTAAATTTTGTGAAATTTGAACTATCGGTATTTTAGCTAGAGTGGATATGGATATTTTTTGCGGGCCATTTCGTAAAAACAGGCAGGGTTTTTTTTTTTATCCTGAATCATACCAATATCTAATCAGCATCAGGGTAATCCACAAATGACTTACCTATAAATTTTTATTAAAACTTGGTCAATTAGAGTGGATATATACATTACATAGACACACACAGACAACATGCTAAAATAATGTTTCGTATTCGTGAGGTCTTAAAACGTGTATATCTGTCGAAAGCTCCAGTTGCGATTTTCGTCACGATTCCAATATTTCCATTTCCATTACCATGTATTACAGCAAAAATAAAATAAGTAATTTATGAAGAAACCTCCATATGGTGTCAAATAGTTTGTACACTTCATTTTTGACAGAACTATAAAGTATTTTAATTCCCTTTTGCATACATATTTTGTACAGTCATATAAATTTTCAGAAAAACCAGAACTAACATCTTCAACACTCTAAATGAAAACCCATAGTGTTTTTCGAAGTGTGTTCCGCGGAACCCTTAGGATTCCGTGACCGTATTCCAGGTGTTCCGTGGCATGATAGTTTTGTGTAAATTGTCTTAAAAATTAAAAAACGAATAATATTTGAATGCATAATTTGGACAGTAAAGGACTTTTTCTCATATTGGGGTTCTGTCATAAAATTAAATTTCAAAAGGGTTCTGCTACCAGAAGAGTTTGAAAAATACTGCCTTAGTGAATCCTGCTATTATCTCTAGAATTCAACTCTGAATCCATATCAATTATGATCTAAGTTCTATCTACAGCTAATCTTAAGAAATAAGTTTCAATTTTTTTGAACCAGAAAAGAAAAAAGGACTGGAGGTTGAATCTTTAGTTAACCTCCAATCCACTCCTGAATTTTATGCTGAATCCATATCAGTCACTATATCTATCTATAACCAATTCTGTAATATAGATGTTTTAATTTTTTTTTTTAAACAGGAAATGGAAGAACTAGAGTTGGAAATCCTTAGTGAATCACCGACCCACTCTAGAATTTGATATTGAATCCATATCAGTCATTATCTCTATCTGTAGCCAATTCTGAGAAATAGATGTTTTAGGGGAAATGTTTGAACCAGATGTGGAAAAGTAACTGGAAGTACAAATTTTTAGTGAACCACCCCACATCTTCTAAAATTTTATGCAGAATCCATATCATCCGTTATCATCACAGTTCTAGCTATAGCTAATTTTGAGATATAGACGTTTCATGTAAAATGACAATTTTCGAACCAGAAGTAAAAATCTATAGTGAACCTCCAATCCCTCCAAAATATGAAGCTAACTTCAAATCAGTCATCATCTGAGCTCTATTTATAGCAGATTTCAAGAAATAATGTTTGATGGAACCATTTTTCCTAAAAAATATAGTATGGCAAATTTTTAAAAATACCATAATACACAACCCGTTACGTATTCTTAATTCGTCAATTCAGAACTAACCATGCTGACGATTCATTAAATGATTTCTAATCATCTTTATTTTGGTATAATATAAAAAAAAAGTTTAGTTGTATTGAATAGAAATAATACTGGAAATAAATAAATAAATACGTAAATTAAAAAATAAATTGCTTACATTTTATTCTTCAGTTTTTTTAAATTATTTTACTATAAACATTTGAAACGGCTAAATTAGAGTTAAAGAAAAGAAAAAATTGTCTGCGAGTTCTATTCTTAGTTTTGAAAAATTATGTTAAATTTCAAAATCAAATACATACTTGCATTTGTTTACTTATTTATTTTAATTGTTTCAAATAATAAATGGCATGTCTCAATGTGAAAAGTACTTAAGAATCCGTCATTGCATTGTGTGCCTATACGGAATTCGCAAAAATGTCTCCTATGTATTATCAGCCAGTTTTATCGATTTTTTGTGATATGTCACAAATTTACATTTCTAATTTGATATATGGTCCCCATTCACAATGTTCAATTTTCAATTAAATATAACTCTCTCTCAAATTTAAAGATACAGATATGCAGGTTTTTTTAATGATCTTGTTGCATTAAAAATAAAAATTTTCTGATTGACCCAATTTGACTAAGGGGGTCATATAAAAATTTAAAAAGTGTAACTTTTTGAAAATTAATAGGAGGACTATTTCATTAACGGTAGTCTTATTTCTTACCTTACTTTCAACATTTTTGCAATTTACATTGTCCACTTATCTCCAACAGGTAAAGAATTAAAGCCTGTTTCAATCTTTTTGGGACACCCTGTATACATCCAATATGAACATAAAGCTTATAACAGAAACTATAGTTTTCAAAGGTTAAACAGTGCCCTTATACTAAACATCCCACTAATTAATGTCTTTATTGGCACCAACTTGTAAAAAGATGTTTAGATTAACACCTAGAAATAAAATCAATCACTAGACAAAATGCAGATTAGCTTTTGTGAATTGTTATCTTCTCTCTTTTGTGATTTGTTCGTCTGCAGTTTAAACACGATAGTTCAAAATCTGAAGAAATGTATTTTTAGTATAATGTAAGAGATGTATAATGTAAGAAATGTATTTTCAGTATTTTGGAAATACAAAATACTCTGAAAATGTATTTTTTCGATACATTACCAAAATACTTTAGTTTACTCCATTTAAAATACAAAATACAATGTATTTTCGATACTGCCCAACTCTGACCACAGCTATGATATAAATCTATAACAACAATACTTACTTATACAGCCATGCCTGTTAGAAAAAGTCATACACCAGCACAAAGTATAAATATAAAATACTCAGAAATCCATAAGCGTATAAGATAACTACTTGCCCATAAAAAAAATATATATATATATATATAAAAATAGATAATTACCCATCAGAGCCGTTCCAGCAGCACTCAAATTTGTCGAAAATGCAATCATTTTCATATAAACTACAAAGTTTTGATCTGAGATACTCGTGCACATGGAAGCATTCAATAGGTTTAGTATCCATGTTAAGGTCCCACACTTTCACAGATAAATAGTCCCTAGAAATTATATATCGTCCATTGTTGCTAAATTTGACATCAGATATACTTGAAATAATTTCAGAAAAGAAACTCCTATTTGTGGGGTCTTCAGGTTCTTCAAATACTAGAAATAAAATAAAAGCATTACAATAATCATTTCATGTAAAACAGAGATGAGTGTTTATAAATTCTAATTTTAAGATATTTGTTAGTGCATAAAATTCATATTTCAAGGCTTATCAGAAATTAACAAAAAACTAAATATTAGTAGTTGAAATTTATTAAACTGACCCTGAAGTTTCATACTTCAAGGTCAGTTTAAAAAATTTTCCCGGTAAGAGACAAGTTAACTAAGATTGTTTCTCGTGACCCAAAACTCAAGCGAAGTAAAGCGAGGTATTTAGCTACATGTTCCAGATAATGCACATTTTTTCAATATACAGGGTGCCCCAAAAGGATTGAAATGCGCTTTAATTCTTTACCTGTTGGAGACCTGTTGGAGATAAGTGAGCAATGTAAATTGAAAAATGTTGAAAGTAAGGTAGGAAATAAGACTACCGTTAATGAAATAGTCCTCCCATTTATTTTCAAAAAGTTACACTTTTTAAATTTTTATACAACCCCCTAGACAAATTTGGTAAATCAGAAATTTTTTATTTTTAATGCAACAAGATCTTATTGACCAAATTTGTTTAAGAGGACCTTATAAAATTTAAAAAGTGTAACTATTTGAAAATTAATGGGAGGACTATTTCATTAACGTAGTCTTATTTCCTACCTTACTTTCAACATTTTTGCAATTTACATTGCCCACTTATCTCCAACAAGTTAAGAATTAAAGCACGTTTCAATCTTTTAGGGACACCCTGTATATAACTGTAATAGGAAAATAGAAAGTTATAAATTTATTTTTTTAATCATACCTGTTCAAATGTATTCAATGTTATTTTAAATATGATCCCTCATGAAACACTGTTGAACACACACACACATATATATATATACCATTGAATTAATGTAAAAAATGAAATAGAAAAATGTTCAGTGTCCCTATTTCCATCAATAATTTTTATTCTGTGCATCAATTCTGCTTTTAAGTATGCAAAATAGGATAATTAAACAATACTAATAATAAAAATAATGAAAATTAACTCCAAAAATTGAGAAGAGGTTCGGCACAATGTTATTAAATAAATTGTGAACAAAACTTTTGGTAATTTAATGATGATATACTTAAATGATCCCTCCTCTATCAAGAACTTTAAAAAAAAAAAACCTATTGATCAGTGGTATTTCAGTATGAAAACAAATTGACATATAATTTCTTTAAAAATGAATAACAATTTGACATGTAAACACTTTTTATATTAATCAGGCATGAGATTGCAGAATAATAAAAAAAGAAGAAATTTTGAAATAAAAAAAATAGTGTGCAATGAACACTTGTTTACTTTATCTTATTAATTGTAAAATGGAATTGAAAATATATCAGCACTATTGTGTGTTGTTGTTGAGACCCAGACCGTCTGACCTACCAGAAAGGTCTATATAATTAAATCAATCAAATTGGAAACATCCAAATTTAAATAGATATTTAATGAAATTTAAATTTTTCTATGATATAAAGTTAAAAAAATCTGATGTGGGCAACACATGACTTTCTTTATATAATTTTAATAAATTTACTACTTTTACAGTAAAAAAATAGGTTTTTCTTATAGTAGATACTAATATTCTTTCCAAGATATTGAATTTTCGACAATTAGTCGTCATTTTCATTGATTTAGCATCATTTTTATCCATTTGGCGAGATTTTCGTCAATTTGGCAACATTTCAAAAAAGTCGCCAAGTTGGCGACATTCCGCCAAATTTGTTGCCAAAATCTCGCCAAGCGTTATGCACTGAGAAATAAGTTATTCTTACAGCAGATAAATGACTATTGGCGTTCAAATACAAAAGTATTATTCAAAGTATATTTTTTCATGAATGGAACGAGCTAGATCCACGAGAATGATGTAACCCAATTTATCGCATGGTATTACATATGAAAAGTGAACATGTTTCGCAATAGGAATTTTTTTTTATATGACTTTTTGATAACTTTTTTTTTTAAAAATGAACAATATCTCGAGAACGGTTCATGTTAGCGTTCTAAAATTTATGTCAATCGTTTTCTAATGAAAAATTACATAAGAAATGTCTATTTGCGTAACTTTATTAGTGGTTTTGATTTTTTGACGATTTTTTCAAAATTTCGTTCGAAAATTTAGGGGGGGTTCTTAACATTCGATTGCATATAAAAGCAATAGGCTTCCAGTGTTTACGGATTGTGATTTTTGTATCAAATTTGGTTCGAATCGGTCCATTCGTTCGTCAGTTATCGTCTCCACAGACTCACTGACACACACACACACACACACACAGACATCATTTCAAAAATGTTTGATTCGTGATCAGGGATGCTTGAAACGTGCTCTCCCGTCGAAAACTCGAATTCGAATTTTCGACCCCGTCACAATACTTTCCTTATACATTATGTATATAAGGAAAGTAATATACTACGTGTGAAAATGAGACACCCAGAAGGAGTGGGCAGAAAAATATACACAAATTGCAGGGTAGATGCAGCTCACCGAGTTATGTAAATGATGCGAAATGTGCAGCTGTCCTGCGCATGTTGAGCGAGATATAAGGGAAGGAACCAACAGAATCGGTAATAGTCACGCCTCTGTCTGTCAGGAAAATCATTTTGCAACTTTTCGACTCAGAGGAAATGTGTAGTAGCAGCAAATGCCGCCAACCAAGGCAGTTCCAACAGACAGATGATTTCACGAGGGATGTGATGATCGGACTCAGAAGGGCAGGTTGGTCCATATGTCAAATCTCAGAGGACAGCCACCTACATGCGTCCACAGTTGTCCGACTGTGGTGAAGATGATTGAAACTAGGGAATGTGGCACGTTTGTGAGGGTACGGATAGAGTGACGTCAGCACGCATGGACCAATGTATCCACCAGTAAGAGTTTACGGCCCTGCAGGCCACTTCCGTTGCCCTTTTACAGCATGTGTAAGACACTCTTGATGCTTCCATATCAACCAGGACCATTATCTGCCGATTGGTAGCCGACGACCTGCACTCATGGCACCCGTTAAGAATAAAGACTACCATTGATCCAACTGCTCAGACGCCTGCGTTTGCAAAGGTGTCGGGATAAAGCCACGTGGACGGCGGAATGGCACAGGGTCATGTTCTCAGACGAGTAACAGTTCTGTTTTAGCTATGAGTCGGCATGTACGAGTCTGCTGCCGAAGTGGTGACAAGGTCCAATCCAGCTGCATCTGTGGAACACCACACCGCACGACAATGCGGCATCATGGTTTGGAGCACAATCACCTACGATAGCAGGTCACCTCTGGTCCGTATTGAGGGCACTATGATAGTCCAACGATACGTGGATGATGTGCTGCGGCCGGTGACACTACCCTTCCTTCAGGTGGTGCCCAATGCCATTTACCAGCCGGATAATGCCCGACCACACACGGCACGCATCAGCCAACATGCCCTTTAAAGTACCCAGGTGCTTCACTAGCCAGCAGTCTCCCCTGATCTCTCACCAATCGAACACATCTGGGACATGATTGGACGTAGCTTGTGTGCGCTGCCACCGCCGCATTTAGAAAACGAACTTTGGCAAATGGTTGACAGGGAATGGGCAGCCATCCCTCAGGACACCATCCGCATGCTCATTGACTCTGTACCTAGACGTGTTGCTGCCTGTATCGCCACCTGCGGTCGTCCTTCAACCTACTGATCAGACGGTGTTATCGTTCAGTGTATAGGTGTATCATGTTGCAATAAACATCACTTAATATTCGTTGCTGTCTCTCTATGTTTACAGATTTTCATCACTTTCTGACCACTCCTTGGTGTCCCATTTTCACTGTCACGTAGTGTATATCATCTTCAGCAATTCTTCCACAAAATGCTAAGATATAGACAAAATTACAAATCCAATCTTATTTCTATACGACTGATGTGATAATTCTACACAGCAATACTACTGTAAAATAGCATTTCATTTTATTAATAATATGTTGGGAAAACAACTATTTTATATAAAATACTTAATTATAAAAAAAAATTTGTTGATGCAAGCAAATTGCATAAGCGAAAAATATTTTTACAAACGAGATATGCGAAGGATCGCGTAGAAATGCCATTTTCTGTGATACTGTCTTTCATTTCTTTAATAATCTGTTTGAAAAACAAATATATATATAACTCATTATATTTATAAACATTTTAGTGGATGCAAACTGATTTCATCACTAAACAGAACAGAACTGTTACGGTGGTTACGGTGTTGAAACCCAGACCGTCCGACCTACCAGAAAGGTGTAAGGTAACAGTTTGGACGGTCGGGAAGTGCCACCCAATTTAGACCGGAACCCAGTGGGGGAGGCATCCACAGGGGCCGTACCCTCCTTCCCCTACCACCAACCTCTCGGAAGGACTTTCGGACCCACATGTTTAACGTGATCGTACTCCGCATGAACACGGCGGAAGTTTTGGCAGTGGCTGGAATCGAACCCGGGCCTACCGAGTGCAACTCCAGCGCGCTAACCAATGGGCTACCGCGCCCGGTGGTTACGGTGTGGTGTTCCACAGATGCAGCTGGATTGGACCTTGTCACCACTTCGGCAGCAGACTCGTACATGCCGACTCATAGCTAAAACAGAACTGTTACTCGTCTGAGAACATGACCCTGTGCCATTCCGATGGCACAGGGAAAAATCTAATGTGGGCAACACATGACTTTCCTTATATAATATAATGAATTTACTACTTTTACAGTAAAAAAAAAAAAAAAAAAAAAAAAGGTTTTTCTTATAGTAGATACTTATATTCTTTCCAAGATATTGAATTTTCGACAATTAGTCGTCATTTTCATTGATTCAGCGAAATTTTCGTTAATTTGGCAGCATTTAAAAAAGTCGCCAGGTTGGTGACATTCCGCCAAAATTCGTTGCCAAAATCTCGCCAAGCGTTATGGACGAAAAAATAAGTTATTTTTACAGCAGACAAATGACTATTGGCGTTCAAATACAAACGTATTACTCAAAGTATCTTTTTTCATGAATGGAACGAGCTAGATCCACGAGAATGATGTAACCCAATTTATCGTATGGTATTACATATGAAAAGTGAACATGTTTCTCAATAGGAAATATATTTTTTTTATTTTATATGACTTTTTGATAATTTTTTTGAAAAATGTGCAATATCTCGAGAACGGTTCATGTTAGCGTTCTAACATTTATGCCAATCGTTTTCTAATAAAAAATTACATAAGAAATGTCTATTTGCATAACTTTATTAGTGGCTTTGATTTTTTGACGATTTTTTCAAAATTTCATTCGAAAATTTAGGGGGGTTCTGAACATTCGATTGCGTATAAAAACAATAGGCTTCCAGTGTTTACGGATTGTGATTTTTGTACCAAATTTGGTTCGAATTGGTCCATTTGTTCGCCAGTTATCGTCTCCACAGACTCACTGACACACACACAGACATCACTTCAAAAATGTTTAATTCGTGATCAGGGATGCTTGAAACGTGCTCTCCCGTCGAAAACTCAAATTCGAATTTTCGACCCCGTCACAATACTTTCCTTATATATTATGTATATAAGGAAAGTAAAAATATTTTCACAATTAAACAAGATGTACCAAGGATCACATACAAACACAGTTTTTCATGATATTGCTACAAAATAGCCCTTCACTTCATAAATAATATGTTTGAAAAATAGTTTTTTTTTTTGTATATAACATGAAATTATAAAAATTAGTTGATACAAATAGATCGCAAAAGTGAAAGAAAGTTAATCATTGGTAATCTCCCCTGTAAAGCGTTAAAAGTCGCAGCATGCGAGAGACACTTTCAAGGGCAATTTCCAAATGTAAAATTGGAAAAATTCAGATTCATGACTGATTTCATAACTTTTTAAGGGCTTTCATATTCTGTGCTTATGGGAGAGAAATTTTGGAATTTGCAAGAAAAAATTTTTCAACCATGGATTTAAAGAATTTTCTTCTTTAAATTTCTAGAATGCATAGTTTCTCCTTAGCTTGACTGGGAGGTGTTACATGGTTGAAACAGATATTGGTTTCAGTATTGTGTCTAGAAATGTACCGAACACAGAAATTTGCAGAATATGGTTATTCAGTTAAAATTTTAACTGAATATTCAGTATTCGACCAAATATTTGGTTATATTTTAACAGTATTATTTCTATTTAATGCAAAGTTAAATTAGAAAAAGTTTAACTATTATGTGTTTACACGAATGCTCATTGTTCCTGCACAATAACTTACCTCTATTACACTTTGATTACATTGAATAATTAGTTTATATTTTATATACAGTCAAATCTTGATGAATCATCACCTCACCGGACCAATCTATAGTGACGTTATAAGCAGTGTGATGGTAAATGCAAGTTAATGAGATTTTTCATTTTAATCAAAGCAACGTTTTAGAAATAAAATAGGAGACATATATATACATGATGTTTCTGATTGTTATTTAAAACTTATTCATACAAATACTACTTCAAAATGCACACTAGAATGTTACTTAGGAAATATGGCACGTTTTCAAAATTAATTATTGCATAATACAGATCAAGAAGTGAATTCAAAAAATTCTTTACAGTTTTATACATTTAAGAAAATTCTTAATGGATGTGTGGCGATTGAGCGTCACCGGGCCCTGAACCAGGGACCTAGTGCTTACAAGACCAACATTATAATCACTGAGTAAAAGCTAGCTTCTCCTCCGTTCTTATAATTCGGGTACAGGTTCCAAGCATCTTTGATCAGATGTCTTTTTGCTGCCGCACACTCCCTCACCTGATGAAGGCCCCGGTCTAATTTCGGCGAGGAGGGGGGCTGCTGAGAAAACCCCGCGTGTCCCCCCGAAATGCAGTCGAGGGGCTGAAGTGGGCCAGGAGGCGTGTCGCCTCGGGCGTGACGGTCAGTCGTGGTCAACCAGGGAGTGTCAAGGCTTCTGACTCCGTGTGGTGCTGCCATCTCGTGTGGTGCTGCCATCGCTCATGACAGTGACCCATGAGCACATTAAGGCACAAGTTACATTAAGGCATTTTAGAAATCATTTAAACTTTTTAGATTTAGCATACATTTAAGCATTTTAGACTCCTAAAGTGATTTAAGCTTGAGATCTGTAATATAACTTCTATCTAAGTATTAAACTTTAATTGCATGTTTATGAAAAATTTACCCTAAAATAATAGGATATAGATGCAGAATCTGAAATGAGATAAAATTGTATCAATGGCAATTTACATTTGGCATGCTGATCACACAGCGCAGCTGCTCGCATATCACAAAGGCGAATTGTTCCTTTACTACTACTATACACAAAGACATTACACTGAGAAGGGTGGAACTCTGCAGCTGTTATAACTTCAGTTAATTCTTCCATATTTGTGGGTTTTATGTCTACAATGTCTAAAAAATGTTAAGGATCATGAATGTGCATGATTTACAATTAGGATTATTCCGATCAATAAAAATAATTATAACCACATAATAAATTTTAATATATATTACACATTCCATATATCAGCAAATGATTAAGCACATACATCCTGATACCTGCAGCCATGTGAGCAAGTTAGGACCTCGAACAAGACAGAAAATGCTTCAACTGAATTTTATCTATCACATTGTTTGAGGCTAAAAGAAAAATTTCTCTTCAATTTCTAAACCAACTGTTGCCTCATACACTTGGAAGTGCCTGTGTTTATATCAGTGGCACTTTTCCAGAACATATTCAATTTTGAGAGTGCTAGCTTATCATTTACAAGATGGTTAGTAATATCAATCAACTGCCAAAGTAAATGGAAATGTATTTTCGCTTACACTATTGCTGCTGTTGCATGCTCTAGAAGTACATTTGTTCTAGAAGAAGTACACATTCAATCATATTTTTCGATTACTAGTACCATACATACATACACATAAAATTACCTTTTTACCTGAGCAGTAGTAGTTTCATCAAATGTAAGTGCATATGTAACATCAATATTTTGTAGCATATATATATCTTAAGAGCACAGAAGTGAAATATGGAGCAATTCCATGCGTAAGATGCTTTTTTTTTTATCTGGATTAGCATAAGTAAATAAATTTTTTTCTTTTTAAAAAGTAGGAAAAGCAGGAAAAAATAAAAAATAAGTAAAAAATTTTAAAAAGTAGAAAGAGTGTGAACCCTGTTTTTTGCATTCTGCTGCAAAAAATTGCCACATACGAGCACCACACTTTCAGAAAAGAACAGGATATCTCTGATCTCAAATTATTTTTGCCCGTGGAAACAATATTTCTAGAGTAAAAAGTGGAAGTACTGAAAAATTTGGGAGAGTTGCCAGCTATGCATAAGTAGAAAATATTTTTACAATTCAACAAGAAATAGGGATTAACGCATACAAATACCATTTTTCACACCATACCATTTTTCCCCACTAGAAAATAAGACTTTCACTTCATTAATATGTTTGTAAAATAGTTTTTTTTTATATATAACACGAATTATAATAATGTTAAAATAAATTAAAAATGAGAGAGAAAAATAATCATTGGTCATCTCCCCCTTGACATGAAAGAAATCTGCACTTGTGGCACCGATTTTGCAGGCAAACAGATTTGCAATTGAGAATAAAAAGGTATCCAGATGCAAGATCTGATCTCTAAATTCGTGACATTTTGGACATTTCAACTTCATAACTTTTTCCAGACTTTCGTGACCTGTGGGAATAATACTAAGGAAGAAAAATTTTGGAATTTGCAAAGAAAATAATTTTGCTCGCAAAATAAAAGAAAATTCTTTGAGCAAAAAACGAGCAAAGCAGAAATACTCAGAAAAAGAAAAACCAACACAAAAGTGGAAATTCACAGATGCACGAAAGAATCTTATGCCTGTAACTTGAGCTTTAGTTTTAAATATTTCAAACTTAAGCATTTTAATGAATCATTTATTTTCATTCAATATTAACATTTTTCTGCACACACACAGCAATGGTATCAATTAATAAGAAAAGTATGTAACGTTAAAATTATTCACAATCAAATCAATGAAGTCAAGCATTTTCCAATTTGGCTGTTAATGAATGTTGACCTTTTATGTTTGAGTTCCATTTTCAAGCTTTACCAGTTAATGATGTCAGTCATGAGGATTTTAATACAAATTGACTTACACGCATAGCTACTTCTTATACCTTGCAAAATGCCATATGACTCACAACAAAAAGCATATATGGTGCACTTAGGTCAGGTACTCATATAACCATGTGATGTTTGACGAGGATGAAAGAAACTGATATCAGTTGGTCAAAAAGTTACCAAGCAAATCTCAAATTTTAACACTCGTATATGGAATCACTAATTTTTGGACTTTTAAAATAATCGCAAACAGTGCTTAAATTGCAAATTTTATCACTTTTTCGTAAGAATCATATTTTTGAACCCTTACTAAAAAATTCTTCTTTCAAATAAGAAATGTTGGTGCTTTTTTTAAAAAAATCAGGAATTTTACAGCTCTTTTTCAAAAATCGCAAGCATACATATTTTGCTATCAATACCTAGAGAAAGAATATAGTGCAAGTTAGAAATGTTTAATGACCTTTAAGTGCAATTCTTTAGCAAATTAGAACTCAGAATTATTGTTTTTACTCATGCTTTCTGGTAGTAAAAAAATGATAAATTAATGAAACACTGAAATTTAGCTATGGTGATAAAATATAAATATAAAATGGTGGTAAAATTTACTCGAGGTACTTAAAAACTACTTATTTTTGCCTTCTCTAAAACTACATAAACCTTGATGAGAGAGCACAAATGCAAGTCAACAATCTATTAAATTCAATTTAAACTTTTTAAAATTATGAAAGAAATATCCTAAATTCAGGAAATTTTTTGACAGAAAAAATAATTTTGTAAAAATTTTAGAAATCTAGAAGTTTTTGTTACTATTCAGTGTTACTATTAAACAATTTGATAATTATTTGGGATAATTTGTTGTATACTTCTTTATAGGTAGCACATGTATATTATTGTGTTAAATGACAGAGTATGTATTTGTTCATTGCTGCCATGTTGTTTACAACCTCAGCGGACCGGTCATGATGGCTGCGGACCAGTGTTTTAGTCATAATGGCTGCGGACCAGTGTTTTAGTCATAATGGCTGCGGACCAGTGTTTTCTTGTACACACTAGTCCGTAGAACCAGTGATTGTTATTAACTTCCAATGCTGATTAGCATATCTTAAGATATATCCATAATTAAGTTTTCTTAAGCTTCTAATATATGTTAAAGAACTAGTATATATGCAATATATGCACTAATATATGCAATTTGGAATAGAACCAATATTGAAATGTTATACTGAACTGCAGAATATCAGACCACACAGCATAGATTTTTTTATTTTATTTTCAGGAGACTATGTTATATTCTTCACATCATGTCTGAATTCGCAATATATCAAACGATGCGTCTACAGTATGTTAATCAAGGCACAGAAGAAAATAAAAAGCATTAATATGCTTGAAATAAAATTTGCTAGTAAGTTTTTGAGTGTATGTACTAATTAACCAAAAATTTATAAAAACAAATAATTTGAAGACCACAGGTTTGTTCAAATAAACATGTTATAATTGCACATGCAGCAAAAAAGTGCTTTATCTATATTTTGTCAGAAAAGTACCTGCAAAATTCACTAAAATTTGGAAGACATCTGCATATGGGGCATGTGTATGTCCTACATTCTACAACTCTAGCAAAATATTACTGATGCATTACTGTTGATGGTTCAATCATTATAGAACACTAATTTAGAAAACTACATTAACATTTGGAATAAAATGACACATTATACAGTTGATTTGGAAAATATGTTAAAAAACACAGTAACTGTGGAAGATGATCAATTTAGTGGAACATACTCACGAATTCCCACAATATGTTTTCTTTTCTTTTTAAAACAAGTGTTTCCCAAACTTTTAACATTTGTATCATCTAAGATATACTGTACTAAGACAAAGTTTAAAATATGTCAATCTTATTTACATAATAAATATCTTCACTTCTTTGAGAATTTGAAAGAAGTTTTTTTTTTTCTTTTTTATGTTATAAATACAACAAATACATTATCATAATTAAATTACTTTATAGTTTACTAGTTGACTGGAAATGTTAATCTCATTTATATCATTAAACACACAGAAATAAAATATAATACACAGAATAAAATATAACACACAGAAATAAAATATAATACACAGAATAAAATATAACACACAGAAATAAAATATATTTTGCAATTAATAAAGGATACTAAAACTTTGGTCAGTAATCTCAAGATGCCATAAGTTTATTCGTAAGTCATCAGCCGAGAGGTAGGTTTCTTGATCGCTATTTACTGAAATGGAATTGATGTGGTATGTATGAGCATTTGCAAAAATTCTTCGAGGGCTAGCTTCGACCATGAGTTCCATTGGCTTGACAATAGGTACCCTTAAACTGGTAACAGACAATGGATCTTTCATGTGACCTGCATCATCTTTTAAATTATACCCGTCTATTCTTTTATCTCGCTCAGAAACTTTCCACAGCTTGATTGTTTTATCTAAAAATGTGAAATGTCAACATAAAATACTTTTTTTCATACATCAAAAATGAGTATTATTAAAACTACCATATAATGTTACAAAAAGAATAACTAAAATGTAAGTTTATACCAAAACCTAACAATTAGAAAATTTAGAAATGAAGCACAAAAACGCATATATATATAGTCAAACCATGTTAAAACAAATTCATGTAATCAGAGCAAAAATTAAACAAATTGCAATTTCATATGGAATTTGAATCAGTTTGTGGTAAAAGTAATTTGCATTAAGCATACCTGCATCAATAAAGTTTAAGTGTATATTAAATATCTATTTAATTATCAATTGAAAGTTTCTTGAAAATCTGTCGAACAAATCTAATTTGAATATTTTTCTGCACCTCTCTACTTTATTACATTACAGCGAAGTTTGTATGATGCATATGGCACCAATTAAAGCACGAAACTTTATGCAACGAAAGTAACAGTTTCAAATTGCCTTCAGCATCACACCTTGAAACTATTCAACACATTATATTCGTTTGATTTCATAGCCAACTATAGAAGATTAGAAATTGCGAAGAAAAAAAAAATCTGCTGAACACAAGGGTTTTATAAACATCCACCTGAACACTTGTTTAGCGCCTGAAACCATTGGTGATAATTTTGTTTACCTACAAGTGTCAATATCTTATGAAATCTTTCCGATTTTTCATTTTTATTATTCAGATTTTTTTTTTTTGAATTCTTACAATTTCTTTTTGGCTAATCTTCAAATGTGCACAACATGGTGCAAATTTAGCTGAAAATGCAGTTTTTGTAGCAATTTGTAGCAATTTTTGCAGTAGTTTTAGTAGCTTTGTAAGTATAATTGGTGCAATTAGCATAGGCACACGGAACCTGATTTTGGCACTATTTTAATGTCAGTATATGGTTTTCATGAGACTATTTTTTTTCATGAGACTGCTTTCAATTTATGTTATTGTAAAGCTTCAGCGCTCAAAGTTGTTTATGAATTTTTTCTGCTTTAACATCTAAACTTTTTGAAAATTAGTAACAATTAAGTGGAAAAGTTAAAAACATATTTCAATTTTTGGCAGATTCGGACTGTATTTTATGTTGAGCAATTCAGGCTCTCTAAATTGAGCCCAAACTCATCTCTAATATATAGCAAGTGAGAGTGACTGATTACAGTATGAATTACATAGACCAAACTGCTGAAGGTAAAAACTAGGGGTATTCCAATATATGATTCTGATTTCACTGATATATATATCGATATTTTCCAGATAAAAATGATAAACCAATGTTTTTTCTTACTTCAACATTGAGGAAATGGATTTTCTTTAACTCTCTCTCTGTCTTTTGTCTCGAAATAGAATCGAAGTGCACATTCCCGAGTCCTGAAGCACCTGTGTATAAAGCTTAAAATTCCCATTTTTTCAGTTACTAGCCACTGGCCGGTAAGTTCATAAAGTTTAATGGCTAGTTGACAGCCGCAAAATGTGCAATGTTTTTCAACTTACTTAATATCATGCACATTGCACACACACAAAATTGTCTTTAAATCTATATATATAAAGAACAAAAGTATGTATGTATGTATGATCCAACATCACGGGAGAACGACTGAACCGAATTTGATAAAATTTGGTGGGTAACCTTGAAATAGCCCCACTTAAAATTTAGTCTATGTTCGAGTTTCTACAACCAGGCGTTCTCGAGATATTAGTGAAAAACAAAACTTTCGTGTGTCTCATCATCATGGGTGAACAGCAGCACCGAATTTAATGAAATTTTGTGGGTAGCTTTGAAGTATCCCTCCATAAATTTAGTCCAAGTTTCGAGTTTCTAAAACCAGGAGTTGTCAAGATACTAAAAGAAAACTAAATCTTTTCCTAGGAATTCTCTCTAACTCCATGATTCCCAATGAAAAAGGTTAGAAATCGTTGGTTTAAAACGTGAAAATCAATTAAATCTCTGAGTTTTGTGGGAGTTCATTGAACGTATTAGTCACTTTTAAAAATCGCAGGTTTGAAATATGAATTTAAATGGAAACTCTATCACCATGGTTTATTTTTCACAGGCTTACTCAACAACGAAAAGTATTAAGAAATCAAAATGGTTATTTAATTATCAGCATTTTGTGAGGATTAATGGCTACTTAATTATCAGCATTTTATATCATGACAAGTCATTTGACTCTGCAGTGGACACCAATGATGCCGTTAATTACCCGCTAGAATTTGTGTCAAAAATATTTTACCAAATGTCATCGAAGTCACGGTATTAACGGGAAAGGCAAAAGGAAGAGCGCCGGGAATTCATACCGTTGATACCAACTGACCTACCATTTAGCTTCAAACGAGTACAGTTAGTTCACAGTTAAAACTGGCATTTGCCATGACCATCAACAAAGCTCGAGGACAAACCCTAAGTTTGCAGGCGTGAATTTAGAAAGTTCTTGCTTCTCTTATGGCCAATTGTATGTGTTCAAAAGCAGGAACTTCACAAAATTTGTATGTTTTAGCTCTGGAAGGAAAATCAAAAATGTGGTTTACAAGGAAGCATTGCAGTAAAACCTAACAAATTAGGATGTCATTTAATTTGTTAACATTTGCATTGTTTTCTAGCATTTAAGAGTCATTTTAGTTTTCCTTTCAAATTGTACATATTTCAAACTGTACATATTAACTGTACATCAATTGTCGACACCTAATAATCACATTCCAAGACACTGCCCGGAGGGCCTAGCTGCGAAGGGCGTGCCCGAAGCATCTATGACTTATATAATGCAGTGATGTTTTTCTTACATAATGCAAGGAAATTACTTCTTTTGCAGTGGAAAAACAATATATAAGATTCACGGCCCTATATGTTCCGGTGTAATTTCGGTGTATGTAAAGGTGTAATCCGGAGTTTTGCATCGTAAATCCTGAGCAATGCCGGGTAATCGCTGCTAGTATGTTATATAATTTAGAAAGACAGTTATATTACACTTATTTATTTATAGATTTATTATACAGTAGACGTAAGTCAAACAACTAGTCCTTCTTCCCATGTCTTGAGCTGGCAAGTACTTTGTTCAGGTGCAAGGTATCACTATATATCTGTTAGCAAGAAAACTCCTCTTAGCGGATTTATTTTTATAAGATCTATTATTTAGCTGTTGAGGCGGAGGAGGAAGATTTTAAAAATTGGGAAAACTTATAAAGATTGGTAAAATTCAAAACTTTCTGTCATTATTCAGAAAAAGAAAAAACTAAGATAAATTCACAGAAATATTTTTATTTTTTAATGAGTAATATTTTTAGCATGCATGCATTATTGTTATCTTCTCATTTTTAACATTTAATAAATTTTCAAAATTTATGTGAAGTATTTTTTCTAAAACTAAATCTTTTCTGTAAGTCATTGTTAGTTCCCCCCTATTCTTTTCCATTTCTTAAGATTTTCAAATTTAGATTTTTCATTTATCCATTTTCTGAACATTTTTAACATTTATATTCACTAATTTTATATTAACTTAGTTTCTATTTATGTAACAGCATTTAGATATATTTATATAGGGCAAAGCTAATATAAAATCATTATAATACAAATTTACCTTTATAGAGTTACATTTATATTACAATTAGCTACAAAATTAAACTCACCATTAGTAGACAGAAGAAAGTGAGCAGGATTCTTTCGTTTTAACCATCGTATTTTATTGATCTTTTCCTCTATTTCCAAACTTTTTAGATAGTCAAACTCGGGTTCATGACTTTGGAAGGTGCTATACACATTATATTCTCCTCTTTTAGGAACAATCACTTTTGACTATAGGAAAATATGAAGAAATTTATTTCAAAATAGGAAATTTAAATGAATTTAAATAAAATTTGCATAATTTGTGCAATGTTAACACAAGCATCATTTCACCAAAAACACAATATAAATCATGTGTTAATGTCAGTTTAAAGTTTACGACAGCTACAATTAACAAGTGGGTGAAAAACAAAATTCTACCATTTTATTTTGATAAATATATTTATTATCTGCTATTTTTGACATGAATATTATTAAGATGAGTGAAAGCTTAAAAATATGGTAAATTTTGTTCCAGAAATGTTTTCAATACACCACATAGCCCGTTGAGCGCCAATATAAAGTTAGTTAACAGGTGCATAGGCCGACCACCTGTCACATGGCTTACTGCTTTCCTAATGTCGCTGCAGTGCCTTGATACATGAGTAAGCGGATTCATAGACTAAGACTACATGAATACAGTATTAGCAAAGATAAGTGACACAATACAAGTTTCTACAAATGAAATTTCTATATTCAAGAAAACAAGAATCTGAGGTTTCTTTTGACAACTCATGAAAAATCAATAGGCTTATCATTATCATTAATGTTGCTTCATTAAACATACCAAAATTTATGAAATCAGCCAATTCCTTCCGAGATATAGCATGCTCCCTGTGGGGAAAGGAAAATTTCTAATATCCTGAATATGGCTTGTTACAAGTCTTAAAATATTTTCAATTTATTCAATTAATTTCTGCTTAAAAGTATTTACAAATCATACACACATTTGATAATAGTGAGTATAATCCTCAAGCGTTCCCTGTGTCTCACTGTCATGTACACCAAAATCTATAGCATACAAAAATATGAAATTTGATACATTTGTTGAGAAATATTTGGGGAACACACCAGGGTTCCCACTAAGTCAGGAAAAGAGGGGGAGAATTTCTCTCCTTCCAAAAAATTTTGGGAGAGATTTTCTGTTTTAAGGAGAGACACTTAAAATTTCATTTTTTTTTTAACATGCTAATTTAGAAAGTAATAAAAAAGAAAGCATTAACTATAATTCATATTCTTCGACATTTAAATTTTTTAATTCTTAAAACTAACATTCTTTTAACATTCTTACTAACATTCTTTTTAAAAATTAATTAGGAGTCGTTTAAGTATTAAGTAAGCACATTTTTGGTAATTTCATAGCTCCCCCCCCCCCCCCACACTTGTTAGCAAAAATACTCAAATTCCTGACTTCCCCCATGCTTACGTTATGATTTTATTTGCTGACATAAAAACGTCTACATGGGTTATTTTATGTAAAATGACTCACATGCCAATTTACGATTTTTTTGTCTGTAAACTGCAAAAGTCGAGGGCCAACTGTATTTACTTTATATTTTGATTTTTAAAATCATTTTATGATCAATTTTCATGCAGCAATAGCAATTAAAAACTTTAACGATTTTTGATCGCCGAAAACTATTTCACTAGGCAAATAGAATTAGGTAATAAATTTGACTTTATGTTTGAAAATGGATTTTTTTTTTTTTTTTTTTTTTTTTACAAAACTTGCAGAACATAAGGATTGCATCATCCTTTTGTTGAATCTCAAGCCAGTCATGTGATTTTAGCCATTTTGTTTGACTCGACTTTTTCTTTTTGTTTTCAAAATAGCCCTTTATTTCATAAATAATACGTTTGTAAAATAATTTTTCTGTATGAAACGCGAAACAATTACAAACACTGTAGTCGATGCAAACAGATTGGAAAAGTGGGAAATATTTTTCAAATTAAACGAGGTATGCCGAGGATAGCGTACAAATGCAGATTTTCGTGATGCTGCTGCAAAATAACCTTTCATTTTATTAATAATACGGTAGGAAAATGGTTTGGTTTTTATTATTTGTATATTAAACGACATAATTATAAAAAAATTCAGTCGATGCAAATATATTGTGAAAATGGCAAAAAGATATTCATTGGTCATCTTTCCTCAGAAAATGTGGGAATCGCCGTATGCGAACGCCTTTTCGCAATCGCGGAGAAACAGATTTTCAGATCATGTAAGAAAGGAATGTCTCTGATAAAAAATTCGTTGCTTTGTTCAAATTTTGTAACATTTTTTGGGCATATATGGCCAATTTCACGACATTTTCGGGATTTTTGTAACCTGTAGACATACTGTGTACGGGGGGAAAGGATTTTCGTCAGCGGAAAGAAGAAAATTTCTCGAGCAAAACACAAAAAATGCGGGAAGTACGCGGAAAGAGCATAATTCAAATCCGTGAAAGAATCCTATACAAAAAAAAGCAAAATTTTATTTGATCGAATTTGCCACCCGCGCAAGCTGAGGGGACACTTACAGTTTTCTATAAAATATCTCTCTAATTAGAAACACGTAGTACTTTAGTGTACCCAAATCGCGATTGACTGCGATTCAGACGTAGCTACGAAATCGCGGTCCGCGACCGCTCGGCAATCGGCCCGCGATTCGCAACAACGAGGCAACTGATCGCGATTTGCGATCGCGAAGCAATCGGCCCGATCGGGATCGGGCACGGATTTCTCGGTATCCAATTTGAAGGAAAAAATAATTTTAGGCCGGAACTGGAGAGAGAGAAATTCTCGCGCAGTCTAAATTTTTACGCGAGATTTTTCATGGATTGCGCGAGAATCTCGCAGGTTCGCGCTGAAATGGGAACCCTGGAACACACTGATATACGTTTTTCGATATAAAATTCAGTTTAGGAAATATTTAATGTCAAAGTCAAGGTAAAAGAGTATTTGAGTTGTGAGTTCGCGTTCCTGGATAGACTAGCAATAGCAAAACCTCGAATTTTTGGTAGCATGTACCTACATAGTTACATTTTTGCAGGCGGAACCCTTTTTAAAAATTTCAATTTAGTTAATGAAATATTAAATTTTTTATGCACTTTTGGAGAGTTTTGCAACTACTGTTGTCATGAACATTAAGATTTAATTGTTATATTGCACAACGTTTTATTATTGTACATTTCTCTATACTAAAAACGTAACACGATATTTTGCAACTGTATTCAGAGCCAGACTTAGCCTAACTGGGCCTAGGTGCAGACCAGGGTTCTCACTAAGTCAGGAAAAGAGGGGGAGAATTTCTCTCCTTCCAGAAAATTTTGGGAGAGATTTTCTGTCATAAGGAGAGAAACTTAAAATTTAATTTTTTTTTTTACCATGCTAATGTAGAAAGTAATAAAAAAGAAAGCATTAACTATAACTCATATTCTTCGACATTTAAATTTTTTAATTCTTAAAACTAACATTCTTTTAACATTCTTACTAACATTCTTTTTAAAAATTAATTAGGAGTCGTTTAAGTATTAAGTAAGCACATTTTTGGCAATTTTATACCTCCCTCCCCCACACTTGTTAGAAAAAATACTTAAATTCCTGACTTCCCCCATGTGAGTTCGCGTTATGATGTTATTGCCAATTCGACGTTATGATTTTATTTGCTGATATAAAAACATGGGTTATTTTAAGTAAAATGACTCACATGCGAAATTACGATTTTTTTGTCTGTAAACTGCAAAAGTCGAGGGTCGACTGCATTTACTTTATATTTTGATTTTTAAAATCATTTTATGATCAATTTTCATGCGGCAATAGCAATTAAAACTTTAACGATTTTTGATCACCGAAAGCGAATATCGACGAAAACTATTTCACTAGGCAAATAGAATTAGGTAATAATTTTGACTTGCCGTTTGAAAATGGATTCTTTTTTTGTATTTTTTACAAAACTTGCAGAACATATGGGTTGCATCGTCCTTTTGTTGAATCTCAAGCCAGTCATGTGATTTTAGGCATTTTGTTTGAAAGTGTCGACTTTCTTCTTTTTGTTTTCAAAATAGCTCTTTATTTCATAAATAATACGTTTGTAAAATAATTTTTCTGTATAAAATGCAAAACAATTACAAACACTGTTAGTCGATGCAAACAGATTGGAAAAGTGGGAAATATTTTTCAAATTAAAAGAGGTACTATGCTGAGAATCGCATACAAATGCAGATATTCGTGATGCTGCTGCAAAACAACCCTTCATTTTATTAATAATAGGGTAGGAAAATGGTTTGGTTTTTATTCTTTGTATATTAAACGAAAGAATTATAAAAAAATGCAGTCGATCCAAATATATTGTAAAAATGGCAAAAAGATATTCATTGGTCATGTATCTCTCCTCAGTAACTGTGGGAATCGCTGTATGCGAGTGCCGTTTTCGCAATCGCGGAGAAAGATTTTCAGATGCAAGAAAGGAATGTCTCTGATAAAAAATTCGTGGCTTTGTTCAAATTTTATGACATTTTTGGGGCATATATGGCCAATTTCATGACATTTTCAGGATTTTTGTAACTTGTAGACATACTGTGTACAGGGGAAAAGAATTTTCGTCCACGGAACACGAAAAATGTGGGAAGTACTCAGAATGAACATAATTCAAATCCGTGAAAGAATCCTATAAAAAAAAAAGCAAAATTTTATTTGATAGAATTTGCGACCCACGCAAGTGGGAGAGACACATAGTTTTCTATAAAATATCTCGCTAATTAGAAACACGTAGTACTTTTAGTGTGCCCAAATCGCGATTGACTGCAATTCACACGTAGCTACAGAATCGCGGTCTGCAACCACACGGCAATCGACCCGCAATTCGCAACAACGAGGCGACTGATCGCGATTTGCGGTCGTGAAGCTATCGGCCCGATCTACAGGCCGCGGGACTGAAAGAATTCTGGAGAAATTTCGGTCGCCATAAATGGCGACTTACTGTAATAATTTTAGTCGCCAATGGCGACCTGGCCACCACAAATCTGCATCTCTAGTCATCAGGCATTGAATTTCTCGGTATCCAATTTGAAGGAAAAAATAATTTTAGGCCGGAACGGGAGAGTGAGAAATTCTCGCGCAGCCTAAATTTTTAAGCGATATTTTTTATGGATTTCGCGAGAATCTCGCGGGTTCAGGCTGAAATGGGACCCCTGGTGCAGACATTTGTACGGGGTCCCCCTTTACCTCCTGATATATATGAAATGAACAAAAATATTTTTCAAAAACATAATTATATTCTAGAGAATGGTATACAAAATGTGGTTCTTGTATATTTTAATGGAATTTAAATTATTGGCAACTTTCTTATCATATCCAAGATGCCAACTTGCTAAATTAGTTCACTTAATCCCTATATATCCCAAAAAAGAATGTTTTCACTGGAAAAACCTATTTCGATAGCATACATATTTTTTGAGGAAGCAGTCGTTAATTTTTTGATGTTGCAATTGTTTAATTTGGGGCCCCTATAATGCGGGAGCTCAGAGCAGATGCCTTGCATGTCCTTGCGTTAATCAGACCCTAACTGTATTAAGAGCAAACGGGAAAATATGTACATTTATAAAATTTTACAGTTTATTCAAAATACAGTAAGAAACCATTCTTAATAGTAGGCGGCACGAAAGAGTTCACGATGCAGGCTCAGTGAGTGCCAGGAAGTAGAATGGGCCTGGAACTCACGAAGCGAGTTTCGGAATTGGTGAGCGCAGCGATCTGGGGATTGATCTTGGTGAAATCATTTGTGAAGTGAGTTAAGGAAGTTTGTGAGCATCAGCTAATAAGGGGGAGGGCGGATCCTAACCAGTGCATTACACCTGCGGAAAGCCCCAATTAATAAGCGGCAAAGAATGGAGGGTGGAGTCCCAGAGTTCTGCGAGCTTAGGACACAGATAGGCGGTAGTATGCACCAGTCAGATTGAAAGAGTTTGCACTCCAGGGCTGGTGAATGTCCCATAATATGGGAAGGGCCCCAACGGGTATATTTGGCGACACTTAAAGGCTCGCAAAGCAAGTATCAGTAAGTAGGACGCTAAGCCTCCCGACTCATGAAGCAAGTTATGAGGGTTGGTGAGCATAGTGAGCAGGGGGCAGAGCCCCCTAGTTGTATAAAAAAAAAATCTGAAATACACACACTTAAGGCACTCGATATCTCAAACTTCAATAACTTGAAAATATTTCCTTTTCCTGCACATTTACCATTAAAATAATACAAAAACAATCTCATGTCGAATTCTGTCCTTGCTAAGTAATGAGTCAAATTTTTAAAAGATTTTGAACATTTTTGAAATTTGGCTTAATGAATTTAATAAAATGATTTGTCAAGACTGTTCTTTTTATTAGCAATTGCAATGTCCATTACTGCTAGCCAAAACTGAAGTTAGTTAAAGTTGAGTTCCTGTTTCTAAACACTGTCTCAAAATTGTATCTTTTGTACAGGCTGTAAGAGTTTTGAAGTAAAGTATGCATCAAGTTGTCAGAAAATGCAGTGCTAGATAAAACAAAAATTTCTTACCACCTTCAGTATCATCTAAAGAAGCACAATCTTCAATGAATATTGGGAGAATATATATCAAATTCAGACGAGATATGACTTTTTATGCAATTGCACACCTAGAAATTGTTATTGAATGCGAGAGAACACAAAACAGACAAACTGGGTCATTCCACGTGAAAACACCCATTTTAAGAAAAACTTGTTGCTCCATAGTCACGGATTTTTTTTAAATTTTTACCATAGATATACATGGTAATAAAACCCAAAAATCTGAATTTATAATGAATATATCGCAATAATTGCCAAGATACAGGCATTTGAAAAATGGCCATTTTTGCCGAATGGCAGCCATCTTGGATTTTGCACCAATGTTTATAAATGTAATAGCTTGAGAACTAATGGTTCAAATTAAATAATTCTGGTACTAATTTGAAGCTATTAATATCAGGAATATAAGTGCTATATCAAAAAATAAAAAAATATATATTTTAATAGTGTTATTGCATGAAAATTGCAAAAATCACCTTCGGATGGATAGTCAAGTTTAATGGGCTATAAAAAAAATGGCCCCTAATATTTTTTTCTGAAACTTGATACAAATATTAACTAATATGTGCGTTTTAAGTACAAAAAAAATTAGAAAGGTAATATTTCTTATTACAGAGAAAAATAGCTATAAAACATATATACATTTTACATGTGATGCTTTAATCATTTAAAAATATATATTTTTTAAAAATAAATAATGAGCAAAAACAAAACATAGAAATTTTTCTACACACTAACTAGTATGTGTGCTTTAAGCACAAAAAAAAATTAGGATGGTAATATTTAATTTAATGACTAAAGAAATACTGTTATATGTATAGGAAATCAATGTAAAATTTCTGGGGTGCTGAAACATTCTAATAAAAATCTTCCTAAAAACCATACAGTTATCCATTTTATATTTTATTTTCTTATTTCAAATTATGAAAAGATATTTTCTATATTCAGTAGAGCTGAAGATACCCAGTTTTTCCTAGTGGCCACTGGCTCCTAAACCAATTTCATCTAATAGCAAGTATCATAATCTTTGGCACACATCTAAAGGTCTTGGCCATATATATAATGCATTTGGGCCATAAAAATACATAAACATAACATATACAAATAAAACACACACTAATTTCTAATTCATTGGGATGCATTGGTAATCTAAGAATTTCTGGAGATGGACAGTTATCACACCAGCTCACCATACTTTTCTGATTCAGTGCAATAAACTTGTTTCTTTTAACAATGATGTAATATATTCACTGATATGGATGACATGGAGCATGAGTTTAATATTTTGATGGTATATACAAACACGTACAGAATGAATAACTTTGTTTCCAACAGTTACATATTCTGTTAGATGTAGTGTGCAAAATTTACATAGTATTTTTTATTTCATTATGATTTTCTTTAAATGCAGCATATAATTCTTTTAAATTATGCAAAAGTAATCTCTTTTGTTTTAATATTTTCCCATTTTCACTTGGTATAGATATGCAATATTTTCTTCCTGGACACATATGACTGTTATAGTAAAAACTAGTAACTTTTGTATAGTATCAAATTTAATTTAACACTTATATCTCACTAGGCATTGATAACATCCCTTCTGTTTCTTTTAATTTTTCTTGTTTTTTTTTAACTAAATTCTTTGTAGTAATATAACATGTCTTTGTTTGTTGGACTATCCATGAATCTTGGACTAATTTTAAATCTGCATGTTTTCTTTAAATGATGCATCTAAAGAAAACTTATTCAATAATTTTCCATCATAAACGTGCAATTTTGGCAAATAATGTCTTGAATTTTGTAGCTTATTAATACTTTCAATACCCAATACTGTAGCAGTTTTAGTAGCAACGTGGCTACTTAATTTCTTAACTTGCATATAACTAAGTTTCCTCTTAGAGCTAAATCCATTGAACTTTATTAGTGATAAATCCAAAAGTTCACAGCTTTTATTCAATTGTTCCATTACTATTGTGACTTCACTATAATCTGCATCATTGGTCATTTTCATGCCAGCAGTAGAAACCTCTGACTCACTAATTGATGAATGCGAGGAAGAATAACAAGACATGCGAAAATCCCAGACCACACGGCAGACCCGAGGGTTTACTGGAGCGAAATGTGTGGCCGATATAACAAGACATGCAGAATTTTTTTCCCCTGGAGTGAGTAATTCTTGATTTATCATTGACAGTCTGAGAGAAATTGGTTTTAGGGACTTAGTTCTGATTTTGGTGGTTTATTAAATAGATCACAAGTTTTCTGTCTTAAACTGCACCATTTCAGATATTCATCCTTGTGAACCTTGCATATAGTACTACTCAGAACACAAGTACAGGAATAAACAGGAAGGCTTAATTACACATTGATTTTCTTGCATACAAAACATTCAATTTTTATAGCAAGACAAGAACTAATCATGGAACATAAATAAAAGAAATAATCATTGAAGCACAATTCACTGATTTATTTGTTGAACATACTTAGCTCTGAAAACTTGAGCAAAAATGAGCTCTGAAAGGAATAAGTCACCCAGAAATGTAATATTGTATCTTACTTTAAATTCAACCTAAGAGAAAACAGATGATGCAGTACAAGTAATCATTTCTGGAACTGACAACTGGTATATGTTAATTGCTATTACTTATATAACAGAACTATGAGTATTAGAGTTGAAACTTTGGAGGCTATAGGCAGCTGATGTCTTATGTACACAAAGACCAGAAACAGGCGTTTTTAAATGTTCCAGAAATAATATTGGTGCTGTAGGATGATTTTCTTCTCCAATAGCTTGTTTGTTTATGTTTAGTTTGTTGCTCTTGTTTCAACTGGATAGGGAATATTGTCTAGTGTTTCCTTTGGAGTTGGCAGAAGGCTAAAGATATGTTTTGGTGATCAACATGCTGTAGTTCTGTTTAATTTTTTTTCTTTTTAATTTTAATGCTTTTCATGAAAATGAGTGTTTTATATTATCTAATTACAAATTATTTTTTGTGGAATTAACTATATGTATGCTGTAAAGCTTCAGCATTAAGTGATAGTTGTCATTTATAACCAATATGCCAAAGATTATTGTACTGCCTCTAAAGTGAAATTGGTTTAGAAGCTAGTGGCCACTAGGAAAAAATGTGCACCTTTAGCTCTACTGAATATAGAAAATACCTTCTTAAAATTTGAAATAAGAAAATAAAATACAAGAGAGATAACTGTGTGGTTTCTAGGAAGATTATTAGAATTTTTCAGCACTCCAGAAATTTTACACTGATTTCCCATACATATAACAGTATTTTTTTAGTCATTATTTAAATAAAATCTTACCATTCTATTTTTTTTACTTAAAGCACACGTACTAGTTAGTGTGTAAAAAATGCCTATGTTTTATTTTTGCTCATTATTTGTTTTTAAAAAATGTTTTTTTAAAAATGATTAAAGCTTTGCATGTCAAATGTTAACTAAATGTATATATGTTTTAAAGCTATTTTCTCTGCAATAAGAAATATCACCTTTCTAATTTTTTTTTTACTTAAAGCCCACATATTAGTTAGTATTTGTACCAAGTTTCAGAAAAAAATATTAGGGGCCATTTTTTTTATAGCCCATTTAAGTTGTCCATCAATCCGAAGGTGATTTTTGCAATTTTCATGTAATAACGATATTAAAATATATTTTTTTAATTGTTTTGATATGGCACTTATATTCCTGATACTAATGACCTTAAATTGGTACCAGAATTATTTCATTTGAGCCATTAGTTCTCACGCTATTACATTTTTAAACATTAGTGCAAAATCCAAGATGGCCGCCATTTGGCAAAAATGACCATTTTTCAAATGCCTGTATCTGGGTCATTATTGGGATATATACATTACAAATTCAGATTTGGGGGTTTTATTACCATGTGTATCCATGGTAAAAATTTTTAAAAAATCTGTGACTACAGAGCAACACTCATCGGGTGTCCTAATATGGAATGACCCTGTACTAGTAATTGGAATTACACTGTTCCATGGGTTCTTCTCTCGTATTTTCTCCTCTATGTGATCATTTCCAATGTAGAAGATCCTTGTACTGTGTGTAAGTTGGCTTGCTAAATTAGCAAAATCGTTGGCAGACGTGTGTATCTCACCTCGTTTTAACTTTTTAGGATGAAAATGCTACATGTACCTGCTTTCTATGTTTTTTCTCAAACATTTCTTTAACAGTTCAGTTTTTCCAAACTTTTAAGCAGCATTTTTTTTACAAAAATTTCCTCAATGGCTTAGTCCGGAACTGCCGCGAAGTACAATTGTATCTATACTTTACTAAGTACTGACAAGTCACGTGACAGTAAATCACTTTCTCATTATTTGCTTAAAGTTTCTTTTACAATATCTTCTGTTAGTTTTAAGTCTCACATAAGACCATATCATGTAACACCACAGTACAAATAGAAATTCTGAAAAATTCTTAAGATGCAAAGTTGCGCCCTTTTCACTTAACACTTAATGCATACATCTAGAGTAGTTTGATTTCTGGCATAAATTGTGCTAACTATTAATCGTGATCATTGGCATAAAATTCATTAAAATATGTTGAAAAATCCGATATGTTGTGGCGAAAATTCTTACGAGGTTACACTATTTTTACTTAGCAATCACAATTATATAAAAAATTATTTGTTTTGTAAACATTTAGCATGACTAATTGTTTTATTCAGTTTTTTTTTTTTTTTTAGTTGAAGCAAAGAGAATTTGTTAATCATTTTCAAAGGTTAAAATCAGGCTGTTTATAAGATATTCTAAGTGCATTTTCAAAGATTAAAATCAGGCTGTTTATAGGATGTTTTGTAAACATTTAGCATGACTAATTGTTTTATTCAGTTTTTTTTTTTTTTTAGCTTGAAGCAAAGAGAATTTGTTAATCATTTTCAAAGGTTAAAATCAGGCTGTTTATAAGATATTCTAAGTGCATTTTCAAAGATTAAAATCAGGCTGTTTATAGGATATTCTAAGTGCATTTTCAAAACTTTTTCATAACCACCAATAATATACTCAGGATCATATACAAGTGCAGTATTCCACAATACTGCTGCAAAAGTTCTTCATTTCATTAATATGTTTGTATATATACACCACGTAGATACACAGATAATATGAAAAAATAAAGCAGTTTTAAGATGGATGCAACACTAAATATAAATAAGTGTTCCTTAAAAATCATAATTTTCACTAGGTGAAAAAAAAATGAATGCCATATTTTGTTTTGCAATAAGTCACATGATATCTTCATATAATATGGATGTAATTATTTAAATTTTTATTTAAAAACTACTTAACATACTTTGATGAAATTTTTTTTACACATTTTAAGTGATAATTTGAACATTTCCAAAAAATTTTAAAGTGAATTTCAACTCCACTTAAAAAATGTTTGAAAAATTAGGTCCTATAAAGTTCACTGTATTTCATTTTTCAACCTGAATAAAATCCAATACTAATTGGGTGATATTATTCTTTTACATTCCCATATGTCCCACAGACCGTCTCAACAACATACTAAAATTTCATTTAGATAGTCATTTTTATGGCAGTTATCATGCAAAGGAACAGAGACAGACAGAATGAACAAAGTCAAACACTTTGCAACTATGTTGGAAAGTGCTAAAAAAGCATGTTTGTTCAATACTGAAGTACCCTTTTCAGGAATAAGTTGCCCTTTTGTTAACATATTACCATCACCAAATTTGATTCAGGGGGAAACACTATTCAAGATACATATATATCATATGTATAGTATGTACAGTTAAGTAATGTACTACCTTCATCCACAGGTGTCAATAAAAAAATTAGAATTATCATAATCATCTCTGAATACAATATACCAATTATAGTTAAATACTATGTACATACTAAGTGTGTTCCTATAAGAAGCACGATCCTTTTTCTTTTATTTTCAATTTTTAAAAAAATTTTATGCTACTTCCAAATTAAAGATATCGAGTGCCAGCCATATTTTGTACATAACGAAAACTATTAAAATTATTCAATAATCTGTTTTAAAAAATACAGAAACTTCATTCTCTATATAAATATTTGAACAATGAGTAAAGCTTGATTTATGATAAAACACATACCATAGGATCTCTTTGAAAGATGACCACCCTTCCACCTTTGTCACCAGTTGCCAAAAGGTTGCCATCATGGTTAAACTCAACGCATGATATGATATCCGCTAAATAAGAAAATAAGCATCGGCTTGTTAAGCATATATAACAAAGTATTATATATATAACGTGGCTTTCATTTTACTCAATGGTTACAATAAAAGATTAGGCAGCATATGAAGAGTTCAATTCCAAAAGCACCTAAATCACTTTTGCTTGTCTATCTTGTATCATGCAGTATAGTGTTGCCACCAACAGACAGGTCATTCAATGTCAATTCAATCAAGGCATGTCACCCACCCTATCTGAATTTTCTAAAATTTTATACAAAGTTACATACAACAAACACTACCATGCAAAATTTTAGTTAATTCCATGCATTAGTTTTTTAGCAATAAATATTTAAAGACAGAGGGATTTCACTTGGTGCTGCTTTGTGGATGCATGAAATGAAAACCTTGTGTTTAATAAAATCCTTTCTTGCTCTGCACTTTATAGTCAAAAACACACAATTTTTTTCTATGGATATTCTAGAATATATGCTTATTATCAAACAGCATGCATTTTAATTAAAATCTGATTATTTTTTGCCTTAAAAGTTAAACAATGTAAAAAAAGAAAAAAAACTTGATAATTTTTTTAAATTTCAGCAAAAGGAATATTTTTTATTTAAGATGAGTTCCATATTTAAATTTCTTGCTAATATTGTTACATGTTCTGCATACAGTAACCTGTTTACCATAAAAATTTTAAAGAGGTGTTTTTAAAAAAATGTGAGAAAAATTTGTGTAAAATATAAAAATTTTACTTGGCTGCATTTTCATAAGTTAAAAGTAAAAATAATTTAACTATTTAATAAATTTATGTATAATTAACTGAATTTATTAATTTATTTATTAAAAGCTAAAAATGTTTATATATTATTATTGATTGTTATCAGTTTTATAGAAATAATTAAAATACAAAGAAATATTTTCCTCATGATTATATTGATAACTAAAGTGCATATTTTTAAACCATATAAAAGTCTAATTAGATATGTTTTAGTTACTATCATTCCTTTTGCAGAAACAAATCCCTTCAATTCTTTTCAAAATGTGAGATTATTCCACCAAAGTACAGGACAAAGAAAAGAAATTTGATGCCCTCCCAGAAATTGAGAATTTCCCTACAACAATAATGTCAACTTAACACTAGAACGACAAAAGCAGTCATTTTGACCGCATAACTACTTTGACAAACGATTCCTCCAAAAAGGCTAATCACTAAAACATTGAAATTGGCTATTGGAAACATTGAATCCTCCAAAACGGCTAATTACTATTCCATTGAAATTTTATGACTTTTCTTATTTCCTTAAAGTTATTGAAAACACAGAAGAAAATTATGGTACTTATCGGTTATATGTACCATGGGTTAGCGAATGCTTTTCCGAGTTGTCGCCAATATGAACATGGGCGATATAATCCGATACGAGAAATTCATTACAAACACAATGATTAAATTTAATACATAATGGAGTTTAATCAACTTTACTTAACAACAAAATATTGTGTTACATTGAAATTTGGTCCCTTCGTGTTGCGGTGTTTGGCTTCATGGTCCCTATAACAGATAAGTACCAAAATTATTCTAGGTCAATTTAGTGGACATTGAGTTAAGTACAGGGTGATTATAATTAAAGTTGCGATTTTAAAACGCTATAAAGTAAGAACTACTGGTCAGAATGACCTGAAATTTGACCTGAGTATACGTGAAGCAATGGAATTTTGTTTGGCCGAAAAAAAAATTACTTCAAAAATGTACCAAAAAATGGCAATGTATGAATCCAACATTGAATTTGCTTGACGAAAAACGAAAAAATTAGCCGCTAGGTCGCGCGTGGAAGCACACCTCTAATCTGGAGGTATGTTAATTAAGACTAGGCATGCGCACCGCACATTACAGTTGTGATAAAAACGAGGAGCACATGCAATTCTCATTGAGTGCCTTGTCATGACTCTGTCACTGAAGGATCGTGCTTTGCTCGTAAAACTTTTCTACCAGAACGGTGACTGTGCTTTAATTGCTCTCAGGAGGTTCGACGAACTTAGCCGACTTAAAAGCATGCATTACGCACCACATCTACAGCATCACCTCTGATACACTCCGATCTGTTGTGGAACATGCTGTTTTGCGCTTCCAACTCACAGCGGAGAACAGTGGACAGCATACTGAACATTTCTTGCGTATTAGGTGTTTGTTTCATGTTTTCATGATGTTTCAATCAATTATTAAATTAAGTGATGTTGATTAAATTGTTTTCTTTAGTTGACTATTGGTTCCTTTCGGCTAACAACACCCCGTGTTTGGAAAATACAGCGTCGTCTATCGGTACATTTTTGAAGTATTTTTTTTCCTTCGCCAAACAAAATACCATTGCTTCACGTATACTCATGTCAAATTTCAGGTCATTCTGACCACAGATTGAAAAATTGAGTCGTCAAATTGAAATTTCTAGTCACAAATTACGACTAACGACCACTAATTTCGAACACTGCATAGTAATCAGCATCTCTATGAGCAGGTTGCCAAGTTGAAATTGCCCTGAATTTTCCCTGACAGTTTAATCCACTTTCTAAATCCCTGTAAATTCCTAATTTCCAGAGTGTGCACGAACCCTGATCTAGTATGGGTTTTTACTGGATAATTATCCGATTATGAAATAGAGTGTGGTTCTTACTTTACAGCATTTTAAAACCACAACTTTAATTATAATCACCCTGTATATATTTAGTGCTGTTGTTAAAGTACTTTCCTTCAGCCAAATCTAGTGCAAAAATATTCCATATTTATTATATTTTTATAAATTTTACAGAATTGCTGAAAGAATAGGCCTCTAAATTATTACCTGCCGTTTTATCAGAATAAGTCAAATAAATTTCACTTGTATGTTTCTAGTTCTTGTCATATTTCTTTAAAATAAAGCATTATTCCCTATCCTCAAAATTAAAAAATTAAATGATCAAAGAGACTTCTTGTAAAGTTACCTACTTTTCAAAATACAGTGTCAAAAACCCAGACCACTCGACTGACCTGAGGGACAAAATACACTGAGGAAAAGTCTTACATTTCATTTCCCAATAAATTAGGTAGAAAACAAAGTTAAAAATTTCCCATTCTGACCCACATCTCTAGCAGTCAGTGAAACTATTAAAAAGGGAATTTTATCTTTCTCAAAGTCTAGGAATGGAAACAAATTTTGCAAGTGATTATACAATGGTAAGAAATGTTTAAGAATAATGCCAGGGCAGAAGGATAAATAGTTTGTGATTTTATGTGATCCGTTTTTGTGTACAATTTATTATTTAATTGACTAAGGATCATTAATGACTTTCATGATCCTTAGTTAAAATATATATATATATATATATATATATATATATTCCTAATCAACCAATTTTAGCCATTCATAATTTCTATTTTATTCATAGAACAAACTAACAACTTTGAAATCTCAGCCAGTAATTGTTGAAATTATTTTGTATAAAGTTTAAATGCTTGTTTTCAATATTTTGGCAAGCTTTTCTATTTTATTTTTATTCTTATTAAACATTTTTTACCACATTCCCACATTGTTATACAAGGTGATTCAAAATAATTATGCAAAACTTTAAGGGGTTATAGAACACACCTATACAAGCACTTTTCGTCATACAATGCATGGTGGTAATGCATGCGGTTAAGCGCTAGAGGGAGCTGCCCAGCGAATGCATTAAGCGCCTGTTGTCGCAATCGTCAATTTTACTGTGGATTTTAGAAGGGATGGATTGTTTCACGTATCAGAAGAAGGCCAACATACATTTCATGTACGGAGCTGCGGATGAGAATGCGAGGAAAACCCAAATCTATATGTGGTTCCAACACGACGGAGCACCACCCCATTTCAACGTGGCTGTACGAAACGTCTTGGATGTAACATTCCCAAGATGATGGATTAGTCAGAGTGATCCAATCACTTGGCCGGCACGATTGCCCAACCTCTCATACCTGGACCTTTTCCTATGGATCCATATGAAAAGCCTCATCTACTATACCCCCGTCGATTCCGATGAGGACCTTGTTGCAGCTGCCAGTGTACAAGAAATGCTGTCGCAAGTGTGAGGCCTGCATTCATGTTGGTGGTCGCTGTTTTGAACAGTTTCTGTAAGTTATCCATTACAATTTGTTTTGTAATTTCTTCAATTTCTTGTTTTGAGCAATATCTGTACGTTGTTCGTTAAAACGTGTTCTGTAATTTCTTCACACTTCCTCTGTCATTCTTGTTCCATCATTTCATGCAACAGTACATTCAAACCCCTAGTGCTTAATTGCTTGTTTAGGTGTGTTCTATTTGTCCCATCATTTTGAATCACCCTGTAGTATTAGCATATGGGAGGGTAATTTTTTTTTTAATTTCAGAGAAATTTTTAAATTTCAATTTTGATATGAACAAATTTCTTGGCCTTGTAGAAAATTATATATAGTAATTCTGGCTAACCAAAAATGAATTTTAGTAGCTCAATTAATAGGATAATTATCCGACTAATGTGGACTGAATTTGGTTTTGAATTGCTATGTTTACTTATATCAAAAAGCAAAATTCAAACCACCACCTGTTGTTATGGAGACCCAGACCGTCCGACTTACCAGAAAGTTGTAAGGTAACTGTTTGGACGGCAGGGAAGAGCTACCCAATTTAGACAGGATTCCAGTGTGGAAGGCATCCACAGGGACTGTACCCTCCTTCCCCTACCACCAACCTCTTGGAAAGACTTACGGACGCACATGTTTAACGTGATCGCACTCCAAGTGAACACAGAGGCAGTTATAGCAGCGGAGGGAATCGAACCCGGGCCTACCGAGTGCAATTCCCAAGTGATAACCACTGGGCTACCGTGCCCTATATCCACCACCTGTGAAACAGTGACCATAAAAGCCTACTAATGTAATGCTAATTAAAAAATATAAGGCAATTTGAAAATTATCAGCTAGAAATATTGAAATTGAATAACATCCCCCACCCCCTTAAATGCATTCTTCAAACTAGCAGCATTTCTTCAAATCAAGAATATATTTGTTTTACAGACATTTACAGATCATTTTAATATTGCAATTATTTATCCTGTCTTAAACATATGGTATTTAGTTATTAATTTTATAGGATGAATGAATGCAAAGAAATATTTATCTTTTAATTTACTGTATTGATAACTAAACTGCCATATTTTGATCATATATCTTATATATGAATTTTATACCTATTTAAACAAATAATAGAAAATGGTTTACGATTATTGGTTTACGCACCTATAAAATTCATATACATATGTTATGGTAAAAGTGATAAATCCAGTGATTATGCATAATAATCGATTTTCATGCATAATCACAGATCATCTTGGTAAGTTTGATAAATTTATTTCATATATTGTGAATTAATAACATTTACCAATGATTATGCATACTCATCAGTTCATAACGGTAAATATGATATATTGTACTTAACTAATCAAATTTACCAGACATTATGCATAATGGCCAGTCTAGGATGGTAAATTTGATAAATAATGCATTCTCGTCAAGTAGCTTTTATTTTAATGTAATTTATTTAATTTACTCTCCAGTAGATGGTGGTGCCATTATTACTTTGTTAGTAAAGTTCCCATCATAAAACTAGAAATCTTTCCAGCTTCATGGTTCTCATTTTGAGATTGTTTCTTTATCTCTTTTCCCTTTTACGAGCGAATGTATAAAGATAAGAATTATTTCTTTGTGAAATATAATTATCTCTCTAGGTGCTTTTCCTTTAGCCAGGGCCCGGGAGTAAGTAACACACAGCCAAATATATATATCACATATTTTTACTGTTAACTTAATGAAAATACAGCCATTTTACATTAAGATGTAGTAAGCAGACGTACGTTTCGGAAATCCTTGGATTTTCTTCAATGCGAACAAGTCTGGACCTGATCGCCTAAATGAGAGCTAGACCATGATGGGTAAGCAGCAAAATGGCTAAATGACAGAACCCAGTATGGTAGCACCGCACCTAGTATGATGAAAAAGAAGTAAAACGAGAAAAAATAAAAAAAATGCAGCGTATATGAACTCGAAAAGCAAACAAGAAAAAAAATAATAAAATTCTGGAGTTTAAAAAGAGTATATAAACTTTAGAAACAAACAAGAAAAAATAAAAATGCAAGGTATATGAACGGCTGTGCAGAAAGAGTGACAGAAACAAACAATTAGACATGATCATGCCATATTTTGGTAGGTAGCACTACCATACTAGGTTCTGGCATTTTGCTGCTTGGCCGGCAGTCTAGCTCTTATTTGGACGTTCAGTCCAGGCCTGTTCACACTAAAGCAAGAAATCCAAAGATTTCCTGAATGTACATCTGCTTACTACTACACCTTATTTACGCAGCATCTTACAATGTCATAGGACCGTGCTTATCACTAATTGTGCAGAAAGTCAAGTTTAATGGTTATAAATAACAATTTTTTTTAAAGTGCAGAAATTTAATAAGTATTTAATTATGCATAACACAATAATGCCTTATACCACAACATTTCCTAAACATTTTAACTTAACCTGTTCAGGACCAGAGAGTTATATTTAAGCCTCCGAGAGCTTCCTCATTCCTCGGCCAGTCGGTGCTAGTTTGCCTCGAACGTGAGATGGGTAATTTTGACAATGTATTGTTCTTTAAAAATTTTCTAAGTATCAAGTTATCATATTTTTTTTACAAAATCTCAAAAGTTTCTAATATTATTGCAAAGTATAGAGTTTTTTTTTAAATTAATGAAATTGTTTTAAAATTACAAAATGCTTTAAGTATCATGTATCATATGTTTCAAGAAATTTTCAAACTCTATTATTCTGAAATTTTAATAAGTTACGCATTTCTTTTTAAATTCACAAAATCTTATCTTGTAAATTTTTAATAGGTATTTTACACTTTTATTCTAATTGAATTACACTATTGTTTAGATTAGAAAATTCTAGGTCAGAACATGGTAGAATACGCCACAGGTAGGAGGCGTCTATTTCTAAACAGAGGAAAATAAGTCATTTTGATGTGGAGGAGCCAATTTCGAAACAAGGAGAAATGTGCCATTGTTGCACTTAGAAAGAAATTAGTCTCTCCAAATAATTACTCTCCCTCCTTCACACAATTCCATCTCATCTCCACACTTAGGACATCACAAGCTTCCGGAAATCGCCTGTCCTCATCAGGTTAAAGTTCGGCGAGGATGGCCAATTTTCGAAAGTTGCCATCCTCTCAGACAGCCTTGAGATTAGAGATTCCATAAAAATAAATAAATAACAAGTTGTCATCGCAAAATTATGATGAAAGCCACTTTTTCCCATGCCATGAATGAAAATTGAAATGCCGTCACCTACAAATCGAATCTTTTTGAAGTAAATACAGCAAAATATTGATTTATTATTTATAGCAAAGTGTTAAAACAATTAGACTAAATTATGCAAAGGTTTTTTCATCTTATAAATACTGAAAAGCAGCACAGAGACAATATTTTGGGTGTAAATACAAATTTATTTCATATGCAAAAGATTGCTCTTATTTACACCCTAAAAAAATAATTGATTAAGTTAAAACTGATGCATAATTGAACAGTCCTTGCTCTTCAGAATCCAATGTTTGAAAGATAGCATAGTTCAAGTTAACTACTGATGTGTTGCATTGATTCGAAGAGACAGCAATAGGAAAATTTTTCGAAGGAGAATTTTGCAAATTGTACGATGCCAACATTAGGCTGCAAAATCTGTTCTCTGGATACTTGGTTCGGTCTAATTGATATATCCCTGTGGACTTGAAACCAGATTTAATAATCTGAAGGTGAGTGATACTGGTCACACTTCATCAACTAATTGTGTAAAGTTTACTTTAGCTATAGTGGTCACACCAGATAAATGTTGTACTTCTACAAGTCATTTATCCCATTGTGCTTTTAGAGGTCTAAAACAACACATATCAAGAGCTTGAAAAATGTCTGTGGTATGAGCCAATAGCTTCAAAATGGAAATCTGTTCATTTTGAGCTTTGCTGATTACATTCATAGACATATATATTTTGTACCCATCATTGATAATGAGCAATGGACGTTTAGACACTTGTTTGCAAAAGAGATCAAACCAACTATCAAAAATTTCTGTCGCCATCTATCCACTTTCACTTATAGCTAATGTTAAATTTTTATTAAAGTTAGGAGCTTTTCAGGTACTCTTGACACTTCTTGCCAGCAAATACAATAAGTGGTGAGTGTATCTCACCAGAAGCAGAAACACATGCCATTACTGTAACAGATTTTCTATCAGGTGTTGCTGTGACTCTAGCCAATTTCTTTTCCTTTTCTCCCACTGATTTTCCTCTTGAAGGATCTATATAATAGTTTTTTGGTTGCAAGATCATAATTTTAGGTGAAATGTTAAGCATAAATACTGTAAACAGCACTGACAAGGAATTACCCCAGTGATCAGGAATTACCCCATAAATATAGGGTATAGTTTAGTATACTCTTGTAAACTGTTTCAATGTAGTAGAAGAAAATCTTATACTCCCTTTTAGTAGCTGTAATAGTTCATAGTTGAAACAAAAAAAAAAAAGATAGAAAAATAATTAAAATTTTATAAATGCTAAAGATCTTTGCAAAATGTGCAAAAATTAAGGCCGATGTTTTGCAGAAATTTAACTAGCAGGTTGGATTTTTTTTTTTCCATAATAAATGCCAACTTAATAAATAATTGAGTCATACATTGGAAAGTAAAGGGTTTAAAGTGTCTATATGATTTTTTAGTTTGATGAAGAATTATTGGGTGATCGATAGAATAGACCCCCCACTCGTTTTTCAAAGTACGAAAGTGCGCTAAGTTTGTGCGATTCACCGGGTTACACTTTCATTCCGCCAATCTGGTAGCCCACGACTTTCCGAACATCTAATCAGCTCACGACTTTTTGGGAATCTGCATTTTAATAGGCAGGAAGTAGCAGAAACAAGCACACAACTATTATATTAGAAGGACTTTATTTCACTTCTTATAAGACGTACAAAATTTAAAAAGGCCAGAGTGCTTTCGAGCATAAATACGCTCTTCATCAATGGCTACATGGAAATAGAAATGATCGTTCATATATAGACAAGAAAAGGTGACAAATTTGCATAAATACAATATCAATAAACATACGTTTAGCTAAGGAGAATCCAAAAATACAAAACATTTTGCACAAATTCAAAAAATTGAGCATAAATCACGAAAAGTACAGTAAAATGCTTACTATTTTATTACAGAAATTTCAAATTCAAAAATTTTTTTTATTTTTTAAAAATATAGGGTACAGTCAGGCCCAATCCCCGAGAGGATGACGTCAAAGATAACTATGAAGAGACTTGAATTGCATAGAGTCGAGAATGAGTCGCCAAGCATAACTTAAAATCTGAACGGAGTCAAAATTACAAATCGACTCGCGGTAAATATAAATAAAGAGGGATTAAAAAAGGAGAATATTACGAGGGTTATTACAACGCATAAGAAGGAAAGTTCTTTCAAAAATTGGCCGGAAATTTTCTTTAACAACAAATTGAGCAAGGGCCATAGAAAGTTTACCACCTTTGACATCCCTAGCCCAGGCAGGAAGTATTTCAATAGTCTTCTGTGTATTGTTTTAAATTCTGCTTTTTCTTAAATTTTGTTAAAGTACAATCTTTTTTCTAAGTATCGTTTTTTCTTAAATTTTGTTATACAATCGTTTACAATTGTTTTATTATACAATCATTACAAAGTACAATCGTTTTTTTTAAATTTTCGTATTTTTTCTAAGTATTGTCTTTTTTTTTTTTAATTTTTGATGTTTCGAGTTAAGTTTTTGATATTGATTTAAAATCAAAAAATATTTTAAGTATTGAGTGTTTCAATATGGTTTCTAAAATTTTATAAGTTTATTATTCTGCCATTACGCAATATTTTTATAATGCACAAAAATCATATTTTGTAATCTTTTTATGAGTATTATTCACTTTTATTCAAATTGAATTGCACTATCATTTATCAAAATTCCAGTTCATAAAACTGTAGAATACGTCACTTTGGTAGGAGGAGCCTATTTTAAAACACAGGAATATATGTCACTGTATATATGTATGTACGGGGAGGAGTCAATTTCAAAACACGGAGAAAAGTGCCAACTTGGCACAATTTTGTACTCGAATTATTTTGATTGAAAAATGGAATGTCACCAAGAATTACCCCGGAAACTCAGTGACCAAGAATTAGCCCCGGGTGACACTATTAGTTTCAATAATGAATTGAAAATATTAGTTTACAGTTTACTCAGCAAACAAAAAAAATATAACTAATGAATAAAAGAATAAACATGGTTACTTTAAAAATTAGTTTACAGTTTTGCATCTTACCCTAAAATCAAGGTATAACCTATTATTCACAGTTCATACAATTCTGCTTTTACAAGATTCTGTGATTTCCAGCTCGTGTACCACCCCTTCCATTTGAAAGTTAATTAAAAGAAAGAAGATATGTACTTCCCATAATATCATGTCATGGGTACATCATGCCTACATCACAAACTTGAAACATATTGATAAAGATACAAATTTATACATTTAATCAGACCTTTACATTGCCCACATTGTCATTTTAACCTGAAGACTTCAGAATTTAAAACTAATTCTATGGGACTCTTTATCAACTAAATTTTGCAAAAGTGTATATATTATAAAACATATATGACAGTTTGAACAAGTCATATTGCACAAAGCATTGTGAATTTAAATTAATATATAAATAATGGTATTTTCATATCAGATACAATAGAAATTTAAATTAAGAATAAAACATTTTTGTTGAAAACTGTCATACACAATCTATTTTTTGGAAATTAGCAGTACTTCACAGCTGTAAACAGTATTTAGGATTTCTAACATTGAGTTCATGCCAAACTGAAGATTAAAAACATTTGTACACATCCAACCTTCATTTTACAATTTTTTATATCTGATTTTATAGGCAAGGATTTATTCAGAACAATATAAATAACTGTGAAACATATTTACATGCACAGCTATTTTAATGAATTTGTGACATTTATGACAAGCCAAAATTTTCACATTAAAAAAGAAAACAAATCTTCGTATTTTATATCAACATTTGGCAAATCATTTGCCAATTAAAAATATAGTCCGCGATGTGTTGAAAAAATACTTAAACACAGCGAATTTGATGGAAAATTTAAAAAACATGGCAAATTGACATTTTAGAATCATAACATACTCAACCAGTGTTCACCACAAAAACTTTTCAAAACAATATGAACACAATAAAGTAATGCATTATTTTCATTGACAATTAAGACATCAAGCAGTATAACTGGAACTTACCCTCTGTTATCTCATCGTCAAGCGTTCCTTTGACCTGCGAAAAACACCACTGAATGTCTCCATTGCCTAAAGCAAATAATTAAACGAAAATAAAATCCGGCATATTATATATAACATTTTTAAACAAATCTTGATTTTCATACAAATTTAACAGAAAGGACTCAATTGAATGGAGAGAAATATTTACAGCTAACAGCATAGGTTAATTAAAAACATTCGAATAATATAATCGTAATCAGAGAAAAGATTTACCTGCCATATTGGGGAAATTTAATTTCCCCTGATTTTTAAAGAAAATCCGTTAATAGTTATAAAACTAGCGGCATTTGCTAGAATCAAGAGAAATCACACATTATGCAGAAAATGGCGTTTAAGCGGTGTTGCCATTCTGGTCAAAAATAGTTCTCAACAATATACGGTTGTGCAAATGTTGGTGCAAAAAAAAACAAATCATAACATCGGAACTATGCCTGGAGGAAATATTTCAATACATTAGATTTCAGAAAAGCATAGAATTTTCACGTCAATATGGAGAAAATTAGAGAGTCTTCATTCTTTACATTTGCTTCGTCCAACGTAAACTCAGGGAATTCAGTCAGCAGTGTTTTCTGAAGACACTTCCATTGAAGTGTTTTGTTTGATACTTTATAATAAGCCAAAATTGGCTCATGTGATCTCTCATTTTTCAAATCTGAGTTTTTCTAAGTATACTGCTCAAGACTAACTAGAAAGCCTTTTCGTCAGCCTTGTATACTGCTTAGCACTTTTCCGCCCACAGATGCGTTTGTTCTTTTCATTAATTCTACTAGAGACTGAATAATATTAGCAGAATCCATTATTAATTCTTTGAAAGCTTTCGTGATATTACATAGTTTACTTATAATATTTTTAATTTATCCTCATCTCCCCCACCATGTTCATCCCTTTTCTCATTTGTGTTTATATCTCTCTTGTTTTGTTTGAGTTTGTAGAGCTTTGTTTGTTATGTTACTTTTCTTTTTAAGAGGAATTGCTATTTTATGTTTATTTTCTTTTATATCATCTGATGCGATAATCATAATAATTTTTATTTCTTTTCATTGAATTTTTGCATAATGCACGGCCATAAGACAACCAGAGAAAAACAGAAGTTAACACAGAAATACTTTTACCATTGAGAACCAGAAGGGAAACATACCTTTACAGGCAGTCATTTCTATTACGTCAATGTAGTGTTCCTTTATTTGAACTCCAGGTCAGGGTTTCCAGATTAAGCGGTTTATCGCTAATTTGACGACTTTTCAAAGGTACGAGCACTTTTTCGAAATAATTAATATTCTTGGAGATACCAGCATCTTCTGGAAGTTTCTACGAAGAATATATAAAAGGAGTCGTCGCTCAGTTCGAGAGAAGTTGACGTTATACGAGTTACATTGAATGAGGAATTACGTCAATGTTTTGATAATAGTATCCGCTGTTTTATGAAATTAGTGGAGCATTTAATTGATAGTTGTTTAGTGACCTTGTGAGATAGTTACCGATATATTTGTTGCATATTGTTCCTGTTTACGCTGTAAATAAATGCGTTTGTTATCCAGAAATTTGGACTCATTCTTGTATTCTGAAAATATATTCACGACTCAAGAGGCTATGTTGTAACAAATTAGCGTCAGAAGTGGGATTTTTGGAAACTGGTCAAGTGGTAATGGCCCCTCTAACCAAGGTACGTAGAATATATTATATATATAACCAGGCAATCAAGACTTTTTGGCCAGGGGGGCAAATGAAAATTTAGGGAGTTTTATATTTACTCTAAATAAATATATCTAAATGCTGTCACATAAATAGAAACTAAGTTAATATAAAATGTCTCCGGAGGACGGAATAATCGTCATCGGGGAAGTTCGTCCCTCTGGTTGTATGCCTGAAAGAAATACTGTATATAACCATTATAACAATGCGACCAAATGGATGGAAAGGTATGTACTTAATTTTAGAAGCAGCATAGAGTGATGTGCCCACAAATAGTAGCATATTTTGAAATTCAATTTGGAGTTTCAGTTTTAAATATCAATCTCAAGGAGTCTAAGTTAGATGTCTGTATGAGATCTTGGAACCAACCGGGCCCACGGGTTTAGGCCCCTACCCCACTTAAATACGCCTCTATCGAGATTGCACCATATAAATTTGTACTTATTTCCACACTACAATGAAAATAGCTAAAAAAAATGAGGCAATCCACTTTGTTCCTGTATATACAGAATGTTTCAGCATAGTTGGTTTCGCTTTCCAAGTTTCGGCAAGTGGTTTTAGTCATATACTTTCAATTTAAAATTTGTTAAAATTAAATGCGATTATAATATTTGTTCCAATTTGGTTCAATTAGAAAAAGCTGCTCTGTAACTAAAGAAAAAACATCCGGTGCATTATCTGTAAAATTTATGAAAATATTTACAATAGAAGTAACATAAAAACTACCAAAATAGTCTAAAACTGGAATCGGAATTTCCCGAGATTTTGCTTTGTGCTACAAGAACCGACTGCAAATTGAAATCAGACTTCGCATAAAACATATCTGCGCAGATTAATTTTCAGCTGACTTTATTTGTAGGGAAAAGATTCCCAATTTTTCAATAAGCGATAACTTAGTGAATATTGCAGATTGTTGCAGCACCCTAGTTACTGTACATAGAAATTTAGACCGCCTCTTTTTTTTTAAATACCTTCCATCAAAAATAAATTATATGAAAGAATTTCGAATTTAATTTTAACTTTTAAATAGGATGTATGCATCTAAATCCAATTACAGAACCTCGGAAAGCAAGATCAATTATGCTGAAACAGCCTGTATAATAAACTTCCATAAGTTTCTGCTACAACTCCCAGCAATATCATATAAAAGTGAGTGATAAGCAGATTATGTACTTCCCGAGATACTTTGACAACATATGTATTCTCTACAAATCTGACTATTAAAACATTTTGTGACTTCATATTTTTTCACCTTAGTGCAAGTCCTTTTTGCCTTTCCAACTGTATAAGAGTCTCAACAGGAAAACCCTTCCTTCATATAATCTATTTTTTCTTTTTCTTTTAATGCAAACTCAATATCAGACATATCATGGCCGCCTTTTAAGTCATTGTCAATTTATATATATATATATATATGTCTCTAAAGGATTTTATACATTTATGTGATTATATATATATATATGTGTGTGGTGGTTAAAATTTGATGTGGAGAAAATAAGAAGGAAGATAATACAGAAAAGATGCGATATTAAGTTTTCACAGTGAACCACAAACCTACACATATGGAAGTGAAATATAACAATATAGAATTTCTAAAAAAAATTTAGAGACTAGATGTCTAGGAGTCACGTTTGACAAAACATTGTGATGAAAATACATGTAGAAAATCCATTAGGAAAAGCTAAATCAGATTTGCTCTACTCAAAAGACTAGCGGGAACACAGTGGGGTAACAGAAATAATACTCACTCTATGTCCAATATATAAAGCCAGTTCTAATCTATTGTTGTGAACCACGAACCGCTGATCACATGTAGTTCTTCAGTCATTAAGAAGTTAGAATTGGTCTAAGACATATCTAAGATAAATTACAAGAGTAGTAAATACTACTCCTATTATAGGTATGCTACATCTAACTAAGTCGGTGCCATTAGATGAGGAAATTAAATTGAGAGCAATCCTAATATTCGAAAAACTTGCTTGACTGGCTGATTCGAATTACTGGAGGAGCTGTAGTGTACAATGAACAAAAAGGTTAAAGATGAAGGAAGGTCTGGTGCAAAAAATTCTGAAAATTATCAAAGAATAGTCTCCCAGAAAACCTAAAGCTTCTAAGACTCCTATCCAATCTGAGTCCATAGAGAGCAAGACAGAACTGGCATTCCCAGTGAAGAAGGGAACCATAAGCGATATACAACTTCAAGCCATTGCCTTGGAGACTATCAATTCAGAATACCACCACATTCATGGTTACATGTGTATACTGTTATAAGTTGTCCTCTGGAATCGTGAGTGTACACGCAGGATACAAGAATGAATCCAAATTTCTGGATAACTAATGTTTATTCACAAGCACAACGTAAACAAGAATAATATACTGACAAAAAGCACTTAAATGCTTCCCTAATTTCACAAAATAACTGATATTAAACTCAAAACATTGGCAAAAGTAATTTCACAAAACAGCAGTCCAAAGTAACTCGTATCTTGTCAACTGAACTTCAACCGAGTGATGATTCCTTTTATAGACTCTCAATAGAAACTTCTGGAAATCTCTCCTATCACGTAGAACGGGGTGGTCCAACCGACGGCCCGGGACAGCCTTCAAGGAAAAACACTTTAAAGGCCTTAAAAATTTCATTAAAAATATTGTTAACATAAAAAAATTTATGTTAATAATTAAATTTACATTATATTTAATTATTTACGTGTAATTTCATTTTTGCTGTACACATGCGCGTTTGTTTGCAAAAAAAAAAGGAACAAGAATTAGAAAAATATAAACATACTGTGCTGCGATCTTTAAATATCCTAAGTACGGTATTAGAAAAATAATATCTTTCACGGACGACAGATGACGTTGAAACACCGCATGATTTCGCAAATGTATGATTCAACTCCAATCGTCGTGCGCTTTCTGGTAAATTCGCAGCTACAAGTAAAAGTGTCTACATTCGCTTGCTGATAATTTATTCCTCCTCTATTTATTTTTCTGTGTGAGTTTGAACATTGCTCCGCATTGTGAAAATTACTACGTTTCATCGTTTTTTTGTTCAAAAGCCATGAGCGGAAAAAGGAAGATTTTCAGGATCGCTGGATAATGGATCATCTTTTCGTGCAATCCGGCGATAAAACACAATGTCTTGAGTGTATGCAAGTAGTTAATGTGCTAAAACAGTATAATATTAATCGTCATTATGTTACCAATCACGCCTCAAAGTACGATAAAATTAAAGATGAAGCAAGAAAAGCCCTTATTAAGGAACTGAAAAAGAAATTCGCCCATCAGACGTAACAATTTCGCAAAATGACCCGTGATCAAGCTGCTTGCAGAGCATCATTTGTAGTGGCAGAATTAATTGGTTAGCATATGAAGTCATTTCGCGATAGTGAATTCGTGAAATCCCGCGATATAAATATAGCCAAAGTCTTTTAGGATGAAAAAACAGTGAAGTGTTTTGAATCCGTACCTTTATCACATCAAACGGTGTTGCACCGTATAGAGTCTTTATCTCAAAATGTGCAAGATAAGCTACACAAGAAATTGCTAAATGCAGATTATTTTTCAATTGCTCTTGACGAGAGCACTGATGTGACAGACACTGCACAACTCATTATAGTTGTTCGTTGCGTGCTCAGTGATTTCACTGTTTTTGAGGAGCTATTATCCAAGGCTTCTCTTCATGGAACGGCAAAAGGAGAAGATATCTACGAAGTTTTAACTGTACTCCAGAAAATTGAAGGTTTCAACAAGTTAAGATCTGTAGCAACAGATGGTGCACCGTCGATGAAGGGGAGAATTTCAGGACTTGTGGGTTTGTTTCAGAAGAATGGCGTCAAGTGCCCTTTCATTCATTGTATTATCCATCAAAAATCTCTCTGTGCCAATGAATTGAAACTGAAGAACACCATGAAGACAGTCGTTAAAATCACAAATACGGTTCGAGGTGGAAATCATTCACTGCTACATCGAAAACTAAAATATTATCTTGACGAGCTTGACGCCACATATGGAGATCTTCTCTTTTACTCAAACATCTGCTGGCTTAGTTCAGGAAAATGACTTGAAAGATTTTTTGCAGTCAGGAAAGTTACATTTATTTCTCACTGAAATGACCTGTGATAAATCCCTTCAGCAAAAGATGTTTGATACTGAGTTTTGGGGATAACTGGCATTTCTAACAGATATTATGAATCAAGTTCTCAATAAGTTTCTTCAGGGTACGAATCAAGACGTTTGCCAGCTGTACACTACGATCGCAGGCTCTCTTTGTTTGTGGAACAGTTTGAACGCGGTAATTTCTTTCATTTTTCTGCTTGCCAAGAGATACAGGATGAAATTGGTGATTAAGTGGATTTTAGCACCTATAAACCCAACTTATACGTGTTGATAAGAAATTTTGAACTACGACTTCGTGATTTCGCTGAACTTCAACCCTCTCTCATGCTTTTCAACAATTCCAGAACGATTGACACTTCGACTGTGGAACGCCGCTACCAGATGGAACTTTGTGAACTTCAGGCTGGCCCATTTCTTAAGCAAAGGACTAAAACAGGTACAGAGTTCTTCAAATTGTTTCCAAAGGAGCGGTTTCCATTGGTTCTCGATTTCGGGCTTCGTATGCTTTCGATGTTTGGCTCCACATCCTTGTTTGGCTGCGAGCAAGGGTTTTCAAACATGAAACTAATAAAATCCAAATCTCGTAACAATTTGGCAAACAATTCACTCGAGAGTTGCCTACGGTTATCAACAACGAAACTCAAGCCTGACATCAATCAACTTATTAAAAATGTTCAAGCTCAGAAATCCCATTAATGGTGGTTTTCGCTCCTTTCGTGTTTGCGAATAATGATATAAACATGAAAGCGCATACATCTTTTTGTGTATAAAATTTGTTTAATAATTAAATATATTAATTTTATTAATTGTATATTTAATTATAAGTATTTAATAATTTAATTAGATACATTAATTCTGCATGTTAAATATTTTGGAATCACTTTAATTTACGATATGGAAATTTAATTCAATGTGCGGCCCTCGGGTTCTATGTCGAAGGACTCTTGCGGCCCTCTTGGCATGAAAAGTTGGACCACCCTGACGTAGAATAATCGTTATTTCAAGGTGCTCCTCGAAGATTCGGGAAGTCGCCAAATTAGCGATAAAGAGTTAAATCGGTTAATCCTTTGAACTTGGAATTCTGGCAACCCTAAGTTGACGTCATGATGGCTTGTCCATATTACGTGCTCCAAATATTGATTTTTACACTATTTGATAACGTTAACAAATTTTCCATTGAATTATATTTTTATAAATATGAATTATATTGGAGTAACGTTTCTAATTACGCGACACTTATTACCAAGAATCAAAAATATGATTCTCACTCTATAAGCAGATTAAATAGATGGATATTTTTACCCTATTATTATAATTTTTTTTTCTTTTTGCAAAAATCTGGTCTTATTAAAATTTATGAAATACTTTGATGTGTATTTCTATTTCATATCTGTTACAGTTCCAAAATAAAAAAATTATGGTCTTATTATGAGTTCAGAAATACCTTGAATTATTTGAAATACCTGTATTAAATAATGAAAAGTTGTTTTTGAAATATATATTCATGACGATACATAGTAGTGTGGGACTTATTCGGGTTGGAGTAGGGAGGGGGCACGTTAAAATAGAATTATGTATTTAATTTCAAAGGTACTAAATTTTAAACCATAATTTTGTTATAAACCTGTGGATGTATAGATTAGATAAATACAACATTTAAAATCTTAGTAATAATAGTAAATTATATAAATCTGTATTGTAAACGATATATTTTTTATTCCTAGTATAAAAGAATTGAAGTAAAATGATAACATTGAAGAAATCCTCTAAACGGGAAAAACAGAGCGCCAATCATCGACTTGGCGATGACAATATCAATGCCGTTCCAAAGTAAATTCGGGTCATTCGGACATAATTTCTATCAACCTTGATTTCTATCAGTTTTTTGTAAAAAATCCTATTTGATCATTCATTAGCTTTTATAATAAACGTATTTCGATTTATTTACCATTTTAGCTTACGTTTACATAATTATTATAATATGGTAAGATTTCCACTTGACGACAGTTTGTTGAAAGTAGCATTCAACAATTTTCTGATTCATTATACTCTAAAAATGCAGCTAAGTATGTAAAACTTGCAAGATATTGATGTAACATGAATAAATCTTTATATATATAATTTAAGGTTTGGAAGAGAGAATAACGCATTCAGAATGATGGTTGGACTAAAAAAACAAGTTTACTAAGATTAGACTATAACAACTAAAAATATACAATTACAGAAATTATAAAATAAGTATCTAAAATAAATACTTTATATAAAAATAAAAGTTTCAATTACAATATTGTAAGAACTTAGCTCGCACAAGTATGCTCCTGTACGGAGTATCTAATGATCCCGCCGACTATTTATAAACCATTTTTCTAATCCCTCTTCGTTTCTGGAAAAACGAAATTATCTAAACCTTTTTCTAGTATGTTTAGAGAAGTTCAGTGCAAAACACCCACCAAAAATGATTTCAATAGCACTTCCTAGCGTGAAGTACGAAGAGAGCTAATTCTAATGGATTACGCTTCAGGCCTCGATAAGCTTCAATATGCTTGATGAATCAGGTCGTATATAGAGGAGTCTTAGCTTGTACGAACGTCTTCTCCCTCGACGAATGTAAGGAGGGGGAAAATAGACTGCAGAAGAAAGGGAATTTTATGCGTTCACAACACTGCTCCCTGCTCAAGACTGCAAATCCCGGGCAGTTTCAGTAGAAGAAAAATAACAGTTCACGGGCAGCAGGAGGCGAAAGGGTGCAGCTCCACCTGCCGATGAGTCATGAAAAGGAAGTGTTAACGAAATGAGGGAATCTTATGAACTTTGGACGATGACGTAATGAGAAAATATTTGAATGGGTAATCTAATCGCATGAACTTTGAACGAGTGAAGTAATAAGGGAACATTTGGATAGTTAATCTGATTGTGGGATCTTTTGGCCGAGTGAGTTGAACTGTGGACGATCACGTCAAGAGGACGCTTGAACTTTGGATGATGAGGTGACCTTGAACTTTGACGTGTCATGAGGAATTTGAAAAAATATTGGCAGGTTTGAAGATTGGAGTGGCGCCATCTATCGGGATTTTTTTTAAGTTCTGAATTTAAAAGGATATATTCTCTGGAAACGGCAGGGGCTCGCACCCGAGCAGGCAAATGGGGCTGAGGTGGGTGCGGGGCCCCAGGCGAACCAGAAGAGCATACCTCTTTTCTATCATTATGTCTCATGTAAAATGCATATATATATATATATATATATATATATATATATATATGTTCAAATTACAATGTTTTTGACTAATTTTGGGGAAGATCCCTGAAGGAAGAAGCCCTTTTTAAGACCCTAGAATTTTATTATTGTAGTGGATTGTATAGCATTGTGTGAATATTGAAACGCAGAGAATACAAGATTCCAATGTTTTAATGAAACAGGTAATTTTTAAATTAAAATTTAATTAAATAATCTGCATAACAAAAAAATATTCTATAAATCAGAATGAGTCTTTTCAAAGCTATTACAGCTTATCATGTTCCACGGGGCCTCTAAAATTTCATTATTTTATTGAAATGCACGATATTTTCTGAATAAATGGGAAATTAATGGTATGTTTTTAATTATGATTGAGTGTATTACATGATAGTTTCTGAATGAATGGGAAATTAAAGGCATGTTTTTAATTATGATTGAGTGTATTACACGATATTTACCGAATGAATGGAAAATTAAAGGTATGTTTTTAATTATGATTGAGTGTATTACACGATATTTACCGAATTAGTGGAGAAATTATCTAAGGAATTTTCAGTGGCACCATCTATCGGGATTTTTTTTAAAGTTCTTCCATTTAGAAACAGACAATAGTTTAACTAAATAATCCTATTAAATATATATATATATATATTTATATAATTATGCATAAACTACCGTATGTACAAAAAAAACCCATCTCTAGCATATCTGTTACAAATGAGTAACTATAGACCAAGACTAAGGATAAAGATAGACGGTAACTTATCACTACAATGGAAAGGGGGATGAGAAGAATAATAGGATACAAAATTCACAATTAAAAGTATATAAATATAAATAAAAATAAAAAGAAAACACGGCAAAAAATGAGAAAAGGCAATAAAAATTAGCTCAAGATTAAAGATTAAGACATAGAGAACAATCAATTGAAACTACACAAAAAATGGCGGTTAGTTCGAAATTGCATTCTCATCAGGACAGCCATACAATTCGAATTAAAACCGATAGAATAGCCTGTTTCTGACAATGGCGATAGTATTTAACTATAGACACCATTGGAACTGTCTACTGGCTAGTGGAAGGAGAAAAAATAAATCAATTGAATTACAAATCAGAAAAATAATACCTCCTCGAACAGAAATATGAACTCACAAGCATTGTTACCACGTGTAAGATGAACAAGCGACTGAGCATTTCACCTCACTTCGTCAATGCGAGTGCGCACCGGAATGAATACATTTGAACGATACATAATATGTATGGAGACTTTCTAAAATAGTAATCAGTATAGGACTCAGGACAAGTGGAAAATAGTAAACAATATTAGACTCAGGCCAAGTGGTAAGTTAAGTGATAAGAATGGGTGAATTCTCAAAATTAAGTTATCCAATCAAAGATAAATAATGCATGCGTAAAATTATTACTTGGTATATTTGAAATTATTAATAATATGATTTACAAATACTTCCGGATATTGGTAATTTTGACAAATACGTTTAAGATTATTGATGTGGAGAAAGTGAAACCGAGGATCAGAAAGTCGATGTATTCAAAATAGCTGGTTTAAAATGATGTTTCTAAACAATTGAATAGAATTACAAGATTGATATGATAGCAGCTTTATGATAGTGAAGTTGTAAGAATCTTTTTTATCATATAGATTGGTGATTACATGATTATTGAGGGTATCTAAATTTAGGTGTAAATAATTTACAGTTTGACTAACGCTAGGCTCATTAGGAATTAATTCTAGGTTAGATGGGTAAAAATCAATATTAATGGGATAGGAATCATCAATGATAATACAAATTAAGTCGTCAACATATCTATTTATAATATATGAATTAGAGTTAAAAAGACATTCATAATAATAAAGATATAAGTTAGCGAGTATACTACTACTACAGCCACCTTGTGGTACACCAGATGTTTGTAAATAAATGTTATCACCTTGGATAATATAATTGTTGTATAACACAAAGTGCAAGAGCATAGGAAAATTTTTGACATTAAATGCAACATTATTGGAAGATAGATAGTCATGATAAAGAGAAATAATAACTTTATATAAATCTTGAATGACAATATTATTAAATAGGTCTTTAAAATCAAAGGTGTGGAAACCAAGAATTTGTGGAAGCTTGCTAAGGTGATTTACTAAATCAAAACTATAGTTCAAAATGAAATATCCCGTATTCCTAAATTTAAGAGATTCATTAATTCTATTTAAACAGTTAAGCAAGTACTTACTAGCTGTAGTGGTAAAGGTATTATGTCCACAAGTGAGTGTTCTAAAACTGAGAGGTGATTTATGGAATTTAGGAACCAAAGTAACATAAGGAAATTTAAATAACTTACAATTAATATTTAATTGTGTATATAATTTTAGCATTTTAGTTTTGATTTTGATAGACTGATTATTAATGGATTTAAAAATTTGATTATTTTTTAAGTAATTCTGTAACAGAGAAACATAATATTTTTTACAAATGATGGCATAATTATTAGAAGCTTTATCTACATAAGTAATGACAAAATGTTGTTGTAGTTCTTTAATGGCAGGTAGGAGTTGTTTCTAAGGATACCTAGGCTTCGTTAATTTAATGTGTATAATATAACATTTTTAAGTAGATGTAAGGTAGTATACTTCCATAGATGGAATGCTTCAATAGGAATGGAATGTGAACAATCAAGTTGATATATGAATTTATCAAAATCAAATGATATAGACTGAAGAAGTTGTTTAGGGTGATGGCAGAATGGAATGCGAAATATAGACCCTTTATTCATAATATCCCAAAGTATATCATCCTGAACTATATTGAGATCCCCAGTAATAATGTGTCCATGAGAGGAGTTGACATAAGGGGCAAGATTTTTATTGTTGCATACACATGATGTAAGGTCATTGGAGTTTAATGTCCTGGAAACTTCATTGTAATTGTAAATAGTTCTACCAATTGGTAAATTATATTTGAAGGATTTTTGTATTTTGATTTCTTTTACGGGTAACAAGTGCTGATGTTTTGCAAATAAATTATTGAAGTTAAGAGAATTAAGAATAGGGGGTTTAAAAGAAATTACACAGTAAGCTATTTTAATATGTGGATTTGGTGAATGGAGAAGGTGGTAATTTAAGAAATTTGTACGTGAAAGAAGCAAATCATAAAATAAATGTTTAAAATGCTCATGAGTTAATTTTAATTTTAAAAAATTAGTATAAACAATACTTAATTTGCATTTTCTGACTTTATATAACCAAGTTCTAACAAGTAGAAAATTGAAAGTTTGAGAATAATTATATTGTAATTTCAAAATGTCTGCATTGTAATCAATAGTTTTACTTAAGTTACTTTTTCCTTTGCCATGCTTATATCGCTTTTTACTAGACGTTGATGACTTTGAATATTGAAAAAGATGTTTATATACTGAAGATTTGTTAGAATTGTATTCAAAACTATTGTTAACAACATTATTATTATTATAAATTTGATTTAAGCCATAGGGGAAGAGAGTTTGATATTTTTTAATGTAATAATTTTCAAATACTAATCTATCACTGAGTGAAATTTTAATATCTAAAATATGAAGGGATACATTTCTAAATCCGTGTGTAGCAAAGTGCTGATATTCAAATTGATTTTTAGTAGGGAGATCATTAAAGACTTTATGGTCAAATTTTTTAATATGATCCCTGTGGACATTCATTCTCAAATGTAAAGGGTTGCTGGTTTGGCCAATATAGGATAAGTTACAAATAGTACAATTTAGTTTGTATATGCAATTAAAAACTTTGCAGAATTTTTGTGAAGTGGAATTATTATTAATTTGTAATGGGTCAGCATAAGGACAAGTTTTGCACCTAAGATTATTGCATCTATTGAAGGAATATGATTTAGATTGAGAGTAGGCATGGTATTCTTCCAAATCGTCTGTAACGCTAAATTGGTCAATGTTTGTCGATCTATAATTATCCCAATTCATAATAATAATAGACCGGACACTAGGTAATGAATAAAATTTACACCATGAATTTTAATTAAAATTCCCAATATAAACCCCTTCAAAAACTATTTTGTCAGGTACGAATTTCAAATTATAACTAAAACCATAAAGAATTGAAACGAAATTTCGGAGAGTAACAAAACAAGCGTAGTAGATAAGATCTAAATGAGATTTTCATACGAAACATTCATAAATAAGCGAAAATAGTCATAATCATCCGGAATGGAAGATATACAAAGCCATTAATACGTATGTGTCTGACTGAATCCCTACAACTGCAGGCCAAAGAGTGCCACATATAGTGGAAATACATGTCTAGATTAAAATGTAAAAATAAGCAATAAAAGATATTGATGTCTGGGTTAACTAAAAGATACAGAAATAAATAACACAAAAAAACACAATAAACTCTAATGCCTGCCGTGAGATGTCAGCACTATACACACACATATAAAACGAGTTTGAGAATCAAGTGTGAAATCTACCAAAATGAGCAATAACCCGCAGAAAAAATCATAAAAGCGATGAGAGAACTCAAACCAAAACACTCCAAAATGCGAAATGTGAAGACATACCAAAATCAATCAATTGAAGGAATGAAAGGAGTAGCTAAATAAAGACAATATCCATAGAGGGCCATGTTAATACATAGATGGGCTTGTAGTTAAAGTATAGAAATGCGTTAGCGATAATAATAATCAAAATAAAATTAAATTAAAATTAAAAAGAGAATAAACTCTGTAATAAGCGCAAATGTAGCTTTACAACAGGTTTTACCTTTTTTAAAAAAGTTTTTGCAAATGTAAAAATCAAAAGGTAGATGGTTGAATTCAGAAGTAAATAATAAATGTAAATGTACAATTATAAGATGTAATAGAAGTCAGTATAGAAAACAGAATATAAAACAAAAAATAATACAGAATATAAAACTTTCATCATGATATTGCGCAAAGCAGCTAATAACATAATGGATTTATAAATAAAAATTGAAAGATTTTAATCGAAAATTATGCATAAACTACCGTATGTACAAAAAAACCCTTCTCTAGCATATCTGTTACAAATGAGTAACTAGACCAAGACTAAGGATAAAGATAGAAGGTAACTTATCACTACAATGGAAAGGGGGATGAGAAGAATAATAGGACACAAAATTCACAATTAAAAGTATATAAATATAAATAAAAATAAAAATAAAGCACGACAAAAATGAGAAAAGGCAATAAAAATTAGCTCAAGATAAAAGATTAAGACATAGAGAACAAACAATCAATTGAAACTACACAAAAAATGGCGATTAGTTCGAAATTGCATTCTCATCAGGACAGCCATAGAATTCGAATTAAAACCGATAGAATAGACAGTTTCTGACAATGGCGATAGTATTTAACTATAGACACCATTGGAACTGTCTACTGGCTAGTGGAAGGAGAAAAAATAAATCAATTGAATTACAAATCAGAAAAATAATACCTCCTCGAACAGAAATATGAACTCACAAGCATTGTTACCACGTGTAAGATGAACAAGCGACTGAGCATTTCACCTCACTTCGTCAATGCGAGTGCGCACCGGAATGAATACATTTGAACGATACATAATATGTATGGAGACTTTCTAAAATAGTAATCAGCATAGGACATATATATATATATATATATATATATATATATATATATATATATATATGAAATAAACTTAGCACAACTTGAAGGGGAATCCTCCAATTTTAGGATTCAGCATATCGCTCGATATCTACTGAATGAATTTTTGGGAAAACTATTCAATATTTAAATCCCTTTAGCAAATTACACGAATGTTTTCCGTTATGAATTGCATGTTTAGGAATTAAAAGTGTGTTTTTTAATGTTACAGGAGCTATAAGAACCGCCATTCGATACATTTACAAAATTTCATAAAATTTAAGCGAATACGATAGCACTTTTATGAATGTCTGTTTATTATCATTGAATTTAAATGAATGGGTGACCCTCTACGAAGAAGTGCAGATCATTCCGATAACATTAAAATACGAAATACATGCAATTACTTCTTTAAAAAAACAACATCTCATTGTGAGGAGCAATTGTTGACATACAAATAGAGATTTCGTAGCTGTAGATACATCGTAAATACCAATGGTTTCTTAATGAATCTACACACATTACCAAAAGTGTGATATATTTTTGAAAATCTGTTCAGAAATTTAGCAAATTACTCTACACATAGTGAATGTTTGAGGAGTTAGAGGAACGTTTTTTTTAAGTTATAGATGGTCTAGCATTTTTTTTTCTTTTAATATTATGATATTTAAATGAAATTTAGCAAATTACACAATACTTACCGAAGGAATGGAGAAATTACCTAACGGATAATATTTCATTAGAAATTGTATGAGCATGTTATACATTACGAATTGCATGAGTATATTATACATTAAAAAGAAGTGTTAGAAAAAGAAGGAAATGATTAGTATAAGAAAAAGGCTATGTGAGTTCCAACGAATCCAAAGAGGTGTAGTACTCTGTCGTGACACTCACGTTTTCGCACTTGTGCAAATTTTAGATAATTTTTCACAAAAACGTATTTTCTACTAATGAAATTTCACAAATGTCTGTTTTCTACTTCCAAAATTTCGCAAATGTAAGTTCTGAACTTACATAAAAACAACAAATGGGATTTTCATGCTTTTAGAAATTGCATATGTGTTATTTTTCCTATGAGAAATAACATACGTTTTCACACTTGTGCAAATTTTAGATAGATTTTTACAAAAACGTGTTTTCTACGAATGAAATTTCACAAATGTGTGTTTTCTACTTCCAAAATTTCGCAAATGTAAGGTTTGAACTTATAAAAAACCAACAAATGGGATGTTCATGCGTTTAGAAATTGCATATGTGCTATTTTTCCTATGGAAAATAACACACGTTTTCACACTTGTGCAAATTTTAGATAAATTTTCGCAAAAACGAGTTTTCTACTAATGAAATTTCACAAATACGTGTTTTCGACTTTACAAAAACTAACAAATGTAATTTTCGAAGTTAAAAAAAAACATCATGTGTGGTATTTTCCCTATGGAAAAAAATCTGATGTGGGCAACACATGACTTTCCTTATATAATGTAATGAATTTACTACTTTTACAGTAAAAAAATAGGTTTTTCTTATAGTAGATACTAATATTCTTTCCATGATATATTGAATTTTCGACAATTAGTCGTCATTTTCATTGATTTAGCGTCATTTTTATCCATTTGGCGAGATTTTCGTTAATTTGGCAGCTTTTCAAAAAGTCGCCAAGTTGGCGACATTCCGCCAAAATCTCGCCAAGCGTTATGCACTAAGAAATAAGTTATTCTTACAGCAGATAAATGACTATTGGCGTTCAAATACAAAAGTATTACTCAAAGTATCCTTCTTCATGAATGGAACGAGCTAGATCCACGTGAATGATGCCCCTAATTTATCGCATGGTATTACATATGTAAAGTGAACATGTTTCTCAATAGGAAATATATTTTTTTTATTTTATATGATTTTTTGATAATTTTTTTAAAAAATGTACAATATCTCGAGAACGGTTCATGTTAGCGTTCCAAAATTTATGTCAATCGTTTTCTAATGAAAAATTGCATAAGAAATGTCTGTTTGCGTAACTTTATTAGTGGTTTTGATTTTTTGACATCAGAAATGACGAAATGCGAAACCACTTTGTCATAAGGTAAAATTGTCCTTATCAAAATTATTACTATAGAACTTACCTATGATGCCGACACTAAGGGTGGAGCATGTAAGCTCCAGGTTCTCAAGCGTCTAGGGCGCTGTCGAAATTGAATCTCGTGGAAACTTCTAGAACATTCTCGAAAACACTTTTTCTTTTCACCTTGTAGTGTCATACCTCGTCTTTTGATTGGTTGTTGTTGTTGAAACCCAGACCGTCCGACCTACCAGAAAGGTGTAAAGTAACTGTTTGGACGGTCGGGAAGTGCCACCCAATTTAGACCGGAACCCAGTGGGGGAGGCATCCACAGGGACCGTACCCTCCTTCCCCTACCACCAACCTCTCGGAAGGACTTTCGGACCCACATGTTTAACGTGATCGTACTCCGCATGAACACGGCGGCAGTGATTGGTTGTTGTGATGGAGGGGATGCGCGCTGCTTATTTATGTTTGGATTGCCATTGGTTCCCTCTGCAGCATTTAAATAGGTCATTATTTTGGTTGGCATCCGTAATTGAAATTACAAAATGTCGTGCACGCCGTACGACACACTTCAATAAGTACGACAGCTAGGTGGGTCAAGTAATCCCTCAAACTGAGTATCCTAAACAACACATTTTATTCACGATGGCCAGAAACCCCTAAAATATTATAAACACCCACCCCCGCTTCCCATCACCACATACGTACACTTAAGCCACTCATTTGTTCAAATGTTTATTTAAACTTTCAAATTTATAAAAAAGACGAGAAAGAGAACAAACACATTCTTAAATGTATAAAATTGAAGCCAAATTAGCGAAACTGAGCCAATTTGAGAGGTTCCTCTTCATGTTTTACAATTCTTCTATTTCTGTTTGGCGAGAAACGCTCCCAAAACGCAATACAATCTACTGATAATTCTGCAATGTCTGTTTTTTTCTCACGCCAAATTCCTAATATTATTTCCATACCATTCGTTCGCTTAGGAGAAGCCGGTGAAAGGGTTTTAACAAATATCCCTGTATTTTCCCCGTATGTGTTGAAAATTCTATGCCCTACAGCTTTCGTGAGTCTCCTTTCTCTGAAGAAAGCTGTAGTGCTGTCATCTAGTGATATTTTTCGTAACTTATTTTTAACTTATTTTTTCCTTATATACAATAATGTATAAGGAAAGTATTGTGACGGGGTCGAAAATTCGAATTCAAGTTTTCGACGGGAGAGCACGTTTCAAGCATCCCTGATCACGAATCAAACATTTTTGAAGTGATGTCTGTATGTGTGTGTGTCAGTGACTCTGTGGAGACGATATTTCACGAACGAATGCAGCGATTCGAATGAAATGTGGTACAAAAATCATAATCCGTGAATACTGGAAGCCTATTGCTTTCAGACGTAATCGAATGTTCAGAACCCCCTAAATTTTCGAGTGAAATTTTGAAAAAATCATCAAAAAATCAAAACCTTTAATAAAGGTACGCAAATAGACATTGCTTATGTAATTTTTCCTTAGAAAACGATTGACATAAACTTTAGAACGCTAGCATGTACTGTTCTCGAGATATTGCACATTTTTCAAATAAATTTATCAAAAAATCCCATAAATTAAAACAAGAAAGATCAATCATGCATAAGCATTGATTATGAAGCACTTTCCAACTGAAATGCAATTTCATTTAAAAATTTCTAAAATGTGATACATTCAGTGGTGATATCTTTTACATTATCACAGTGCTACAGTAATTTCTTATACTTAAATATTTAAAACTGCATCGAAATATATATCATCTGATTCTCTATGCAAAATCAATGAAAATTTCATTCATATAACTTTTATTCCAGACTCCAGAGCTAAATAATTTTGTGTGAAAAAAGTTGAGCAATTCTTATGTAACTCATCTTACAATCGCTTGAGATATTTGCATTCTGCATAAGTTAAAATTAGGCTTCGCTGAAGAAATAATAAAAGTTCAGGGATCATTTAAAATCACAACTATTGTAATTGCATAGGCACGAAATTTAGATACACAGATAATACACAGATAAACAGAAAATATATGTGTGTGTATGTGTATGTATTCAAAATATTGGAATCGTGCCGAACATCGGAACTCGAATTTTCGAAGGATCTATCCGTTTTGGGACTTCTAGAACACGAAAAAACTATTTTTAGGAAGACGTCTGTGTGTGTAAGGGTGTATCTGTGTATGTTTCTATGTGTCTGTGAGGATATTACATCCACTCTATTGAAAAACTAATAGACCGAATTTCATAAAATTTGGTAGGTATGTTTTTTGTGGGAAATCCTGATGTTCATTACATTATAGTACGATTCGTAATAAAAGAATCGGCCTTCTTTGCGAAATGGCAGGCAGAAATTGCCTTTATCCTCTCTAACTAAAAACTAATGGAACAAATTTAACAAAATTTGGTGTATAATATTTCTATAACCTATAAGTGATTTATATACCAAATTTAACAAAATTTTGTATATAAATCATTTGTATGTTATTCTAGTACGATTCGGGAAAAGGAAACGGGCTATTTTTGCGAAATGGCCCGCAAAAATCGTTAAATATAAAATAAAAGACTACGTGTGCTCAATTATATCAATTAAATTCCTATTTTATACGTGATTTTTGACAACAAAAAGAATAAGACTAACCCCATTACTTTAGGACTAGCCGTTCTTAAGATATTCTAGTTTTTTCGCGTTTTCGCTACGCCACCTTTGACAATAAGTCCAGCTGTCAAATGAGAACCAAATTTAAGTTTAACGTGCAAATTCAATGTCATTTAAAATACTTATGGCTATTATTTTGTGCAGATAAACTCAAATTATTATTGAAGAAAAAAAAGAGAACGTCTGCAGGGACATGTGCTGCCCACATCAGAATTTTTAACAATATTACAACAATGATTTATAGAAGTGAACGGGGATTATTTGCAGGCCATTTCGAAAAAAATGTATAATCTATATTTAAAGATCCACCAAATTTTTGTAGAATAAAATGTTCAACAAATTTAAGCTGTGTACCCAATATTAATTCTCTAGGACGTAGGAAAGTGCATTAAAAATGCCATCAAATAAGTATATCATGAAGAGTTATATATAATTAAAAAAAATTTGAAAAATTGTTATCTACCAAATTTATTTTAAAATGTGAAGCCTCTCTCATATACAAAATAATTAATTTCTTGGAAAGATATTTATTATATAATATATCTCTTTTTTTCTTTCTGGAGGATATCCCAAAAGTCAGAATTTAATTGAATTTCTTTTTTTCCCAATATTAAATAATTTTTAGTTAAAAAACTACTTAATACATTTTACTGAATTTTTTTTTATATATTTTATGGGATAATGTGAATATTTTCTAAAAATTTCGAAGCAATTTGTGAATTTTAAATTTGCTTAAAAAATGTTTGAAAAATTAGGTCCTATAGGGTTCAATGTATTTCATTTTTTCAACACGGGTTCAATAAAAAACTAATTGGGTGATATTATTTATTTATATTCCCATAGGTCCCACAGACCGTCTGAAAAACATACTGAAATTTCATTTTGATAAAATCATTTTTACGGCAGTTATCGTGCTAACGGACAGACAGACAGAATGAACAAAGTCATAAACACTTTTCAACTCTGTAAAGTGTTAAAAACGTACCTCTAACTCCTCAAACATTCACTATGTGTAGAGTAATTTGCTAAATTTCTGAACAGATTTTCAAAAATATATCACACTTTTGGTAATGTGTGTAGATTCATTAAGAAACCATTGGTATTTACGATGTATCTACAGCTACGAAATCTCTATTTGTACGTCAACAATTGCTCCCCACAATGAAATGTTGTTTTTTTAAAGAAGTAATTGCATATATTTCGTATTTTAATGTTATCGGAATGATCTGCACTACTTTGTAGAGGGTCACCCATTGATTTAAATTCAATGATAATAAACAGACATTCTTAAAAGTGCTATCGTATCTGTTTAAATTTTATGAAATTTTGTAAATGTATCGAATGGAGGTTCTTATAGCTCCTGTGACGTTAAAAAGCATACCTTTAATTCCCCAAACAGTCAGTAAATTACGTAACATGGAATTTCAAATGCGTAACATGCAATTCCTAATGGAAAACATATTCGTGTAATTTGCTAAATAGATTTAAATATTGAATAGCTTTTCCCAAAAATTTATTCAGTTGATATCGTGCAATATGCTGAATCCTAGAATTGGAGGATTCCCCTTCAAGTTGTGGTAAGTTTATTTCATATATACATTTTTTTTATTAATAGGCTTATTTAGTTAAACAATTATCTGTTTCTAAATGGAAGAACTTTAAAAAAAAAACCAATAGATGGTGCCACCGAAAATTCCGTATATAATTTCCTAATTCATTCGGTAAATATCGCGTAATACATTCAATCATAATTAAAAACATACCTCTAATTTCCCAATCATTCGGTAAATATCGTGGAATACACTCAATCATAATTGAAAACATACCTTTAATTTCCCATTCATTCAGAAAATATCGTGCACTTCAATAAAATAATGATATTTTAGAGGCCCCATGGAATATGGAATGATAGGTTGTAATAGTTTTGAAAAGACTCTTTCTGGTTTATTGAATTTTTTTTTGTTATGCAGATTATTTAATTAAATTTTAATATAAAAATTAACTGTTTCATTAAAACAATGGAATCTTATATTTTTTGATTTCTAACATTCACACAATGCTATACAATCCACTACAATAATAAAATTGTAGGGTCTTAAAAAAACGTACCCTTAATTTCCCATTCATTCAGAAAATATGACGCATTTCATTAAAATAATGAAATTTTATAGACCCCATGGAATATCCAGTTTGAAAGCTTTGAAAAGTCTTGTTCTGGTTTAGTGAATATTTTTTGTTATGAAGATTATTTAATTAAATTTTAATTAAAAAAAAATATTATTTTATTAAAAAACATTGAACATAGTGGAGTCTTGTATGTTCTGTGCTTTCAACATTCGCCAAGTCATTTACTAAATGTAAATGCTTCATTACATTTTAATGAAAACAATTTAAAAAAATCTGATGTGGGCAGCACATGACCTTCCTTATATAATGCAATGAATTTACTACTTTTATAGTAAAATAAAATAGATTATTCTTATAGCATCTATTTATATTCTATCCAAGATACTGAATTAGTCGTCATTTTCATTGATTTAGCGTCATTTTTATCCATTTGGCGAGATTTCTGTTAATTTAGCAACATTTTAAAAAGTCGCCAAGTTGACGATATTCCACCAAAATAGTCGCTACAATCTCGCCAAGCGTTATGGACGGAGAAATAAGTTATTTTAACAGCAGACTATTGGCGTTCAAATACAAAAGTATTACTCAAAGTATCTTTATTCATGCATGGAACGAGCTAGATTCACTAGAATGATGTCATCAAATTTATCACATAATATTACATATGAAAAGTGAACATATTTCTCAATAGGAAATATATTTTTTTTTCATTTTATATGATTTTTTGATAATTTTTTTTAAAAATGTGCAGTATCTCGAGAACGGTTCATGCTAGCGTCTAAAATTTATGTCAATTGTTTACTAATGAAAAATTACATAAAAAATATCAATCTGCGCAATTTTATTAGAGGTTTGAATTTTGATGATTTTTTCAAAATTTCACTCGAAAATTTATGGGGTTCTGAACTTTAGATTGCGTATAAAAACAATAGGCTTCCAGTATTAACGGATTGTAATTTTTGTACCAAATTTCTTTCGAATCGGTCCATTCGTTCGTCAGTTATCGTCTCCACAGACTCACTGACACACACACACACACACACAGACATCACCTCAAAAATGGTCGATTTGTGATCAGGGATACTTGAAACGTGCTCTCCCGTCGAAAACCTGAATTCGAATTTTCGATCCCGTCACAATACTTTCCTTATACATTATTGTATATAAGGAAAGTAATAACCTGTAACGTTAAAAACATATCCCCATAGTTCCCCAAATTGCAGGGTCTTAGACCCCTTGTCACATTTGAAAGGTATCTTTAATTTTTCATTCATTCAGAAAATATCGTGCAATTTGCTAAATTTCATTTAAATATTGAATAGATTGACGAAAATTCGCTCAGTATCCATCCATTCACTCACACCATTAAATTTTAGCCTCCTGTAACACACCCCCATAGTTCATTGAACATTCGGTAAAAATAATATATTAAACATCATTTTTACAAAGTATTTATCATTTTAATAACACTCTTTCTTATCTCCCTTCCCATTTCAATTCATTCAGTCATTCATGATACTGAAAAACATTGCCCCATTCAGATTCCCACTAAAGATATTCCTCATTGTTAAATATCCCATCAACTCTTCATAGCACATTGGATAGCGCGCTACGCTAGCAATCAACTGGTCTCGGGTACGAGCCTCTGCCGTTTCCAGAGAATATATCCTTTTATATTCATTACTAAAAAAAAATCCCGATAGAGGATCCCTCCAATCTTCAAACCTGCCAATATTACACTTCAAAGTTCAAGGTCACTTGATGTCGTCCAACGTTCAACTCACTCGGCCAAAAGGTCCCACAATCAGATTAACTATCCAAATATTCCCTCATTATCTGTTCAAAGTTCATACGATTAGATTACCTATTCAAACATTTCCTCATTGTGTCATCGTCCGAAGTTCATAAGATTCCCTCATTTGTTATCACTTCCTCCTCATACACCCTCCTCATGACTCATCGGCAGATGGAGCTGCTCCTTTGCGCCACCGGCTGCCCGTGAACTGTTATTTCTTTTTTACTAGTAGCAATCTACTGTGGTCCCAAATATGGAGTCAATCTGTTGATATGGACGACTTTTGACTTGGTTGAAGACGATTTCTGAATCCAATAAACGACACTATGTATTCTTTTCTTAATAACGTAGGGTCCTTCCGTTGTGCTGCAATTTCTGCGAAAATGCTGGTCGTCGCCGAGGGTTAAACAGCTACACTTTCTTGCCTTCCTGAAATCGTACTTCATAAGATTTGGTATCGTACCGGGTCTTCATCCTATCGGTAGCAAAGTTGATCCTCTCACGAGCGAAATGATGAACTTCCTCCACCGTGCCTTCAGATATTGCACGCATTCATCCAGGAGATGTGTGAAGGAGCATCACATGATCTTTTAAACATAAAGAGCAAAGACACATGATAGTCGCAGATCCCGACCAAACAGCATTCTTGGAGAATGACATATCAATTCGTGGACAGCGCTTTTGTAGGTAAGCAGGAATAAAGGTAGGTGATGGTCCTAGTCTTGCTGGTTTCTGGATACGAATATGGAGAGATGATTAAGTACCGTTCTGTTGAATCTCTCTACCATGCCATCCGATTGAGGATGAAAAGGAATAGTTCGAATTTTGTCTATTCCAAGTAGTTTACACAGTCTCTTGCGTATGCCAGAGCTAAAGTTCGCTCCCTAGTCAGAATGGATGAGAGAGGGAACCTCGTAATGCCATATCCAATTCCGAGGTAGAACTTCACTGCATAGGCGTAGATTTGTAGAAAAAGTTGGGGGGACAGAGTGCTGTATTAAGGAGGTAACAGGTTCGAGACCCCTCCCCTAATTTTTTTTCGCACTCTTTATATGACAAGCAACATATTGTAGTGGGGAGGAGGGAGGGTGTAGCAGCTCCTCTTGAACCCAAAGCCAAAGTAATTAACTTTGCGTAGAATTATATGCATGGATACATACCATGGTAAGTATGTACAATTTAAGCGCAGCATTAATTTTATTTGGTAAAAAAAATGCGGCCGAAGGCCACTAGAACTAACATTTAGTTCTGGTTATAGATAAATATCACAGTTTTGTTGCAATAGAAAATAGGTCTACAAATAGAAAAAAAAATGAAAACAATATATGAAATTAAGAATGTTCTATTGGACGCTCCTTTTGCACTAGGAAGGAGAATCTTACTACAGGGTCGAGTCACATTATTGTGACCATCTCTTACTTTTGACGTCAACAGCGCGTAGCCAATGAAAGAAGACATGTATCGTGAGCTGGCTAGGTGGGCATATAAGGTGTAGTGTAGGCATTCGGAAAATATATTACTCGTTGCTGCTTCCATGGCTAAAAGGAGCGATTTATCAGATTTGGAAAAGTGATGATTATCTAGCTTCGGTCCAAAGGTGGCAATATTTCCGAAACAGTGCAGTTTGTAAACTGTTCGGTTGCTGCTGTGGTTAAAGTGTATCGTCAATGGAGAAATGGCACCATTGCGAATAAGCGACGTGGAAACACGCGCCATTGACGCGAGAGGTGAACGTCGGCTCCGAAAGTTCGTGAGGGTCAATCGCCACGCTGCAGTGGCTTATTGACCGAATGAACTAGGGGACTACCGGAAGTTCGTTTCAAACAACTGTTCAGCGAACTCTGCTGCATATTGGCTCTCCGAAGCAGACAGATGGTCACTGCACCTATGCTAACGAAGGTGTATCGACAGAAAAGGCTTACATTTGCACTGCAGTATCGGAATTGGACCTCCGCTGATTAGAGAAAGATTGCCCTAACCGATAAGTCAAGTTACGTCTTCTGCTTCATCGAACGGATAGACGTTGGCGTATAAGGCGTAAAAGATCAGAGACCAAACACTTTTTAACCATTGGCAGTCGGAGGCCTGACTCCGAACAGTACAGACCTGTTCTAAGGACGCTCCAGGACTTTACCACGTGGAGACATTTTCGAATTTTGCCTAGGCGTGTGAAGCCTAATTAAGGTTAAGCATGGAGGGCAATTTCTATTTCGAGTACAAGGAAGCAACGATTGATTTACGAAAATACAAGGTAGCCATAGCGAGAGAGCAGGAAGCCCAATCCAAGACGAAAGAGAGAAATCTATTCGAGCGACATAGAATTGAAAAGGAAAAAAAGAAGCTGAGCTTTGCTGAGACCGTGGAAGTAGATGAAGAGGAGAGGAAAAAGCGAAAGGCAAAGGACAGTGCGGCATCTGGAAAGAAGCTAGTGCAATGCGCTGACGAGGGTTCTCAAGCACGTACTACCCCTTTCACATTAATGGAAGATAGATGTGTAGCAAGCATGGGACACATTCCGGAGCCTTCCAAGGGGGAAGCACATGAAATATATAGACACTGCAAAACATACGACTGGGCGATACGAAATATGGAAGCCGAGAATATTTTAAATGGAATTTCTACCATTTTTACATAATGTTATGCCCCGTCAAAGTTGAAATTGTTAACTTCTTGATACATATTTGATTTTTACATTTTTTTAATTTTGTCAAATAATCCTAGTGGTATTATGCTAATACTCGCTCCAGAGTCTATCATCACTTCACTTTGAATATCTTTAAATTGCGTTATAATCGTCGGTAATTCTGTTTTTTCACTTTGTTCCCCTCTACTGACGCAATTAATTCCTCTTGTTTTTCCGCAATCATCTCGTTCTGTTTTTCAATTTCCTTTCGTTCTTTTTCTACAGGAATTTTATTATTCACTGGAGAGCTTTCCCTGTAATTTTGTTCCTTCTTTTTATTTTGTCCTAAGATCCCCACAATTAGTTTAAATTATCTCTTCTACTAGGAAAGTTTCCGTGTCTAAATGTTGAATTTCTTTCTCTCCCATTCCTTTGATTTCCAATTTCCCGATTTCTGAAGTTTTGACTCCTATCGTCTATATTCTGCCGTTCCCTTAGGAATCCGTCTTCCGAGGGTGAAACGTGGTAGTTTCTGTTTATGCCTTCATGAAAATTTCCAAGCGACTGAGCATTTCACCTCACTTCGTCAATGCGAGTGCGCACCGGAATGAATACATTTGAACGATACATAATATGTATGGAGACTTTCTAAAATAGTAATCAGCATAGGACATATATATATATATATATATATATATATATATATATATATATATATGAAATAAACTTAGCACAACTTGAAGGGGAATCCTCCAATTTTAGGATTCAGCATATCGCTCGATATCTACTGAATGAATTTTTGGGAAAACTATTCAATATTTAAATCCCTTTAGCAAATTACACGAATGTTTTCCGTTATGAATTGCATGTTTAGGAATTAAAAGTGTGTTTTTTAATGTTACAGGAGCTATAAGAACCGCCATTCGATACATTTACAAAATTTCATAAAATTTAAGCGAATACGATAGCACTTTTATGAATGTCTGTTTATTATCATTGAATTTAAATGAATGGGTGACCCTCTACGAAGAAGTGCAGATCATTCCGATAACATTAAAATACGAAATACATGCAATTACTTCTTTAAAAAAACAACATCTCATTGTGAGGAGCAATTGTTGACATACAAATAGAGATTTCGTAGCTGTAGATACATCGTAAATACCAATGGTTTCTTAATGAATCTACACACATTACCAAAAGTGTGATATATTTTTGAAAATCTGTTCAGAAATTTAGCAAATTACTCTACACATAGTGAATGTTTGAGGAGTTAGAGGAACGTTTTTTTTAAGTTATAGATGGTCTAGCATTTTTTTTTCTTTTAATATTATGATATTTAAATGAAATTTAGCAAATTACACAATACTTACCGAAGGAATGGAGAAATTACCTAACGGATAATATTTCATTAGAAATTGTATGAGCATGTTATACATTACGAATTGCATGAGTATATTATACATTAAAAAGAAGTGTTAGAAAAAGAAGGAAATGATTAGTATAAGAAAAAGGCTATGTGAGTTCCAACGAATCCAAAGAGGTGTAGTACTCTGTCGTGACACTCACGTTTTCGCACTTGTGCAAATTTTAGATAATTTTTCACAAAAACGTATTTTCTACTAATGAAATTTCACAAATGTCTGTTTTCTACTTCCAAAATTTCGCAAATGTAAGTTCTGAACTTACATAAAAACAACAAATGGGATTTTCATGCTTTTAGAAATTGCATATGTGTTATTTTTCCTATGAGAAATAACATACGTTTTCACACTTGTGCAAATTTTAGATAGATTTTTACAAAAACGTGTTTTCTACGAATGAAATTTCACAAATGTGTGTTTTCTACTTCCAAAATTTCGCAAATGTAAGGTTTGAACTTATAAAAAACCAACAAATGGGATGTTCATGCGTTTAGAAATTGCATATGTGCTATTTTTCCTATGGAAAATAACACACGTTTTCACACTTGTGCAAATTTTAGATAAATTTTCGCAAAAACGAGTTTTCTACTAATGAAATTTCACAAATACGTGTTTTCGACTTTACAAAAACTAACAAATGTAATTTTCGAAGTTAAAAAAAAACATCATGTGTGGTATTTTCCCTATGGAAAAAAATCTGATGTGGGCAACACATGACTTTCCTTATATAATGTAATGAATTTACTACTTTTACAGTAAAAAAATAGGTTTTTCTTATAGTAGATACTAATATTCTTTCCATGATATATTGAATTTTCGACAATTAGTCGTCATTTTCATTGATTTAGCGTCATTTTTATCCATTTGGCGAGATTTTCGTTAATTTGGCAGCTTTTCAAAAAGTCGCCAAGTTGGCGACATTCCGCCAAAATCTCGCCAAGCGTTATGCACTAAGAAATAAGTTATTCTTACAGCAGATAAATGACTATTGGCGTTCAAATACAAAAGTATTACTCAAAGTATCCTTCTTCATGAATGGAACGAGCTAGATCCACGTGAATGATGCCCCTAATTTATCGCATGGTATTACATATGTAAAGTGAACATGTTTCTCAATAGGAAATATATTTTTTTTATTTTATATGATTTTTTGATAATTTTTTTAAAAAATGTACAATATCTCGAGAACGGTTCATGTTAGCGTTCCAAAATTTATGTCAATCGTTTTCTAATGAAAAATTGCATAAGAAATGTCTGTTTGCGTAACTTTATTAGTGGTTTTGATTTTTTGACATCAGAAATGACGAAATGCGAAACCACTTTGTCATAAGGTAAAATTGTCCTTATCAAAATTATTACTATAGAACTTACCTATGATGCCGACACTAAGGGTGGAGCATGTAAGCTCCAGGTTCTCAAGCGTCTAGGGCGCTGTCGAAATTGAATCTCGTGGAAACTTCTAGAACATTCTCGAAAACACTTTTTCTTTTCACCTTGTAGTGTCATACCTCGTCTTTTGATTGGTTGTTGTTGTTGAAACCCAGACCGTCCGACCTACCAGAAAGGTGTAAAGTAACTGTTTGGACGGTCGGGAAGTGCCACCCAATTTAGACCGGAACCCAGTGGGGGAGGCATCCACAGGGACCGTACCCTCCTTCCCCTACCACCAACCTCTCGGAAGGACTTTCGGACCCACATGTTTAACGTGATCGTACTCCGCATGAACACGGCGGCAGTGATTGGTTGTTGTGATGGAGGGGATGCGCGCTGCTTATTTATGTTTGGATTGCCATTGGTTCCCTCTGCAGCATTTAAATAGGTCATTATTTTGGTTGGCATCCGTAATTGAAATTACAAAATGTCGTGCACGCCGTACGACACACTTCAATAAGTACGACAGCTAGGTGGGTCAAGTAATCCCTCAAACTGAGTATCCTAAACAACACATTTTATTCACGATGGCCAGAAACCCCTAAAATATTATAAACACCCACCCCCGCTTCCCATCACCACATACGTACACTTAAGCCACTCATTTGTTCAAATGTTTATTTAAACTTTCAAATTTATAAAAAAGACGAGAAAGAGAACAAACACATTCTTAAATGTATAAAATTGAAGCCAAATTAGCGAAACTGAGCCAATTTGAGAGGTTCCTCTTCATGTTTTACAATTCTTCTATTTCTGTTTGGCGAGAAACGCTCCCAAAACGCAATACAATCTACTGATAATTCTGCAATGTCTGTTTTTTTCTCACGCCAAATTCCTAATATTATTTCCATACCATTCGTTCGCTTAGGAGAAGCCGGTGAAAGGGTTTTAACAAATATCCCTGTATTTTCCCCGTATGTGTTGAAAATTCTATGCCCTACAGCTTTCGTGAGTCTCCTTTCTCTGAAGAAAGCTGTAGTGCTGTCATCTAGTGATATTTTTCGTAACTTATTTTTAACTTATTTTTTCCTTATATACAATAATGTATAAGGAAAGTATTGTGACGGGGTCGAAAATTCGAATTCAAGTTTTCGACGGGAGAGCACGTTTCAAGCATCCCTGATCACGAATCAAACATTTTTGAAGTGATGTCTGTATGTGTGTGTGTCAGTGACTCTGTGGAGACGATATTTCACGAACGAATGCAGCGATTCGAATGAAATGTGGTACAAAAATCATAATCCGTGAATACTGGAAGCCTATTGCTTTCAGACGTAATCGAATGTTCAGAACCCCCTAAATTTTCGAGTGAAATTTTGAAAAAATCATCAAAAAATCAAAACCTTTAATAAAGGTACGCAAATAGACATTGCTTATGTAATTTTTCCTTAGAAAACGATTGACATAAACTTTAGAACGCTAGCATGTACTGTTCTCGAGATATTGCACATTTTTCAAATAAATTTATCAAAAAATCCCATAAATTAAAACAAGAAAGATCAATCATGCATAAGCATTGATTATGAAGCACTTTCCAACTGAAATGCAATTTCATTTAAAAATTTCTAAAATGTGATACATTCAGTGGTGATATCTTTTACATTATCACAGTGCTACAGTAATTTCTTATACTTAAATATTTAAAACTGCATCGAAATATATATCATCTGATTCTCTATGCAAAATCAATGAAAATTTCATTCATATAACTTTTATTCCAGACTCCAGAGCTAAATAATTTTGTGTGAAAAAAGTTGAGCAATTCTTATGTAACTCATCTTACAATCGCTTGAGATATTTGCATTCTGCATAAGTTAAAATTAGGCTTCGCTGAAGAAATAATAAAAGTTCAGGGATCATTTAAAATCACAACTATTGTAATTGCATAGGCACGAAATTTAGATACACAGATAATACACAGATAAACAGAAAATATATGTGTGTGTATGTGTATGTATTCAAAATATTGGAATCGTGCCGAACATCGGAACTCGAATTTTCGAAGGATCTATCCGTTTTGGGACTTCTAGAACACGAAAAAACTATTTTTAGGAAGACGTCTGTGTGTGTAAGGGTGTATCTGTGTATGTTTCTATGTGTCTGTGAGGATATTACATCCACTCTATTGAAAAACTAATAGACCGAATTTCATAAAATTTGGTAGGTATGTTTTTTGTGGGAAATCCTGATGTTCATTACATTATAGTACGATTCGTAATAAAAGAATCGGCCTTCTTTGCGAAATGGCAGGCAGAAATTGCCTTTATCCTCTCTAACTAAAAACTAATGGAACAAATTTAACAAAATTTGGTGTATAATATTTCTATAACCTATAAGTGATTTATATACCAAATTTAACAAAATTTTGTATATAAATCATTTGTATGTTATTCTAGTACGATTCGGGAAAAGGAAACGGGCTATTTTTGCGAAATGGCCCGCAAAAATCGTTAAATATAAAATAAAAGACTACGTGTGCTCAATTATATCAATTAAATTCCTATTTTATACGTGATTTTTGACAACAAAAAGAATAAGACTAACCCCATTACTTTAGGACTAGCCGTTCTTAAGATATTCTAGTTTTTTCGCGTTTTCGCTACGCCACCTTTGACAATAAGTCCAGCTGTCAAATGAGAACCAAATTTAAGTTTAACGTGCAAATTCAATGTCATTTAAAATACTTATGGCTATTATTTTGTGCAGATAAACTCAAATTATTATTGAAGAAAAAAAAGAGAACGTCTGCAGGGACATGTGCTGCCCACATCAGAATTTTTAACAATATTACAACAATGATTTATAGAAGTGAACGGGGATTATTTGCAGGCCATTTCGAAAAAAATGTATAATCTATATTTAAAGATCCACCAAATTTTTGTAGAATAAAATGTTCAACAAATTTAAGCTGTGTACCCAATATTAATTCTCTAGGACGTAGGAAAGTGCATTAAAAATGCCATCAAATAAGTATATCATGAAGAGTTATATATAATTAAAAAAAATTTGAAAAATTGTTATCTACCAAATTTATTTTAAAATGTGAAGCCTCTCTCATATACAAAATAATTAATTTCTTGGAAAGATATTTATTATATAATATATCTCTTTTTTTCTTTCTGGAGGATATCCCAAAAGTCAGAATTTAATTGAATTTCTTTTTTTCCCAATATTAAATAATTTTTAGTTAAAAAACTACTTAATACATTTTACTGAATTTTTTTTTATATATTTTATGGGATAATGTGAATATTTTCTAAAAATTTCGAAGCAATTTGTGAATTTTAAATTTGCTTAAAAAATGTTTGAAAAATTAGGTCCTATAGGGTTCAATGTATTTCATTTTTTCAACACGGGTTCAATAAAAAACTAATTGGGTGATATTATTTATTTATATTCCCATAGGTCCCACAGACCGTCTGAAAAACATACTGAAATTTCATTTTGATAAAATCATTTTTACGGCAGTTATCGTGCTAACGGACAGACAGACAGAATGAACAAAGTCATAAACACTTTTCAACTCTGTAAAGTGTTAAAAACGTACCTCTAACTCCTCAAACATTCACTATGTGTAGAGTAATTTGCTAAATTTCTGAACAGATTTTCAAAAATATATCACACTTTTGGTAATGTGTGTAGATTCATTAAGAAACCATTGGTATTTACGATGTATCTACAGCTACGAAATCTCTATTTGTACGTCAACAATTGCTCCCCACAATGAAATGTTGTTTTTTTAAAGAAGTAATTGCATATATTTCGTATTTTAATGTTATCGGAATGATCTGCACTACTTTGTAGAGGGTCACCCATTGATTTAAATTCAATGATAATAAACAGACATTCTTAAAAGTGCTATCGTATCTGTTTAAATTTTATGAAATTTTGTAAATGTATCGAATGGAGGTTCTTATAGCTCCTGTGACGTTAAAAAGCATACCTTTAATTCCCCAAACAGTCAGTAAATTACGTAACATGGAATTTCAAATGCGTAACATGCAATTCCTAATGGAAAACATATTCGTGTAATTTGCTAAATAGATTTAAATATTGAATAGCTTTTCCCAAAAATTTATTCAGTTGATATCGTGCAATATGCTGAATCCTAGAATTGGAGGATTCCCCTTCAAGTTGTGGTAAGTTTATTTCATATATACATTTTTTTTATTAATAGGCTTATTTAGTTAAACAATTATCTGTTTCTAAATGGAAGAACTTTAAAAAAAAAACCAATAGATGGTGCCACCGAAAATTCCGTATATAATTTCCTAATTCATTCGGTAAATATCGCGTAATACATTCAATCATAATTAAAAACATACCTCTAATTTCCCAATCATTCGGTAAATATCGTGGAATACACTCAATCATAATTGAAAACATACCTTTAATTTCCCATTCATTCAGAAAATATCGTGCACTTCAATAAAATAATGATATTTTAGAGGCCCCATGGAATATGGAATGATAGGTTGTAATAGTTTTGAAAAGACTCTTTCTGGTTTATTGAATTTTTTTTTGTTATGCAGATTATTTAATTAAATTTTAATATAAAAATTAACTGTTTCATTAAAACAATGGAATCTTATATTTTTTGATTTCTAACATTCACACAATGCTATACAATCCACTACAATAATAAAATTGTAGGGTCTTAAAAAAACGTACCCTTAATTTCCCATTCATTCAGAAAATATGACGCATTTCATTAAAATAATGAAATTTTATAGACCCCATGGAATATCCAGTTTGAAAGCTTTGAAAAGTCTTGTTCTGGTTTAGTGAATATTTTTTGTTATGAAGATTATTTAATTAAATTTTAATTAAAAAAAAAATATTATTTTATTAAAAAACATTGAACATAGTGGAGTCTTGTATGTTCTGTGCTTTCAACATTCGCCAAGTCATTTACTAAATGTAAATGCTTCATTACATTTTAATGAAAACAATTTAAAAAAATCTGATGTGGGCAGCACATGACCTTCCTTATATAATGCAATGAATTTACTACTTTTATAGTAAAATAAAATAGATTATTCTTATAGCATCTATTTATATTCTATCCAAGATACTGAATTAGTCGTCATTTTCATTGATTTAGCGTCATTTTTATCCATTTGGCGAGATTTCTGTTAATTTAGCAACATTTTAAAAAGTCGCCAAGTTGACGATATTCCACCAAAATAGTCGCTACAATCTCGCCAAGCGTTATGGACGGAGAAATAAGTTATTTTAACAGCAGACTATTGGCGTTCAAATACAAAAGTATTACTCAAAGTATCTTTATTCATGCATGGAACGAGCTAGATTCACTAGAATGATGTCATCAAATTTATCACATAATATTACATATGAAAAGTGAACATATTTCTCAATAGGAAATATATTTTTTTTTTCATTTTATATGATTTTTTGATAATTTTTTTTAAAAATGTGCGGTATCTCGAGAACGGTTCATGCTAGCGTCTAAAATTTATGTCAATTGTTTACTAATGAAAAATTACATAAAAAATATCAATCTGCGCAATTTTATTAGAGGTTTGAATTTTGATGATTTTTTCAAAATTTCACTCGAAAATTTATGGGGTTCTGAACTTTAGATTGCGTATAAAAACAATAGGCTTCCAGTATTAACGGATTGTAATTTTTGTACCAAATTTCTTTCGAATCGGTCCATTCGTTCGTCAGTTATCGTCTCCACAGACTCACTGACACACACACACACACACAGACATCACCTCAAAAATGGTCGATTTGTGATCAGGGATACTTGAAACGTGCTCTCCCGTCGAAAACCTGAATTCGAATTTTCGATCCCGTCACAATACTTTCCTTATACATTATTGTATATAAGGAAAGTAATAACCTGTAACGTTAAAAACATATCCCCATAGTTCCCCAAATTGCAGGGTCTTAGACCCCTTGTCACATTTGAAAGGTATCTTTAATTTTTCATTCATTCAGAAAATATCGTGCAATTTGCTAAATTTCATTTAAATATTGAATAGATTGACGAAAATTCGCTCAGTATCCATCCATTCACTCACACCATTAAATTTTAGCCTCCTGTAACACACCCCCATAGTTCATTGAACATTCGGTAAAAATAATATATTAAACATCATTTTTACAAAGTATTTATCATTTTAATAACACTCTTTCTTATCTCCCTTCCCATTTCAATTCATTCAGTCATTCATGATACTGAAAAACATTGCCCCATTCAGATTCCCACTAAAGATATTCCTCATTGTTAAATATCCCATCAACTCTTCATAGCACATTGGATAGCGCGCTACGCTAGCAATCAACTGGTCTCGGGTACGAGCCTCTGCCGTTTCCAGAGAATATATCCTTTTATATTCATTACTAAAAAAAAATCCCGATAGAGGATCCCTCCAATCTTCAAACCTGCCAATATTACACTTCAAAGTTCAAGGTCACTTGATGTCGTCCAACGTTCAACTCACTCGGCCAAAAGGTCCCACAATCAGATTAACTATCCAAATATTCCCTCATTATCTGTTCAAAGTTCATACGATTAGATTACCTATTCAAACATTTCCTCATTGCGTCATCGTCCGAAGTTCATAAGATTCCCTCATTTGTTATCACTTCCTCCTCATACACCCTCCTCATGACTCATCGGCAGATGGAGCTGCTCCTTTGCGCCACCGGCTGCCCGTGAACTGTTATTTCTTTTTTACTAGTAGCAATCTACTGTGGTCCCAAATATGGAGTCAATCTGTTGATATGGACGACTTTTGACTTGGTTGAAGACGATTTCTGAATCCAATAAACGACACTATGTATTCTTTTCTTAATAACGTAGGGTCCTTCCGTTGTGCTGCAATTTCTGCGAAAATGCTGGTCGTCGCCGAGGGTTAAACAGCTACACTTTCTTGCCTTCCTGAAATCGTACTTCATAAGATTTGGTATCGTACCGGGTCTTCATCCTATCGGTAGCAAAGTTGATCCTCTCACGAGCGAAATGATGAACTTCCTCCACCGTGCCTTCAGATATTGCACGCATTCATCCAGGAGATGTGTGAAGGAGCATCACATGATCTTTTAAACATAAAGAGCAAAGACACATGATAGTCGCAGATCCCGACCAAACAGCATTCTTGGAGAATGACATATCAATTCGTGGACAGCGCTTTTGTAGGTAAGCAGGAATAAAGGTAGGTGATGGTCCTAGTCTTGCTGGTTTCTGGATACGAATATGGAGAGATGATTAAGTACCGTTCTGTTGAATCTCTCTACCATGCCATCCGATTGAGGATGAAAAGGAATAGTTCGAATTTTGTCTATTCCAAGTAGTTTACACAGTCTCTTGCGTATGCCAGAGCTAAAGTTCGCTCCCTAGTCAGAATGGATGAGAGAGGGAACCTCGTAATGCCATATCCAATTCCGAGGTAGAACTTCACTGCATAGGCGTAGATTTGTAGAAAAAGTTGGGGGGACAGAGTGCTGTATTAAGGAGGTAACAGGTTCGAGACCCCTCCCCTAATTTTTTTTCGCACTCTTTATATGACAAGCAACATATTGTAGTGGGGAGGAGGGAGGGTGTAGCAGCTCCTCTTGAACCCAAAGCCAAAGTAATTAACTTTGCGTAGAATTATATGCATGGATACATACCATGGTAAGTATGTACAATTTAAGCGCAGCATTAATTTTATTTAGTAAAAAAAATGCGGCCGAAGGCCACTAGAACTAACATTTAGTTCTGGTTATAGATAAATATCACAGTTTTGTTGCAATAGAAAATAGGTCTACAAATAGAAAAAAAAATGAAAACAATATATGAAATTAAGAATGTTCTATTGGACGCTCCTTTTGCACTAGGAAGGAGAATCTTACTACAGGGTCGAGTCACATTATTGTGACCATCTCTTACTTTTGACGTCAACAGCGCGTAGCCAATGAAAGAAGACATGTATCGTGAGCTGGCTAGGTGGGCATATAAGGTGTAGTGTAGGCATTCGGAAAATATATTACTCGTTGCTGCTTCCATGGCTAAAAGGAGCGATTTATCAGATTTGGAAAAGTGATGATTATCTAGCTTCGGTCCAAAGGTGGCAATATTTCCGAAACAGTGCAGTTTGTAAACTGTTCGGTTGCTGCTGTGGTTAAAGTGTATCGTCAATGGAGAAATGGCACCATTGCGAATAAGCGACGTGGAAACACGCGCCATTGACGCGAGAGGTGAACGTCGGCTCCGAAAGTTCGTGAGGGTCAATCGCCACGCTGCAGTGGCTTATTGGCCGAATGAACTAGGGGACTACCGGAAGTTCGTTTCAAACAACAGTTCAGCGAACTCTGCTGCATATTGGCTCTCCGAAGCAGACAGATGGTCACTGCACCTATGCTAACGAAGGTGTATCGACAGAAAAGGCTTACATTTGCACTGCAGTATCGGAATTGGACCTCCGCTGATTAGAGAAAGATTGCCCTAACCGATAAGTCAAGTTACGTCTTCTGCTTCATCGAACGGATAGACGTTGGCGTATAAGGCGTAAAAGATCAGAGACCAAACACTTTTTAACCATTGGCAGTCGGAGGCCTGACTCCGAACAGTACAGACCTGTTCTAAGGACGCTCCAGGACTTTACCACGTGGAGACATTTTCGAATTTTGCCTAGGCGTGTGAAGCCTAATTAAGGTTAAGCATGGAGGGCAATTTCTATTTCGAGTACAAGGAAGCAACGATTGATTTACGAAAATACAAGGTAGCCATAGCGAGAGAGCAGGAAGCCCAATCCAAGACGAAAGAGAGAAATCTATTCGAGCGACATAGAATTGAAAAGGAAAAAAAGAAGCTGAGCTTTGCTGAGACCGTGGAAGTAGATGAAGAGGAGAGGAAAAAGCGAAAGGCAAAGGACAGTGCGGCATCTGGAAAGAAGCTAGTGCAATGCGCTGACGAGGGTTCTCAAGCACGTACTACCCCTTTCACATTAATGGAAGATAGATGTGTAGCAAGCATGGGACACATTCCGGAGCCTTCCAAGGGGGAAGCACATGAAATATATAGACACTGCAAAACATACGACTGGGCGATACGAAATATGGAAGCCGAGAATATTTTAAATGGAATTTCTACCATTTTTACATAATGTTATGCCCCGTCAAAGTTGAAATTGTTAACTTCTTGATACATATTTGATTTTTACATTTTTTTAATTTTGTCAAATAATCCTAGTGGTATTATGCTAATACTCGCTCCAGAGTCTATCATCACTTCACTTTGAATATCTTTAAATTGCGTTATAATCGTCGGTAATTCTGTTTTTTCACTTTGTTCCCCTCTACTGACGCAATTAATTCCTCTTGTTTTTCCGCAATCATCTCGTTCTGTTTTTCAATTTCCTTTCGTTCTTTTTCTACAGGAATTTTATTATTCACTGGAGAGCTTTCCCTGTAATTTTGTTCCTTCTTTTTATTTTGTCCTAAGATCCCCACAATTAGTTTAAATTATCTCTTCTACTAGGAAAGTTTCCGTGTCTAAATGTTGAATTTCTTTCTCTCCCATTCCTTTGATTTCCAATTTCCCGATTTCTGAAGTTTTGACTCCTATCGTCTATATTCTGCCGTTCCCTTAGGAATCCGTCTTCCGAGGGTGAAACGTGGTAGTTTCTGTTTATGCCTTCATGAAAATTTCTGGGGGAGGCGTGATTTCGGCTGTAACTATATGTTGAAGGTCCAGACCATACAGCCAACCCTGAAGTTTACGGCAGTTTATTGTGTTAGGTTTGTTGATCTGCATATGAATAGGGTGGGAATGACTGGGGAGGAGTTTGCATCTGGTTATTCCAGTAATGTGTCCTAGTGTTGCTTATATTCTATTTAAATTTATCTGCGCATAATTTCGACAATCCCGCATAAAATGTTCCTGCTTATTGCAATAATGGCAAGTAATGTTTTTCTTGTATTGTGTTGTGGGTACTTGTACATTATCTTTAACTTTTAGCGCGTTAATTTCTTGTGTAACCGAGTTTAAGAGTTGCGCGTTAAATCCCTGTTGCTCTCTGCGGAGTGCTTCAATTTCTTTACTATATGTGAGGTTGTTTACAGTTGCAGTCATTGTTGCCAAATTCGCCTGTTCTAAGTTCGTAGCAATTTTAACTGCTTCTTTAAAATTCTGTGCATTCGCCTTTATAATTTCTCTTTGGAAATCTGTTGTTACAACCTCTAGAAATTTTCTCAAGCGTAATTTATCAATTATTTTTTGCGTCGATTCGTTATGTTCTGTGTTTCCTATGTAATTTAGAGTGAGTGTGGTGATTCTATGAGCAAGTTGTTTTATTGTCTCTCCTTGTGATTGCTTCGCGGTTGCGAAGAGAATTTGGTTTGTTGCTATGTTAGGTTTTTCCCGTAAAAAATTCCAGGAATTTATATTTAAATTTCTCAAATGAGGTCTCCCTCCTTAGATCTTGCGATACAATATAGAATTTTCTGGCATTTCCTCTCAACCGAGATTTTACTATTGCTAATTTCTCTTCCTCTGACCAAGCTACTGAGTGCTTGAAACTGATTGAAAAACATTTCCGCATCGTTCTTAGTGCCGTTGAACTACTTAAAATTTAAAAAAGAACTATAAGAATATATAAGAATTTTAAAAAAATTTAGTTTCATATTAATTATATTCTCGAACACAATATGGCATGCTTCCTTGTTAAAAACACACATTGATTTATTTTTTTATTGGTCCTCATTCCGTAACATAAATTTTTTTAATTTTACTTATACTTTAATTTTAATTATCTTTCTTTATTTCAACCATTAGTTTACAAAAAAAAAAAATTATTCTATTTTTTTTTATTTATTAATTCCAAATTATGTTTATTCTCTTCCTTTATCATTTAAACTCTGGCACGTAACTGGTCATTAGGCACCAAATTGTTACGTGGTTATCCCACACGTCCGGTAAGAACGCGAAAAAGGCCGTCATCGTACGTAATCTAATTAAGATAATTACACATACATTTAAAATTGGGCGTTGGCTTCTGCTAACTTTCCTTCCCGGTCGTCCAATTAGATACTCTAAGTCCTATGGACGAGTCGGACGGCCTGGGGCTTTCACATACATTTAAAATGATTTCAACGGCCCTACCGTGCTGAAAACACCGGTTCTCGTTAGATCACCGAAGTCAAGCAGCATCGGGCGCGGTTAGTACTTGGGTGGATGACCACCTGGGAACACCGCGTGCTGTTGGCACATTTCGGGCGCGGTAGCCCGGTGGTTTGCGCGCTGGATTTGCTCGCTGCCACAACTGCCGCCGTGTTCATGCGGAGTACGATCACGTTAAACATGTGGGTCCTTAAGTCCTTCCGAGAGGTTGGTGGTAGGGGATGGAGGGTACGGTCCCTGTGGATGCCTTCCCTACTGGGTTCCGGTCTAAATTGGGTGGCACTTCCCGGCCGTCTAAACAGTTATCTTGCACCTTTCTGGTAGGTCGGACGGTCTGTGTCTCAGCAACAGCATACACTTAAAATGAAGAGACTTAATTAGCAATAAAACAATAACATTTATTATGGTGGTATATCACCAACATCAGTTTAGAATTTCTATTCACATATAATATCCTTTGTGGAATACAATAAAGAGATTTAAATTCCCTTGATCCAGTCCTCAAAATATGATTTTACCAGTCATTACCCCTCCAGATAAATCATAACATTATCTTAAATCCACTGAATGCGTACCATCGCCTTTTGGCTCAGGCTAACCTAAGTAGAGGGCCGAGTGACAGCCAAATACGCTTTCATGCAAATTGTGTATAAAATTGAGCCTACTTCCGTCATCAGTGAAGAAGATTTCGGGCTGTCCGGCGGCGAAGTCTCTTCGGTCCGTTTTTTTGCTCGTCGCCTCTTGCGACCCTATTTCACCACCACTCATTAACAAGTTGAAGACAATCTGGTTCTATTCGGTTGCGGTCCAATCCCTCTGCGTACCTTTTTTCTGCATCAGGGAGCACGAAGTTCAACGCCCTCTGATGGCATGACGCAATGTGCAATCACGCTGTATTTCTAATTATTTGCATATCTGCCTGACACGTACCTTCATGCCAAGTTTCGTTACGATCCCACAATTACTTTCTGGTGCGCAAATTTTTATGGCTATGAGGGTAAAAAAGATTGTGTAAAAATTTGAAAATATCAATAATCTAAACTTGTTAAATCCAAAGGTCGTAATCATAATGCTTCATTGATTTAGCGTCGTTTTCATTAATTTGGCACCGTTTAAGAAAAGTTGCAGAGTTAGCGGTATCCCGCCACATTCGTAGATCTCAATTTGCACATCTGAAGAATAAAACATTCTGATCCCGTTTGTATATACTAAATGAAAACACTAAAATTGTATTAGAAGATATACCCGTTCTATTCTTATTCTGTTTCAGTCGGCCAAATGAGATTTTGATTTAGCGTCATTTTTATCAATTTAATGACATTTCCGTCAATTTGGCGACGTTTAAGGAAAGTTTCTAAGTTAGCTATATACCGTCAAATTCGTAAATCTGAAGAAAAGAACACCCTGATCCCGTTTGTATATACTAAATGAAACCACTAAAATTGTAGTAGAAGATAGACCTGTTCTACTCTTATTCTGTTTCAATAATCGGGTAAATGAGTTTATTGGCTAAACACAACACAGAAGTTTGAAAACTCTTTGCCAAAATAAATGAAAGTGATGTACGCAGTCCGCAATTAATATAATTAAAAGAAAAATCAAACTGTTCATTTATGAGATATATTTTTATATCCAATTATTTATTATTCAAATCGAAAAAAATAATAAAAATTAACAAACACATTTGATTTAATTGCGCTGCTGAGCAACATGATATAAGAAAGAATCTTCCTCATAAAATGCTGATAATTTAAATTAAATAAACATTTTGATTTCTTAATACTTTTCATTATTGAGTAAGAGAATGTGAAAAATAAACCATGGTTATAATGTTGCCATTTAAATTTATGTTACAAACCTGCAATTTTTAAAAGTGAATAATAAGCACAATAAATTCCCACCAAACTCAGAGCGAATTTTAATTTACGTTTCAAACCAGCAATTTCCAACTTTTTTCGTTTGGAGGAACCAGGGAGCAGAACCCATGGGAAAAAGTTTCGTCTTTCACTAATATACAGACAAACCCTGGTCTTTAGAAACTCGAAACATGGACAAAATTTTAAGTGGGGCTATTTCAAGGCTACCCACAAAATTTCATTAAATTCGGTTCAGCCGTTCTTCCGTGATGAAGAGACAAATGAAAGTTTTCGTTTTTAACACTTTACAACATGTGTTGAAAAAAGTTTATGACTTTGTTTATTCTGTCTGTCTGTTTGTCCGGCCGAACGATAACTGTCGTAAAAATGACTATCAAAATGAAATTTTAGTATGTTGTTCAGATGGTCTGTGGGACCTATAGGAATATAAATGAATAATAACACCAAATTAAGTTTTGGACTGAACCTGGGAAAATGAAATACATTGAACTCTATGGGACCTAATTTATCAAATATTTTTTAAGCGAATTTAAAATTCACAAATTGCTTCGAAAGTTTTAGGAAATATTCAAATTATCCCATTAAAAATATGAAAAAAATTTCAGAAAAATATATTCGATAGTTTTTTAAATAAAAATTAAAATAATAATTACACCCATTTTATGTGAAGAGCGCAAATTATATGAAGAGCCACTTCAAAATAAAATATGGCGTCCATCTTGTGTCAAAATCGTGATTTTTAAAGTTCTTTTTAATTTATATTTAGTATTGTATCCATCCTAAAATTGCTTTATTTTTGCTTAAATTCTGTGCATCTATATTCTGAAACAACGCAATTACAATATATTTCAGTTTAAATGATCATCAAACTTTGATTATTTCTACAACGAAGCTTAATTTTCACTTATGGTGAATGTAAACAAATAAAGATGCAGGATGAGTTGTATAAGAATGGCTAAATTTCGTTAACGCAAAATTATTTAGCTCTGGAGTCTGCAATATGGCTGATATAAATGAAACATTTATTGATTTTACATAGAGAAACAGACGATTTTTTTCGATGAAGTTTTAAGCATAGAGTTAAATTACTTGTACCTCCATGGTTTTAAGTTTTTGAATAAAATAAATTATTTTAGTACTGTGATGAATGAAAGGAACGGAATAAAAGTGTCTGAATGAAATATTTACATAGAGCCAGGCGATTTATATTTCAATGACGTCATTTCAATAAAGTTAATTTTTTTCGATGAAGTTTTAAGTTTTCAAATATAATAAATAAATTAATGTAGTATTGTGATAATTTTAAAAATATTACCTCTAAATGTATCGCATTTTAGAGATGTTTAAATAAATTTCCATTGCTGTTGGAAAGTGTTTCATAATCAATGCTTTATGCATGATTGATCTTTTTTGTTCATTAATATCTCGAGAACCCCTCGTCTTAGAAACTCGAAACATAGACTAAATTTTAAGTGGTGCTATATCAAGGCTACCCACAAAATTTCATCAAATTCGGTTCAGCCATTCTCCCGCGATGATGGAACAAACAGACAGACATATTTTCAATTTTATTTATACAGATTATTACTTCGAATTAAAACTTTGGAAGTTTTCTACAAAAGGGGTCTTATGAGCTATGATTTTGAGCTCCAAGTTTTTTATGTGCTGATATGCTGTGATGCAATGGGGGTCATGAATGCAATGGGGGTCATGAATGTGATGCAATGGGGGTCACCAAAGGCCTTGGCTCCCACATTGGCTTGATCAGGCCCTGAGTACACAAAAGCTTTGTTTTGTGGAGGGCCTTCACACAACAAATATGTTTTCAAAAATTGCTTGGCAATAGTGTGGTTTTTTAGGTGTAAGTTAGGAATTTTGTTTTATTCTTGACTAGCTGCCTTCGGTGATCAGCCTGTTCGCTACCTTTGAAAATTCTGACCGTGGCAAACTCGCTGGTGTCATAACCCTGTGGAGTTAACAAAGTTTGTTTTAGTTTAATGATGTTAAAACTAATAATAAAATTTTAATATGAAAAATAATGTTCTAGGGGGGTTCTTGAAAACTGATTTGAAAAGTGAATTTATTCTAATGTTTGTGAACTGTGACATTCTGAGGATTTCTGTACCTATAACCGTAGGAAAGGGATCCCTTTGATGTGTACTCACAGCTGGGATCAGCTGATCCTATGTTTTTTACAGAGGTATGCTCCTAATATTTTTTGTTTTAAATGTGAATTTAGCATTTAAGAAATAACGATGCTGCTCAGCGAAAAAATGTTTTTTTTTTAAAGATTGCCCCCTCTACCACCCGATGCATAAATGCACTGAGATAATCTCCATAACTACTTTTTTTTATTTCTTCAGTATTTAAGTTTTTTCATTGTGGTCCCAACCACCACTCGATGTAAACAATACATCGCCACAATTCAATCCAGCATAATGAGCCAAAAACCTTATAAAAAGCAAACACTAATTCGGTTTTTAATTGCCCCTAGGCCAAAAACCGTACAAAAAGCAAACGCTTATTCGGTTTTTAATTGTCCCTAGCCCAAGAACCGTATTAAAAGCAATCACTGATGACATTTGCAAATATAATTTAGTATATTTAGTAATTTAGTACCCATGTGTGTGAAAATCCTCATCAGGATATTCACATGATATCAAGAGCATGGCCCAAATATATCAGCCAGATAATACCAAACACTAATTCGGTTTTTAATTGTCCCTAGGCCAAAAATCGTATAAAAAGCAAACACTTAGTCAGTTTTTAATTGTCCCTAGGCCAAAAACTGTATAAAAGCTAACACTTATTCAGTTTTTAATTGTCCCTAGGCCAAAAACCATATAAAAAGCAAACACTTATACGGTTTTTAATTGTCCCTAGGTCAAAAACCTTATAAAAAGCAATCACTGATGACATTTGCAAATATAATAAATATAATAATTTCACTTTGTATACTGTTACCACCACCCGATGTATACAATACATCACCACAATTCAATCCATCATAATTCAATCATTTAAATTTTATAATGACCATATGCTAAGCTCTTAAGCTCTTAAAATATAACGTAATTTTCTAACCCGATGCATAAATGAACCACAACAATCTCCATAATTTTCTTATTTATTTATTTTTTTTCTTCATAAAAAGACTGTGCAGCTGCGCGCGCATGCGGGTGAAACACTTCTTTCGCGGTTTTATGGAAAAATTGAAAATCATTACTTCCTTAAAATCCAGATCGTGTGGCTACTTTTTATTATTTCTTGACCAGATTGGACTTGTAAGAAAGTTTAATCATTGAGCTTTCTAAAAATGTAAATTATTAGTTGAAATTGTCGGCACTTTTCCCGACACAAGGATTTAAAAACGAAAGTTCGTTTTTTTTGAGCCAAAAGTGACTTTTGTTTTAAAATCTTTAAAAAATATTAGAATTTGTCCCTGAGATTTGAAATTGATATATTTTTACTCGCAACTGTTTGCTCTTTTCGGCCATGTAATTTGCTTTTTTCTACGATGTCTGGATGGTGGAGAAAATAGGGGAAAAAACATCGCATAAAACATTAAATAACAAAAAGAAAATAATTCAAATTTTAAAAATCGGTTTCCACGTGTCACCTTTTTCCATGCTTTCAATGAGGTGATCAACCATCACAGATGTGAGCACTGGCCATTCCTCCAATAGGGCAGTTTCCAACTCTGAGACTGGCTGGAGGAGGTAAAAGTGCAGAGACAGCACACCTGAGGGCATCCCAAAGGTTTTCAATGGGATTAAAATCAGGGGAATACGACGGCCACTCTACACGAGAAATGCCCTCACTCCAGGTATTCGTCAAAAATGTTAGCTCGATGGGGACGGGCATTATAGTCCATAAGAAGGAAATCAGGACCAACTGCTGCAGCATAGAGTTTCGCAATTGGGTCTAGGACTTCATACCAATAATGTGCAGCTGTCACAGAACCACATTTAAAGATGTACAGCTCTGTGCGATATCCCACTGAAATTTCAGCCCACACCATAACGCTGCCACCTCTGAATGCGTGATGTTTGATGATGTTCTTGGCCTGATTGCAGGTACCTTGTTATCTCCAGACCCTTACACACTTATCATCTGATTCCAGAATAAATCTGGACTCGTCCGTGAACAAGACATTGCACCAATCTGAGACAGTCCAATTGACATGTTGACGACAGCACCTTAATCTTGCCCCTCTGGCTTGGACGGTTAGTGGAACACAAAAACATGGTACTCGGGCATACAGTCCCTTCACATGGAGCCTTCAGCATACAGTACTGGCAAACAGTGCTTGTCTTACTAAGTGCCGCTGCAACCATGGATGCAACAGTTGTGGAGGTCGTTCATCGATTCCACTTGGCTACTATAGCAATATACCGATCATCAGAGGGGGTGGTAACCTTTGGACGACCAGGCACAGGTCTCGGGACAACTATTTGACTTGTTTGGAATTGCTTCGATAATCAAGAAATTACCGAATGATCAACGCTAAAGAAAATAGCGACATCTTTGATTGACTGTCCTGCTTCAATGCGTCCGACAGCATGACAGCACTCACTATCTGTCATTTGTCTTCTTTTAACCATAGAAACACAAATATCATCAAAAATAATCCTACAAAAGTTATAAACACCTTGTATCAGCATTTAAATGCACCTCCTCAAATCCTTCAGAATGCTGGTGTCTTTAACGACTGTCTAATTAGTATATATCCGGACAGTCAATCGTGATTGGCTGTAACATACGATACTTGCATATTGCCATCTACATCTGCAGCGATTTTCAGCCACTCAAATTCAAATATGCTTTCGAAAAATGAAAATTTGTATTGCGTGCTTAACTTTTGGAAGTGAGTGTATATACTAACTTGAGCAAAATAATGAAGGAAAGTTTCAGAGTAATAGTCAGGAAAATTCTACAACTTATTTTCAAAATATACTTGAATACGAAAACTTATTATTCAAGCAAAATAAAACAGTTATCTAGTTCAACAATGTATATTTATTTACAAACAAAACAAAAAACACAAATTACAAATAGTATTTACAAAATTCAGACAACACACACTTATATTACAGACACTTTACAAAATGAGATTCATGTTCCATTGTCAAACATTGGCATGGCTAGTTCTTCTACGCATAGCAGCCCTTATACCAAATCCATTGTGATAATAAGGGGAGCTACGGGCAGTAATGAGACTCGATGCTAAAGACATTCCTACTAAGGACTGAGCTCCACCAGGAAGCTGGACAAGAATAGTTGCAATTGCACCATATCCATCGGCGAGTGGCTCAACTGCAAGTGGACGAAGACATAAAATATCTGGAATCTGCTTTGGTGAATCTCTACCATGGACTTTTATATGTTTAAATTTTTTACGGTAATTACAGGGAGAATAAAGAAACACATCACTGTCTTCTATATCATCATCAATAATCGTATCAACACGTCCAAATGGGCGACTGGCCATGGTCTTCATTTCAGCTGCATGGAGTCGTCGTGCACGTCGCAAGTCAAAAGCTGTTCTTATTTTCCAGCCAACAACACAAACAGCTAGAAACAAGAAGAAGCACGAGAAAAATACCGAGAAGAACACAAAGAGATCAATTCTAGTTTGATCCTGTCTAAAAAATAAATTTCCGTAAGTTTCCGCTCCTACTCCTCGCAAAATCATGTAAAAACGAGTGGTGCGAAGATCATGTACTTCCTGAGGTATAGTGACTACTAATCTACTCTCTAGATTTTTGACTAGTAAAAAATCATCACATTTCCTAACCTCAATGTAAGTCGTGAGTCCTTGTGCATTGGCAACTGTAGGAAAAAGAGTTTCAACAGGCATAGGGTCTGTTAAGTTGGAAGAAGATTCTTTCAAAAAATCTTCGATGTTTCTCTTTCTTTTCACTACAGACTCAATATCTGATGTAATATCAAAACTTTTTAAGTCAATTCCATATTTTTCATCTATGTATATGTGATGTAAACTTGCTTCTTTATCCACTTCGACAATGAAAGCATCTTCCTTTGCAGACAGGAAAAAATCTACACCACCCTTAGTAACATCGACAATAATTCTAATATCAACATTCATATATCTTGGTTGAACAGCAAAGAATCCTGTATGTCCTTGAAGAAGAGGACTGGGGTTTACATTGCATTCTTCTGTAATGAAAATTAATTTTATTACAAACAACATATTTTTAGTTTACCAAAAATCTTTACTACTTATGTCCAATACCTAACTATTTATTAACTTAAATTATAAAATTATATAGTAAAGTGCAATGAATATTGAATGTGAAGATTTTCTCTTCAGTAAACTTAACCCAGCTATTACAATATGAGAAAATTAAAATGCCATTTATACCATATTGATGGAAATTATTTAAATATTTCATTTTTTTTCTTTTTTAAAGGATTTATTTTTGCTATATTTCAAAAGATGCATTAAAAATATATCAAAATGTACTAAACACAATTATAACCAGGAATGTGTCTAAGTTAATGTTTGTGCAGTTGATGAAATGTAAATATAACCATGGGTGTAGCCAAGGAGGGACAGAGGCATGGAGAAGTTGCCTCTTAAAAAAATCAAGTAAATAAATAGAAATAATTAATTAAAGTAGAAATAAAATATACACAGGGAAATTTGAGTTTGGACATAATTGGTTTTCGAATACCTTAAACATGCCAGCACATACTACAACAGTATGCCTTTATTAAGCTCTTTTCCTACTTTAAGTTGCCTTTTCAAAGACTACAATTTGAAAAGGCATTACACGTAAAAACATGCTGCGAAATTTAGTGCGTATCAAGGAATATGCCGTAAAGACAAAATAACGGAACTGAGAAAAAGTCTATCATCTTAACAAAGTTTTCTTTTTAAAAATAATAACTGAAACGGATTCTATTGTAAAAGCTAGTTATGTGGTTGCAAACCTGAAAGCAAAAAAATCAAAACCGTATGCAGATGATGAGTTTATTAAGTAATGTACGGAAAGTGTGGTAGATATCATTTGTCCTGATAAAAAAGGGGATTTTTCTAACATCAGTTTGTCTCACCAGACTATAGCCAGGTGAATTGATGAGGTAGGAAAATCTATCGAAAAAGGTTTGGAGAGTAGAGCTGCTAATTTTAAATTTTATACTTTGGCAATAGATGAAACTAGTGATGCTACTAATACAGCTCAATTGGCAATTTTTATTAGAGGTATTGATGACGAATATAATATCACTGAAGAAATGGCTTCTTTAGTGCTATTAAAAGACACGACTAAATCAAGAGATTTATATGAAGCAGTGAAAAATACGTCAAAGCGATTTTCTTTGTCCATTGTGAACATATCTGGTATAGCTACTGATCGTGCCCCGGTGATGATATGTAAAAGAGATGGACTTGTAAAATTAATAAAAGATGATGCAAATGCCTCCCAAAATTTACGTAGGATGAAATATCAGCATAGTACACCAAGAAAATTTATGCGCAAAAGCTTTAAAGATGGATAATGTCATGCAGATTGTCACCAAGGCTGCAAATTTCATAAGGGCCAAGGGATTGAATCATCACTAATCCCAGAAATTCCTTAAATTTATGGATGCTGACTATGGGGATATTACTTACTTTTCGGAAGTAAGATGGTTAAGTCGAGGTAAAATGTTGAAAAGATTTTATAATTTGCGAAATGAATCAAGTCGTTTATGGAATCAAAAACAAAATTTGTGCCAGAACTCGACGATGAAAACTAGCTCACAGATTTAGCATTTGTAGTAGACTTGACCGCTCATTTAAATGAGTTAAACATGCGTCTTCAAGGTGAAAACCAACTGATCAATAGAATGTTTCAAACTATAACAACGTTCGAAATAAAACTGAAACTATGGCAAACTCAAATTAAGGCAAACAATTTTATACATTTTGACACGTTGAGTAAACATGGTCCTGTGAACAACGAAAAATATGCAGCCTTGCTTTTTGATTTGATACAGGAATTTGAGAACAGGTTTCAAGATTTCCGGAAAAATCATCAATCTTTTGCACAAATCATAATTCATCATTGTATATTTGCGACACCATTTTCAAGTCAACATAAGCATAATACCTGCCAATTTTCAAATGGAATGCATAGAGCTAGAATTTGACATTCAACTTGGAGACAAATTTGATCATGTCTCTTTACTGGACTTCTATAATATCATATATCTTCCCAGAGAAAAATATCCCTCGCTTTAATCATGCCTTATTCATGCCATCACTATTTGGAAGCACCTACATTTGCGAGCAGCTATTTTCAAGGATGAAGCATACAAAGAATAAAGCTAGAACCAAAATATCTGATGAGCACCTTGAGAACTCACTGAGAATTGCAACTACTGCCATTGAACCAAATATCGAAGCATTAGTGTCTCAAAAACAATGTCAAACATATCACTAATATCATGTTGCTGTCCTCTCTCTCTCTCTCTCCTCTTGTGTGTGTCTTTTACTTTTATAATAAAAAATTCATGAATTAATGAAGTTTAAATTACTTAAATATGTCAACTGTATATTCTACATTTTTTTGCTTATCAGCTATCGTTGGTGTTAGTGTATTTTATGTGTGGCCCAAAACAACTCATCTTCCTCCAATGTGGCTCAGGGAAGCTAAAAGGTTGGACACCCCTGGTCTAGAATATCATTGGGTGAGATCGCATTTTTACATGCTGCCTAATCCTATGCATAATTGGTCACAGGATTTTGAGGAGTATAAGCAAATTGTTGGTTTCATGATGACCGCTCCTGGCATAGGCAGCAATGCTGTCTTGGTGGAGAAAGGTGATCTGAGAACCAGTGGCGCACCCACGGGGGGGGCCGAGGGGGCCCTGGCCCCCCCCTTGGGCTGACAAAGCAAAACGCGAAGAGCGCTGTCAGCACAAGGGAGAACTAGGTCTGCCTTCGAGAAAGTATAAAAAAAAAACATTTACAACCATTATTGTAATAAATAATTTTAATCATTTTGAAGAAAACAATTCCAGCATATCCCAACACTTACACTGAATGTAATTATACATATAAAGCTCTTTATCGTACTGTACAAATTATAAATTAATTCGCACTAAAGGCGCCAATTCTGGAAACCCGTTCTTCTTAAGACGTCTCTACCTGTGATTGAATTTAACTAATGGACTCGTCCAAAATCACGTGACCCAAATGCCTTCTCGCTGGAGTCGTACTAAACCAGTGCTGTGTAGAGTGACGTCACAGGCGCCTCCGTGGCCCTATATAAAGAGTGAACGGCGGGGAAGCGGCTGTTCGCTCGAAAACTCGAGGATTTCGTTTACCCAGTGAGAAAATTGTGGAAGTGAATAAATAGATCGTGCCAACGCTTCGCGAATTAAGTGTTGCTGTGAGTTGAAATAAAGTGCGACGTTACGACACAAGGTGATAACAGTGAATTGGTAGTTTCGGAACGAGGGCCTGCGTGGTGAATAGCTGAATTTAATAATGGTCCTGAACTTTCAACTGATCTTACAGTGAAATGCATCTTTAACGATCAGTGTGTGTGTTTATGTGCGTATTTCGGCTATATAGCAAATTTTGTTCTTGAATAACTGAGGAGCAAGGTAAAAAAAAAAGACAATGAGTGAAAAACGAAAAGGGCTAGGCCAACAGACACTGGGAAATTATTTAAAAAAAAAAAAGTAAGATTGAAAATAGTGACGTTCCCAACGACGTTTCCCTGAGCTCTTGTTACATTGATGAGGCTGCAGTCGAAGCAAGCAACAGCCGTGACCCCGGGCTGTCTTCAAACTCTTGTGAGGAGGTAAAGGTAGGACAAAACACAATACCAAACACAGTTGAAATAGAAATTCTGGCTGCAGATATTTCTAATTATGTCAAGAAATCTAACCTCACAGATGAAGATAGGATAACAGCGCTAAAAAATCTTTGGGAACCATATGCAAATTACAGTTTTCCTGCTACTGTCACTAGTGCTGTATCAAGTCAAGGAAAACCTCACCACACTCGGAAGTTCTGCTCATCTTGGCTGAGTAAGCATAACTGGCTAGCTTACTCAAAGGCAGAGGACAGTGCCTATTGCAAATTTTGTGTTCTCTTTGCACCCCATGAAGTCGGTTTAAGATCCACACAAGCTACAGGTCAACTTGTTTCAAAAGGATTTAATAATTGGAAGAAGGCCTTGGAGAAGTTCAGTCAACATGAAAATTTTTTCTATCATAAGGATTCAGTTCTCAAAGCCGATGAGTTCTTAAGGGTCACGGAAGGAAAAACGGTTCCTGTGGATCAAGTAATGGACAGAGGAAAGCAAAAACAAGTTTTGCAGAATAGGGCTATTCTTAAACCTATTATCAAAACAGTGATTTTTTGTGGAAGGCAAGGGCTGGCCATGAGAGGGCATAGAGACTGTGGGGATTTGGACGTATTGTCAGAACCATGCCAAGGCGAAGGAAATTTTAGAGCCCTTTTGCGACTCCGAGTTGATGCAGGAGAAGAAATACTGAAAACTCATCTACAAGGTTGTGCAAAAAATGCAACTTACATAAGTTGGAATATACAAAATGAGATTATTTCAGCATGCAATGATTCCATTGTGAAGCACATAGCAACTGAGGTGAATGAGGCCAAATGTTTTGCGGTTTTATGTGACGAAACCAGAGATATTGCAACGGTAGAGCAAATGACACTTTGCGTTCGTTACTTGAAACGGTTTGAAACAAATGATAAGTATAAAATTGAATTTAAGATAGTGGAGAACTTCCTTAAGTTTGTGCCCCTGACTGAAACTACAGGTCGAGCAATTGCAGATGCTATTCTTAAAGGCCTTGCAGACTGCAACATTGATACGTCTTTCCTCCGTGGACAAGGGTTCGATGGAGCTTCTGCAATGAGTGGAGAGTACAATGGCGCCCAAGCAATTATATATGAGCAACACCCCAAAGCCCCCTACGTTCATTGTGCATCACACTGTTTGAACTTAGCCATAACTTATTCATCTAGAGTTCCGGATATCCGAAACAGCTTTGGAATAATAGGGAAAATCTCTAGTTTTTTCAACACACCAAAACGAAACCTTGTTCTCACCAGCAAAATTAATGCAGCTAATCAGGGAGAGACAGAAATCAGTGCCAAAAAACTGAAGAAATTATGCCCTACTCGTTGGGTGGAGAGACATGATGCCGTCACAGTTATGGTTTCATTGTTTGATCAAGTAATCGAGGCTCTGGAGGAGATTACTACCTGGAATGACAAGGAGACATCAACAGAGGCTCATACCTTGTTATGTTCAATGTTAACATCACAGTTTGTCATAGCACTTGTTTCAGCTGACAGATTACTCAGCTACAGTGTTCGTCTGAGTGAAAAGCTGCAGGAAGTTAACCTTGATCTGGCAACTGCTGTGAGTGACGTAGAAGACGTTTTGAAAGCTATATCTATAATTCGAGAGAACGCAGAGAACGAGTTTCACCATCTGTTTGAATAAGCTGTTAAGAAGCTGGAACAGCATGGAGAAAACATTACTCTACCACGCCGTGCCACCAGACAAATTTATAGATCAAATTTCAACGTACAGACTCCTGAAGAATACTACAGACTTTCTATTTTCATTCCATGGATTGATAATTTCATCACTCACCTCCATGAAAAATTTCTCAAACATAAGGAATTTCTACAAAGTTTTGCATCTGTCATTCCGAATGGAAGGCAGCCGACACTGGAAGAAAACGAGAGATTTGTTGCCTTATCAAGGAAATTTGCAGATGATTTAGGACCCAGATCAGATAATACTCTAAAAGCTGAACTACATCTGTGGTACATGAAGGTCTTTGCATTGAACAAGAAAACTAAAAGCCCAATCGAACTGCTTAACTTTTGTGACCAAAGGACTTTTCCAACTGTGTTTGAACTTTTAAAAGTGTATGCCACCCTCCCAGTATCAACAAGCAGTGCTGAGAGGTCATTCTCCACAATGAAGAGGTTGAAAACTTACTTGAGAAACAGTATGAGTGAAACCAGACTGAATGGACTGGCGTCAATGAACATTCACCGTGAAGTGGAAATTGATCCAGACCAGATAATTAATGCTCTGGCTACAAAGAAAAACAGGAGGCTGGACTTCGTTTTATGAATATGTATAGATCATAATTGAATAATATAACAATATGTAATCATGAGAGAGTGGTTGAAAACAAGTATACAGTATAAGCAGACCAGAACAAATAATTTTATCTTCATCTATTTCTTAATTTGTGTTGTTTTGTATAAATATCTACCACTACTTCTTCTAATCATTCAATTCTCTTGCACTGCACTAAAGAATTGTTAGTAATTTGATAAAAATAAATGTACAAAAAAAGACAACCGCCTTGTTAATTGATATGGCCTCTGATCATTTTTTCTCGGAAAATTTATCGAGGAGTCATCCTCCTTCATAAAAATTTTGTGCACCAATGGCCCCCCCCTTAGGAATATTCTGGGTGCGCCACTGCTGAGAACACAGTAGCTTTGATGCCATTTCCTATGACAATTTAAGCATGTCAGTCCTGTCTCTGCACCTACTGAAACCATTTGCATCATTGATGAAGTCAAGCATTTAAAAGCAGAATTTTGTAACATCAAGAATCTTATTACACCATCACCTGTAGATTTATCTGTGGAGGAATTCCACAAATTATGAGCTAAAGTATATAGGACAGAAGCAGTAATTAAGAGAGAAATTATGAAATCTCAAGTTGGCCAATCAAGTGAGCCCCCATGAGTTCTCCTCATGGGATTTCTGTTATTCCTCAACATGATACTTTGCCTTCTGGTTCATCCAGTACATCAAATTTGACTGTTCTAATTAGTAATACACATTCCTAAAATATGAAACAGCACCCATCCCCTATGAGGATAGTTTTCAAATAGCTACGAAAACTGCATGTGCTTCTGAGCATGTAGTACCAAAACCTATTCACACTACCAAACCCATATTGGAAATTGATGTAGGTGCCCCTGGTACAGAAAATGCGATGGATACCACCCAAACCCAAGCCGAGTTTCTTCCTCCCCCCTTGTTCTACATTATCTCTTCAAAGAATTGGCCATCACATGTAGCCAAGTTAAAGTAAATTGCCCTTTCTCTCAAGGACGAACTGAGAAAGGGGTTCTTAAAACAAATTAGAGTACTTAATATAATTAATTTAACTCAGTTGTCCCATGGACCTAAAACAAATAAAACTCTCATGCCCCTATTTTACACACAGTTGCCCCAAATCCCCAAATTAAAATAAATATATGATCTTAAAACTATGTTAGGATTTTTTCTAAGATTTTTCACTATCGTTAGGCTTTGTTTATGTTTCAGTATATTCATCATAATCAGCATTATAGTATCTTTTTCGCTAATTTTTACGATCATACTTATAATACTAGGAATAAGAAAAAATTGTTACCTCCTTTTTCTCGTGCAAACAGCTTATACCTAAATATCAATTCTACTGGCTCAAGATTATGGAATTCTTTTCCACTTTTCTTGAACCATGAAAATAGTTTTAAGAAGTACTTAAAAATGTTTCTGTTACAGGTCTATGCGATTTGCTGACCTATTATTCATTTACTTTGCCACTTGTTTTTCTGCTAGTTGTTTCTTGTTGATTTTGTTATGGCTTTTATTCTGCCACTAACCATTGTATTAATGCTAGCATGTTGCCAGTTTGCTTGGGGGTTGTGGACTCGTCAGACCTATCTATAGGGCCTTTTTCTGCAGTTCCTTGCCCCACTGTTATACTTTACTTATAAGTAGAAATTGTATATGTTGTGTGACAAAATAAAGTTTATTATTATTATTATTATTATTATTATAGGAGTAGCCATTAAAGTTGAGAGATACAGGGGCACATGGCCAGTATAACTGGTCTTTAACATAGATGGCTGCTTAGACAGATTTCATCTTCTTATACATTTAGCATTCAGGATACCAAAAAGATGAATGAAAAGAATATACCTATTGTACCAGGGTTGAAGCAGTAGTCTTTATCCAAAAACATATGGCGATAGCACTGATGACCGTGAGATGGTGAACCTAGGAAATACTCTTTGCATTTTGAACACTGTAAAAGAAAAAACAAAGTGACTAAATCATTGATAAATTAGTTTAAATCATCAATATTATTAGTTATGATAATTTAATCTTCCAACTTTGCTTGGATTGATTAGATACTCATCTTTTTAAGTTTACTGCCATAAGGATAGCATGTTAGAGTTGCTGATGGTTAATTTATTAATATAAAACAATCATCTAGGACAATGTTTTATCAGAATATTTACTGTGTTTATCACATATTTACAGCATCTTGAGAAAGAACTCACTGGCTGTGCATGTATATTAGGTGTTGAGATGCTACAGAGCTGTGTTGCACAACAAAAATAGGTTTCACTGTATATTTTCATAAAATGTATTGCCATGCGAACAGCATGCAACAGAATTTTAGATGGTTAATTCATTAATCTATAAAAAATATTTAATGCAATGTCTATCAGAATATATACTATAATGTCATGTATTTACATCTCAAGAAAGTGCTCGGTGGTTACCTGTGTAAGCTCAGTATATAGATAACACAGAGCTTTGCACACAGTTGTCTGCATAATACTTTCCTAGCTTTGCAAAAGGAATCATAGGAAGTTAATTGGCATGTAATAGAGTAGGTAATACACTGTTACAATTTGATGAGATGTTCTTTCAGGATTGGACAGAGGTTCAGTTAGGATAGTATTTACTATGAGGAGACTGTATCAGTCAGTCAACTGTGGTGGTATTCATTAGATCAATGATTCCAAACCTTTTTCGTTTGTATGAACTGCTGAAATATTTTGTAAAACATTGGAAAACTAATTGTCCTGCTGACGCAGATTAGATTCGACAGGGTATATTATAAAATAGACATGCATAGCAGTAGGGTTAATAAATAATTAACTAATAATTTTGAATAAAATATTACAAAAGTAAACTATTAAATTAAAGAAAACCAATCATAAGTTTAAAAAGTCATTTAATAAAACTACCTTTCTTGATGTACAAAAGATTACAAAGCCAAAGTGCTTTCGGGCATCAACATGCCCTTCATCAGAGGTGAAATGAAAAATACAGTGCAAACAAAACGTGTATCCATTTTAAATATGTATCCATTTTAATTATTACAAGAGTATTTATTGTATATTATCTCTATTTATGACTGTTAATAAAAGAAAATGACAAACTCATTATCACGTTGCTTCTGGCTTACTGGTTACAGACAAATATTGTGTATATATTTTGTAATGATATTGTGTTATTACATTTGTAACAAACAATAGTACAGTGATAAATTAATATCTTAAATGATATTTAAAATCAACTAGTGTGATTATGTTTTCAATCATTAGAACTTAAGATATTTGAGTGTGTAATTCAAACAACCCAGGCCCAGCATGTTTTTATCCATGAGAAAATGCAAATCGTACTATTTCACTGTAATTAGAGCCATTTCAGTCTAATATTTTATAACATATTTTAATATTAAAAGTGATTAGCATAATAATTTACATACCTGCCAACCTTTTAGGGTGAAAATTAAGAAGATTTTAGATAAATTAAAAAAAGTGTGTGAAGTGACACTTTAGGACTAAAAATAAAAGCTTTGTGAGCTAGTAAAATGGGATTTCTTGACATGCTGATAGGTAGTTGGTGTTGATAGTAAATATATTTGGATAGGCAAATCAAAAGTTAGCATGATTTTTAGTGAAATTCCATTAATAACTAAAATATCATAAAAAATGGATTCTGCATGTAAAATTGTGAAAAATTCATTAAAAGTTGAAAAATTTGCAATGGGCACTTAATGCACTTTCTGCAAATAATAAAAATCTCAAATTTCAAAATCTTTCACTTTTGCAACTTTCCTCCTCATAACAGTACATTCTGTACAGACTTAATTCCTGTACAGACTTACTAACAAATACGTTCAGACATGTTTTAATAGTGCACATGCCCACGCAATCACTATAGACTATTTTTCAAAAAAGTCACTGACATTCTACCAGTTTTCTATTTTGACTTGCATGTTTCCAATATCTCACAAACATAATTTTTCCTACGTGCTCTTTTCTCAAATTCCACAGTGATTTTTTTATTTTTAAAAATGAATATTTTTATTGCTATATTTTACTTTTTATCTACTATTATAAGTATTTAGAATGTTTTATTTTTAAAAGATTTATTTTTTCACTTTCATCAAATATTAAAGCAAAATATTTTATATACTTTGAAAAAAAATTTTTTTTGAGAGAAATATTAAAAGAAAAAAGTGAGAAAATACTCTTGCTTGTGAGAGCCTTGGGTGGTGTGGTCAACATCGCATATAACCACTTTTTCAAAAAAGAACACTATAAATCATATTAATCAGAAAAAAAAATTGTAGTATAATATATCGTAACAGATGTTGCTGAAAAAAAAATATCAAACCTGTAGTTGCCAACAAGGTGTTAAATGCATAATATTCTTCATATTTTTCTGTGAACATTGTCGATCATTCTCTGTGTTATTCTGACAATTGCAGCTTTCGCCATTCAGAGGATTGCATGTATCTCCATGACCATGGCATTCACATCTAAATTAATCAAAAAACTAAAATGTAAACTCGCATGATAAAATACATAAAAGTTAGCAATTTTAAGATAATTTTTTTTGAAGTTATAATGATTTACATGGCTGTACAGAAAAATGTAATGGTTAAGTTATAAGAGCAAAGTATTTATTGGAAGCTTGCTGGAAATCAAATATATAAAAGGGAAAATTTCAATACACACTTTTAATTTAAATATCTTCTGAACCATATGATGGATTTTGATGAATGTTTTCTCAGGTAATGAGGCCGAGTCCAGGGAATATTCTGATATAAGTTTTATCATACCACAGTGAAGTGTGTAATAATGAGAATTAAAAACCTGTTTCTGCTTATCTGTTACATCAGTTTACAAATTGAAAACGATTCAACAGATTAACACACTTTTTTCACCGTTTTGTTTAGCAACAGATTTACACACTTTTTCATCAGTTTATTTAGCTTAATAAAAAAGTGTATGGCTAAAAATATTTCTAATTTTGTATTGCTTTATAAAAGTGAAAATTCCAAAATATGCTTCCTAGCTAAGCATCTCTTGAAACATGAAATATAATCTTGTGAACATTTTATCTAGCAATGGGATTGAACCAAGGGAATGTTTTAATACATTTTATCTTCCTAAACCTCCCAATAGAACAACAATAATTTAAATGTGGCCTGTAATGACTACTCATAATTCGAAAATGGTTTAATTAATTTACATACTTTTGTGACTAATTTGTTAAGCTTAATAAGGGGCATATTTATGTCTAAAATATTTCAATTTTAGACATCATACTACGTTCATTTTATTTCAGTATTATTCCAAGCAATGCTGAACATTTTTCTAGTTATTTATAAATGGTATACTGATTATAAAAGTGGTACGTGGGTTTGCAATTTCTGAATTCTAGAATTATTCTGAATTTGAGAATCAGAAAAAGATATATCTTATTTCTGTGATCAGTATTATTCCAGGCGATGGCAAACATTTTTAATTATTTATAAATAGTATACTGATTATAAAAGTGGCATACTCAGATTATTTCTGTGGGTTTGCAATTTCTGATAGGAAATCTAAAATTATTCTCAATTTGAGAATCGGAAAAAGATATATCTTATTTCTATAATCAGTATTATACCAGGCAATGCTGAACATTTCTAGTTATTTATAAATGGTATACTGTTTATAAAAGTGGGATAATCATATTATTTCTGTGGGTATGCAATTTCTGATAGGAAATCTAAAATTATTCTAAATTTTAGAATCAGAAAAATACATATCTTATTTCTATGATCAGTATTATTCCAGGCAATGCCGAACATTTTTCTAGCTATTTATAAATGGTATACTATTTATAAAAGTGGCATACTCAGATTATTTCTGTGGGTGTGCAATTTCTGATAGAAAATCTAAAATTATTTCAAGTTTGAGAATCAGAAAAATATATATCTTTGTAATCAAAACTTTTCTTGCCAAATCGCTTTGGAATACATCTCATCAGCTGGAAAATCTTTCCACAAAACTATGCATTTGAAATTTAATGGGGGCTCATGTATTCATGCATCTTTGCACGTGTTTAATATTTTAATATTATTCTTCAAATAGTTATCTTACATAATAAAAGGAGATGTCTGTGAGTGTGTGTCATATGTAGCGGAAAATCGAAGCTTTGGACAGAGGTAAAATTAATACAGAAGTACTTTAGGTCCCCACACAGCATATCTCAGCAAGATTTTTTCAAAATTCAAATTAGTTTAAAAATTATGAACTTTTGATGCTAAAAATTGGCCATTTCCTATGATATCACCAAATCCATTCATTCATTACAGCTGCAGACAATCTTCCGTGTGTTTTCCAAACAGCTGTTACCTCAGTAACTAGGTTTAAAATGTGAAATTCCAACTTTGTGAATTTAAAAGATCTCCTTCAAATTTTTTTAATTTGATATTAAAAAAATTACCACATTATTATAAGTATTGTGCTAAAAATTGATATAAATCTGATCAAAATTCACAGAGATAGCATTTAATAATTTGACATTTACTTCTTGGGTAAAATTTAAACCTTAAAATTACATGTAATTTTTTGAATAACAGTATGATTTAGAAGGCTATTAGAAAGTGCACATACTTTAAATTCTGAGCAATCCTGGATATATATGATAGCATTGGATAAAATTAAAAATAACTAGAGTAAAAATGTATCTTACGGGCGACATCCATCTTCTAAGTTTTCTCCTGCCTTGAAAAACCCTGATATGCAGTGATCACACCTTTTGCCTTCAGTGTGGTTTTTGCAATCAATGCACACAGCATCATCAATAGGACCCTCAGTCATTTTTTCAAGCAGCTCATATATCTAGTAACAGGGGAAAAATTATGTGAGAAACTAGAAAACACTTTCATTCAAAAAATACATTTTATTTGTAAAACTTAAAAATCTTTATTTAGTGTTTCTACTTGGAAAATTTCGCAATCATAATTCTAGTGCACAGAGCCACATATGTACATGCATTTACACATATTTTGTAAATTGTAGCTAATTTTAAGGATACATTTAAGATAAAATAGAAATAATTCTTCGCTGCATATGCAACAATAATATGTATTTTTTTAATCATACTTTGAACCTATAATCTATAAATAAGCAATAGGCAATCTATTTATTAATTATCTAATTTTATTGTTATGCACTACAAAAATGTATAGTAAATTTTGTTTCAACATTTATCTGCACAAATACTTTTAAATTTGTAAACTTACAGATAAGCTTTTCAATAGGAGTACTAACTATTAAAGGACTAATTTATGTTTATTTTAGCATTCTTTAGCATTAAATAACCAATTACAGAACTAGTAGCAAACAATTTTTCTATGTGCTACAATTTTACAAACATTTGTGACAACAGATGAAGTTAGTAATGCCATGAAGCTAGCATCAAGTTTAATACTTTTCAGTTTATGCTAGAACTGGACTTTTCCCCTATGTTATATTTATATTTGGGTTTGGTCAGTATAAAAATAATCTTTGTATATTTGGCTTATATATATATATATATATATATATATATAATAACAGTTTGAAAATCCAATGATAGAATAGAGAAGTTGTAGCTCAAAAAACCCCATTAAAAATGCCTATCAAATAAAAAAAGTATCAAACAGAGAATCATCAATCAAGTGGAAAATAAAATGCACACTTCTAGTCATCAAACTGAAGACAAACAACAAACATCAATGGAAAGGAATAATAGAAATAGAATAATAGAAAGGAATAATGATAATAGAAAATCAAATAAAATCCAAGCATTAAAGCTTTACACGTGGACAAGCCCTAAGCCTAAACAAATGAATTGTTCATTTCAATAAAACTTTTCGTCACGTCCAAGTATTTTATCAAAATGAACACAAAATGCATGTTTCTGATATCAGTGATAGATTATATTTATAAACACTGTCAATTTGAACTACATGCATAAAGATTGAAAAATAATAGGAAACAAGAATACCTGAAAAAACACTGCATATGTCTGATCCATTGGAGCCTTGAATAAAGAGACCAATGTTACAAATCACAAAAAATAAAAAGTTGAGAACTGCTGTTGCCAATCGGCCAAACTTTACGAAGTGGTAGTACACTCCAAACCAAGTATTTTTCGTCTAGTTTACAGGGTCGGAAATTAAATGTAAAGGCATTACAGGGCGCTTACTCATTGGGGAATGGCCACTCTACAAACTTAAGAGTCAAACTGGTTGTTATTTTCTGGTTGAAGAAGAAAGCGACGTATGCAAATTTCATCTGGGGAAGAAAAAGAACCCATATGCAAATTTTTGTAATACTGAATGTACAGCCTTATCAGTTTGCAGCAGTTAGTCGTAGCTCCAACTTTTGAGACGATGGAGGAATTTACAAATAGGGAAAAAGTCGATATGCATTTCATTTATGGAGCTGCAAATGGGAATGGCAAAGAGGCACAAAGACAGTACTGAAAATGTTTCCCCCATAGGTGGTTGCCCAATCATAAAACATTCGAATGCTCGCATCGGCAGCTTTGTGAATCGGGATCCTTTCTCGCCATCAGGTCTGATGCAGGGCATGCAAGGAGTGCTAGAATGTCAAGTGTGGAACAGGCGATTCTGGACACAGTAGCAGTTCGGCCAGGCACAAACACAAGAGCAATGGGGGCAAAAATTTACTAACATTTTTACACAAGAAAGTGAATGAAATTAATATAAAAATAATGTAATTTTATGCTACAATTATATTTGTGATAGCAACAAAGCTGATAAAGATAGAGTATGATGGATTATTTATGTCATAACAAGGAACAAGCAGATCAGTCCATTGTTTGAAAATTGTCACTCTCATATGGAGAGTAAATTTTATGACTGAGTAAGGAAAGAGATATTAAGTCTGGTAAGTAATATAAAATTTTGATAATAATCCCTAATTGAAATTATTGACAACTTTTTATATTCCTTAAAATTTTCATTTTTAGCCCATTTACACTTCAATAAATTTTTGAGGTGTTACGGGGTTTTTTAGGGCATTTCACCCCTCCCCCCTTTCATAATCTGACTTAAAGTAGCCATTTTTAGCTCATGGATCATTCTACTCTTAACCCTTTCGCGACGAATGGCACGCTTAGGTGCCAGATGCGAACATGCATTCAAGGACGAATGGCACTCATTCGGGCCAGAGGAAATTTTACCGCAAGCGGGTAGTGGCACGTATAAGTGCCACTACGCAGAACGTTTCAATTTGTGAACTAGATGGCATTACTTGTCCATGGAACTAACTTCAATGCATTTTGCAGAGGCATGACCTTGGCAGAAGAGGATCGAATGAATTATTTCTCCATTTGGAGCGGTGAAAATCATTTTGTAACATAAACAAACAGAGCAATTCTCGTAGCATCAACAATTTTATAATTGAGTTTCGGTTTTTATTTTTATTTCAGAGTTATGATTTCGTTGGTGAATCATAGGAATATAAGAGAGTATTTTTTTTGTTTGGGTTTTAGAGGCAGTGAAATTATTCGTTTATTTCGGATAAAAGAATGGCAGCAACTAACGAGTATTTTGTATTCAGATTTGTATGAAAATTATACATCAAATAGAACATAAATATTTCTTTTATTGCTGTAAAAAGTAGATTTCTGTGTTGAATAGGTGATTTTTAGTGAATTTTTTTCGAGAGTTAGGCTTAGTGCAAAAAATGCGCCGTCCTTTTCGACCAGTTCGGAAGCGAAGTGTGTCGTCCTTTGGGCCGCGACAGCTCCGGAATGCCGCCGTCCCGAAAGGGTTAAAGCATAAAAGAATACATAAAAGGTATATCCTTATTTAATCTCACTATTTCTGCTTTGCAAGTCAGGATTATAAAATAAAAACAAGTTAAGTTATTTGTTCTTGATGTTAATTTTAATTTTTATTTAGTAGCATACAGAACGTAATTTGTATTATTTTTTTTTTCAGATAATACTCTGAAAATCAGTTCTTTTATCCAAGAAATTGTAGTCCCTTCTTATGTTGAAACCCAGACCGTCCGACCTACCAGAAAGGTGTTGAAGACCCAGACCGTCCGACTCGTCACCAAGGACTTGAGCATCTATTTGGACGGCCGGGCTACGTAAGGTAACTGTTTGGACGGTCGGGAAGTGCCACCAATTTAGACCGTAACCCAGTGGGGTAGGCATCCACAGGGACCGTACCCTCCTTCCCCTACCACCAACCTCTCGGAAGGACTTTCGGACCCACATGTTTAACGTGATCGTACTCTGCATGAACACGGCGGCAGTTTTTGGCAGAGGCTGGAATCGAACCCGGGCCTACCGAGTGCAACTCCAGCGCGCTAACCAATGGGCTACCGCGCCCCTAGTCCCTTCTTATGTGCAAAACCTCATATTGTAAACACCTTCAAGCCCCACTGTGTTTCCTTCTTTTCTTTTTTTTAAAATTAAATTATAACATTCCTAGTATATATATATATATATATATTTTTTTTAAGTGGGGGATGTTATTATTGGAATTCTACAGTAGAAAATATGTGTTAGTATGAAACGGTTTCAGAAACATTTTAATTTTCTGGATTTATCTTCAGAGTTTTAAGAAAACGCCTGGTTGGGAAAAGAAGGCTGATAGACTCAGGCATAAATGACTGGAGTATTGGCAATAAACTGATAGATAAATGAATATATACTCACGTATAAGTTGACCCCTCTACTTTCAGAGCAAAAAATCGGGAAAAAATCAAAAACTTGTATATAAGGCGATCCCAAACAGAGAAAAATAAATTTCAATAAATTATTCAAAAACACTCAAAAACTTCGTGTTACAGAATTATTTCTGAAAAGAGCAATTTTTTGTTGAAAACGATCGGCCGTAATCCGAGAAGCAAGAGATAAACATCGAACAAAAATGTATGCATATTTTTTGATAACGCGATACACTGGTAGTCGGGAGTATTGGCATCGAGAGGGCAATGACTAACAGGCGGATTTTGAAATGCAGAGAAATTTGGAGTGCGCTATTGAGTAATTACTACCGCATTGTTTTAAGAGATATTGCCTAGCAGGAAAAAAGAACTTTTAGGCTTATGATTTTTTTTTTAGATTCTGCGTATAAGTCGATCCCCCCCCCCCCCCACTTTAAAGCTTTTTTTATGTCACAAATTTCTCAACTTATATGCTAGAATTATACGTATATACTCACGTAGCATGTGAGGATATGTGGTAATTTAGTGGATAAATCTTAGTAGGCTTTATTTTATCCTGGAATATATTAGCATTAATGATTTTATTTCGTAAATAATGTGAAAAATATATTTAATTGATCTTATAACACAAATGAGACTATTAGTATAAAGGAAAAGTCATGGTATCATTACAAAAGATTAAGCCAAATAGTAATAAAGCAATGACACAGGCTATTTTTGTTGTTGCATTAAACAGTTGTTGTTGTTGAAACCCAGACCGTCCGACCTACCAGAAAGGTGTAAGGTAACTGTTTGGACGGTCGGGAAGTGCCACCCAATTTTAGACCGGAACCCAGTGGGGGAGGCATTCACAGGGACCGTACCCTCCTTCCCCTACCACCAACCTCTCGGAAGGACTTTCGGACCCACATGTTTAACGTGATCGTACTCCGCATGAACACGGCGGCAGTTTTGGCAGTGGCTGGAATCGAACCCGGGTCTACCGAGTGCAACTCCAGCGAGCTAACCAATGGGCTACCGCACCCCTGCATTAAACAGTTGAATAAGTTAATGAATAAGAAATAAAAATAAGTATTTGTGTATTAAGAATGTACTTACAAAGCTTTGGTTCTGAGCTTGAGCAAATGTACTATTTAATAGATCACTATTTACACAGGCTGAGCTGTGTGTGTAACAATAATCATGGCATGTCAAACACTTCCCTCCATTCACTGGATTTCCCACAAATAAGGGCTTGCATTTTCCACAGTGAGAACCCTATGTCATGACATGAAACAAATTACTAAACATATCAAAATACAAACTAACTTTTGTGCAAAATTATCATGTTTACAAGTGTTGTACCCTTAAATAAAGGTACATAAAGCATTAACAACTCTATACATTTTCAAGTTAGTAATATATTATAACTAAAACAGACATCCCAGAAACACAACAACATGGAATATGGGCAGAAGTGGCATTGCCGGGAAAGTTGAAGTGAAACGTAATGCGCTTGGTTTACAGTTAATGAGTAGATCTATGTTACAGTTAACAAGCATATGACAAAAAGCATCTTCTTAATCTACAATCAACAGAATACATAAAAGAAAAGGCAATATTTTTGACTGTCATGTTTGGCAACAAATTTGGTGACTTTAAAGTTGGTAATAATTCAAAAAAATTAAATTTAATTTAAGATAATCCCTGTCACTTTGTGGATTAATTGAATATAATTAAATCATTATTGAATATGTATTATTCTTAATTAAAAAAAATGAATTTTATTGTTTGTGGAGCAGAATGCAGCCTTCGATTACATCAGTTTTGCCAAATAAACAAAAACTTTGAATGGACTGCTATTTCCACATTTTGTGATCATACTTAAATCCATATGCTATTTTGATTTGCATATGCACACCAGCAGGTCATTAATTCGAATTTAATATAAACATTAATTTACTAGACCAAAATCTTTTGCAGAGATCATCCTGGGATATACATACACACATATAAATTCATATAAACATAAATAGATATAGGTATATATGCTCAGAAATTAATACTATGACCCAGGTCTATCTGTTTCTCTGTCTGGGATGTTTGGTCAAAAGTTGGCAATGAATTGGGCAATTTTTTTTTTTCAAATTGACGAAAATGTCACGAAATTGATGAAAATGATACCAAGTAGATAAAACTTAAAATAAAAACAAAGGTAGGATATTGATTTTATATGATAGGAATGTATTGGAATTCAAACAAATTAATATACAAATAGTATATTAATAACGTTTTAGTAGGATCTGTCCATCAATCCCACTTGGCAACAAATTTTGCAACCGTGGCAAAAATTTGGAAACTTTTGGAAAATGTCATAAAATAACAAAAAAGTGAGTTTCACTGTTTACGGGACAGCTAAGTTTTATTAGGGGGTCTAGGGGAGAGTAAAGTAATTGTGTTATGTTAAGGGATAGTATAGCATGCATTAGCAGATATCTGATACATATTATTGGTTTCACCAATATATTGGTATTTCCCCAATACCAACGATAATCCAATATTTGAGAACTGATAAACTGATAGACCTGATATTAAAAAAAAAATGTTTTTCTTTTTAAACCACAGAATTAAGGTCATTGATTTCTTCTGCAACAGTTCAAAGTGCAAAAAGACAATAAAATACAGTAAAACATTGCTAGTTTAATGAGTAGGCACTATTGCTAGTCTAATGAGTAGACACTATGCTCAGTGTTAGACAAGTCTGCCAGATTGTGTGCATTAGCAAAAAGAGAACGCCAAAGTCGAAGGTCATTCAGCACAGCGTATGTTGTTTATAATAGTTCATTGTCCTACTCTTCTATTTATTTTTTCTTAGAATGTCAATGAGATCCTTACTTTTTAATACATAAACTAAATCCTTTTTTACAATCATTTATTTAACTTGATTTTGTGTATGCTTGTCAGTGTGATTCAAATCTTTGAGGCCTTAACTAATCACAGTAACATGAAATTTAGTATATCATCGTTTCTTGTGGTACATTTCATTATTTTTATTTTGAACCAGCCTGTTCTGGGTCCACCATAGGAATGTACTTATTTTTTTGGAATAACTCAAAGGGGTGGCTACAGGATCTCAGATAAAAAATTCCCTGATAGGTATCACTATCTGCTTTTACTGAATATCAGTTTAACAAGCATAAAAATGCCAATTAATAAAAAGAATATTAATCCTTCAAGCATAAAAATGCCAATTAATAAAAAGAATATTAATCCTTCAAGCATTAAAATTCTAGATAAATTATAAAACTCTGCTATAACTCGGTGTTCTGTAAAATCCAGTCAAGAATTTATATAGTTAAATATAACTTATTGCAATAAATTTATGTATAAAAGGAAACAATCTTTTATTTTAATATGCTTTTTATCATATGAAATATCTTGACAACTTTCAAAATAATTAAGACAAGAGGCATCACTAAGAAAGGATTAAATTTTAAAGCTCTCATCTTTCTATTGAGGTGTCCAATAGGCTGTCTCCCATCAGATGAAATGTGAATAAGGAATTCTACACATGTGCATTGCCGTGAGTCAGAGGAAAGTTGTGATTACCAAAAACATTCCCGTTTCCCTGATTTTACAGTGTTTTTTAGGAATTCCCTGATTTTTCCAGAATGTTGATATTCCCTAATGTTTCCCTGATTTTCACCCTGCTCAATAACCAGAGCAGCTGGAAAATCCAAATTTGGCATGTTGTTGGCTTTATCTTATTTTTTTTTTTTTTTGAACCTTACCGGATCTGGCCTGGCCTCGCCATGGGAATACAATAATTGCTGGGAATAACTTGAGAACCAGAGTAAATAGGACGTCCACATTTGGTATTCGTTTCATTGTCTTTTGTACATTTAAGCTACATGCATTTTTATGTACATTTAACTTATATGCAAATAATAAAAGGGGGTGCATTAAAAAACTATATTTTTTGCTTTTACTTGTGAAATGTGGTCCTGTAAAAGTCAGAGATAAACTTTAGACTTTTCAACTTTTATTATTTTTGTACTTTCATTTTCTGCATGATAGGGTAGGAAATTATGGTGATAGTGATTTTTTGCATTTGAAGCGGAAAAATATAAGATGGGATCTTTAGATACTATGAGGTGCCATCCAAAATTTCCTGGATTGGTGCTGTGAAAATTTGAAAACTAACCATATCAGTTAATGTTCACTGTCACCTTCAAAATAGCTTCCTAATGCAGCTATACATCGGTCCCAGCGCTTTTGCCATTGCTGGAAGGCTTTTTGGAAGTCTTTTTCGGTAAGCATATCAAGCACTAACTGCAATTTTGTATAAATTTCTTCAATGGTATCAAAACGTTGATTTTTCAGCTTAAATTTCATTTTTGGGAATAAAAAGAAGTCGCAGGAGGCTAAGTCTGGTGAGTAAGGTGGGTGGGGGATGATGGTCATCGAATTCTTGGTCAAAAACTGTTGTGTGTTGAATGAACGGTGGGCGGACGTTTTATCATGATGAAGAACCCAGTGTTTTGCTTTGCACAATTCTGGCCGTTTCCTTCTGACATCTTCATGAAGGCATCTCAGAACATCACAGTAGAACTGTGAATTGACAGTGTGACTCACAGGCATGAATTCTTTATGCACAATTCCCTTAATGTCAAAAAACACAATCAACATGCTCTTCACATTGCTTCTCATTTGTCTGCATTTTTTTTGGCCTTTTCCATTGTGAAGATTATTGCTTAGTTTCGGGATCATACCCATAAATCCAACTCTCATCGCCAGTAATTACTCTGAACATGAAGGTTTCATGTCCAGAGTAATTACTGGCATCCAAAACGAGCTGCTGAAGCTATGCGCAAACATCAATTCAGTGTTGCATTTGATCCGTTGTCAACAGCCTGGGAACAAATTTGGTGTTGATGCGATGCATTCCCAATTCTTCAGTGAGAATTCACTGATATGTTCCATATCCAATTTTAACTTTATCACAGAGATCTGGAATGGTCTGACATCAATCTTCATGAATGAACTGTTGAATTTTGTCGATGTTTTCAGGAGTTAGGCTCATCGAAGGTCTTCCTGTGTGTTCGTCATCATCAACTGATGTTTGATCAGCTTTAAAACACTTATGCCATTCAAAAATTTAGATTTGATTCAGTGATTGTCCACCAAACATTTGTTGAATCATTTCCACAGTTTCTGTTGCACTTTTAGCAAGATTTGCACAAAATGTAATGCAAACCCACTGTTCTATTTTTGCATCCACCATAAAAATCGCAATACAGTGTAAACAACTTTAAACAAAATGGCGTTTATACTAGCGAGAACTGCTTCATTCACGATGAAATTTCACACACATAACTCACAAAGCAAGTACCTAGGTTATGCAGTGCCAATACGGGAAATTTTGGATGGTACCTCATAGAAGTTGCCATGTCAACTGAGCTTGATTGCATACTTACCACTCATTCCTCCCGTTTCATTTTGCTCCCTTAAGAATCCCCTGTTCTTATTTAGTAGTTTTAATTTGATTTAGTTGTATTTTGATGCATGAACTTTTGATTTAGGATGTAGCCACTTGGCAGCCTATGCGCCTGGTAAGTGGGTGTATATTAACAAAGATTGTGTAGGGCTGAAAATCTGTGTCCTTGCAGCAGTCCAAAGGGGTGTGAAAATCACTTCGTAGACTGAGCGGTCTATGTACCCATTAAGCAGGCACTTTTTAATAAGGTGCTGCGTAGTATTACACCTAATCAACAAATGCTGGAGTGCTTTACATCAGAGCATAAAGTCAAAGATGCTTATTTAGGGTATGTTACTTCTACTGTGCTGGTGTACCCAGATTGCATATGTGTATTGCATGTGCATAGTGAATGTCTATGTAGTCTACGGCTACTGAAAGAAAGACATTACAAGTTAAGCGCTTGTTTTAAAAAGTGACTGGGTTGGTCGTGAAGGCAGGATACGACCTGGTACTATGCTGCACAGCAGGCATAGCGCAGCAAGTGGCTATGTTTTCTAAGAGATATTTAGGGACCACTCTACAGTTATTGGTATTATTATATCAAAATCATTTTTTCTCTATGATTTGCAGAAGAGCGAATAATTTATTATCATATGTATCATAAATTGTTTTGGTTTTGAATATTTACAGGGTGGCTACTTACATATAATAACTTGAAATAACTTTCATACATAATTCTACAACAGTAACAATTTTTTTATATGTAATATCAATCGAATCGGTATCGAATCTTCAGTAATTTGAGATTATCGATATTTGGTAGTAGTTCTTTTTCTGATCTTCTGAAGATTCTTTGCAGTATGCATGTTTCGATAGGGAGTTGTAAAAGAAACAGTATATTGAATGGGAGAGATGTATGGCTTATATGTGTTTGTGGATTAGGTCTTGAAATAAGATTAAAAAACTGACAAATGCTGGGAGTTTTTGTAAGTTGGTGGCAAAAATTTGTTCAGTTCATTGTCATCCCAACCATCAAAAATCATTTCTAAATTTTGGTTAAAAAATTTTCTAAAAAAATAATGAATAATGTAATGAAAAAAATTTTGTTTCACTTAAAATTGCAGATTATTTACAAATTTATAGGAAACACTAAAATACTTCTCAAGTAAAAAGAAACTTTATGCATTGTAGATGTAAACACATATTTAATTTCTTAATGCCAAATTCATGAATGCATGGGTCAATTAAATAAAATTGCATTTGTTTAATAATTTTGTGGCTAAAAGCAAGGTCTGATTTCACATGTAGAAAACCATTTTTGAACTGCTTGATCAGTTTTAAAATGTAAAACTAAAGGGTCAAAGAGTCAACTGAACTTATTAATGTACATATAACTTAATTTTACTAAACAGCTTTCAACAATGGATGTTGACTGTTGACATATGATGGGTTAGAATTATTTCTGAAAGGTGCAGAAAGTATTTAAGTTTATCAGCTCAGAATTCATAGATTTTCCCCTATAAATTCATTAAATTACAAATACTTCCAGCTAAGCCTGCCATGGGAATCAATGAAGGTGGTTTTAAGAATGGTCATGGCAATTTCTGCATTTTAATTCGAACCTCGCTGTGAATATTAGAAGAACAAGTGCTGTAGGTAGGTAGATGGGAGAAAATCTTCTGCAATTTTATGATGGTGGATAGGAGGTAATTTTTTGCAACTTCACCCCATCTTATAATGGCTTCACTTCTAGTTACATAATTGTATAAATAGAAAGGAAAAAAGATTACCATAGTGTTGTTTAGGCATTCCAGACAAACATCTAATTGATCTATACCAGGGCAGTGACTGTGACCATTGCATTTACACATGATGGAACAATTTTGGCCAACATAACCAAAATTGCATTTGCACACATCTGGTTGAACACAAGTGCCATTGATGCAGCCTTGTTTGCAAGTTGGAGTACAATGTTTCCTAAGAGTTTGAAACAAGTTAAATGTTTTGTGAAGTAAAAAATATGAAACACAATATAAAAATATATATAAAAAACAAAGAACAGAAAACCCCCACTAATTTTTTAATTTTTACGAAATTTTATGTTAATTACTGCCAATCAAAGTATTAATCTACACGAATAAAAATTTGTATAGAGATCACTTATATTGATACACATCTTTTATTCCCCTAGTCCAGGAGCTCTTAATTTTCCTTTTTCCATAGCTCAAAATCAACTCCTGGACTTGACAACATGACCTACGAATCTATTTACAGTAAAAGAGCAATAATGTAGTAATAAGTAACCAAAAAAATGTCATAAATTTGATATATATTTAAATATTTTCTATAAAGGTTTATTATTAAATTATTTTTAATTTGTATTGCAAAAATATATTCTTTAATACAATATTATTTTATAATTAACTAGCAGTGAATATCCATTCTTTGCACAAGTTAATTATAATTAGGTAATTATAAATCCTAAACATTTGACAAACCATCACATGCTTCAAATGTTGAAAGAAATATGCTGCTGACATAAAATTTTTAATCTTTTAAATGCTAAAACCAGCTTACGACCTTGTCATGGTCGCATAGACATGTGTACAATGCCCGCTGAAAGGATGTTATATGCCTTAAATGAGTGTGCAGGGTGCATGCAATCCAGATATGTGACATTTGCTAACTCAGGCTAAGAAATCTAGTTTTTAAAGCTAGGCTCTAGCATAATTAAGCTGAGATATGATCAAATTATTTAAATGCCTAAAATTTATCTGGGCAGAGGACAGTTGGACCTCTCTGCATAATGAATTGAAAGATTTAAAACGCAAGTAAAAAAAAAAAAAAACTGAATCTTGGACTCTTTTTTTAAATTATTGTACAACAATGGTTATTCATATTTAAAATAAGTAAAAAAAAAATCAGTAGGAAAAATAGACTATTTTTTAACTTTTTACACAACAATGGTTCTTCATATCCGATGCAATAACAAGCTTGAATACTTTGAAAAAGTTTTAAAATTGATGCAAAAAAAAAAATTAATTATAAATTTGTAAAAAGGCCTTTAAGGTACATTAGCTAAGGTATAGATGCTATCATGTGGAAGACCCAGACCGCCCGACTCATCCGAGGACTTGAGCAGCAGTTTGGACGGTCGGAGATGCTATCATGTGAAAAACCTCAGACCTCTAAGTGTGGTAGTATTGTGCGGTATTGCAGAAAAACAGAGAGCTTCTTTTTATTATTAAAGGAAAGGAAATGGTAGGATTATCATAAAATAAAAGAAAGTATTTAGAAAAATATTCCTTGAGTTTAATTACAACAAATAATAATTAAAGACTTCCATTTAAAAAAATATTAAAACTATTGTCCAAATTTGATAAGTGTGATTTTTGACCTCGTATAAGTGCTGACAGCTCTTCAAACTATGGTCATGTCTTAGAAAGGGTACATCTTGTGTCATATTTTGCTTGTAGTTTGCTTCTAATCTTAGTTTTCATGACAGTAAAATCTCAAATGCCAGTTTCACATAAAAACACAGTCAAAACAACAGTAATACTTTCATAACTTCGCTCCCTAGTATAGGCTTTTCTTTTTTCAATTTTATCCAAAACAAACACAGAGACTTTATTTGAAAAGTATGAAGCAAAATTATAAATACCTACATTTGTGTATTACTTGTTTTTTGTATTTCAGCTATGATGAAGCAACCCATCCCAAAAGCAGCGGGAACCCATAGGTTACGAATCTCCGCCCTGGAAGCATTGCATTTCAGAAAAAAGTCTTGCTTCACTCTAGTGTTTATCGAACATTAAAACATACAATTATCAGGGCTTTTAGCACTTCAACCTCATTAAAAATGGGACTTATGGACCAAATGTTTAAAAAAGAAAAAAAGAGGGAATTTTAGGAATCACAATTTTCTGCATGTTAGAAAAAACAATTGGGAAGCTCAATGTAAAAAAAAATTATTATTATAATTAAAACCCCTACTAATTAATTGCCAGTCAAGAGAACATCTGAAATGGATGTTAAATACAATACTCAGGGACCGTGAGCTGGATTTGAAGTCTTGTATTAGCTTTAGCGCAAGGAAATCACTAAATCGGAGCAGTAAACTAGCATTTTGGTGCAAGGAAATCATGAAATAGGCATAGTAAACTAGGATTTTGATACAAAGAAATCACGAAATTGGCGCAGCAAATTATCATTTTGGAGCAGGGAAATCACTAAATTAGCGCAGTAAACTAGCTTTTTAGTGCAAGGAAATGACAAAATTGGCACTGTAAACTTACGTTGTGAAGCAGATAGAAACCTACAGTATGGAATTCGAGTAGTACATATCCAGGTATCAAATGGAAATATTTTACTTTGCTCGTGAACGAGAATAGAAAGTGCTACTTCAACTGGAAAATTTCGATGACTATGTTGAATATACAGGATGTCTAGAAAAGTCCGTATTAGGGGAAATTTCTTGAGAACGAAGAGAGTTATCTTTAATTTTTTAATGCAGCTGCTTAGGAAAGTTTTATGGTGCTACACGATGAGGCAACTTTCGAGGGGCTGATCTTTTTAAGGGGGGTGGGGGCTATTTCATTCCCTTTTAGAGACAGATATAGAAAAAGGTCAATTGCAAAGTTGTTGAGCATTGCCAAATTAATATAAAAATATTTGTCCAGCAGAAAAAGCTGTAAGAAAAAAACCCTATGAAGACTAGGGAATAGACTCTAAATCCCCCCCAAATAAATTAACATTACCATACTCAGACAATTAAGATGCCTGCCTTGCATTTGGGAAACGCTCTGCGTATAATCACTCGGCTGCACTGACATTCCGGTTACATTCTCCAAAAATAAGGATCATTTCGCAATATTCTTCATTAGTAAACGCAATAGACATGGTTCTGTCAAATAAAACAGTTAGCAATCAAACTAAATTTTTTAATTAGTTTGTTATACAATTATTGCTAGATGATTTTGCAATTTAAAGAATCACATGCTTTCAAAAATATTTTTGGATAATTATTTGCAACTTTTTCTGTCAGGCAAACACATGTTTATATTAATTTAACAATGATCTACAACTTTATAATTAATATATATCTTTAAAAGTGAGAGAGATAGTCCCCCACCTTTCCATAAAAAAAAGAGAGGGGGTGCCACCGCCTCGAAAGTTGTCTCGTCATGTAGCATCATAGGGTTTTTCTATTCAGTTGCATTAAAAAAATAAGGATAACTGTCTTCATTCTCAAGAAATTTCTCCTGATACGAACTTTCCTAGACACCCTGTATACCATAAAAATCAAAAAATTTCTGGAAAGAAAGACTATTTTCAATATGATATACTTTAAAAAAGATTGTGTACTTTTCAAATTTCTGATTTTTTCCAACAAATTAAGCATATACTAAGATAACTTGATATAAGTTATTCAATAAGAGTTAGATTAGTGTAATGCAAATATGTCATGCTTAAACTTAGAATTTAAAACTATAATTTTTGTCCACATAGATGTGAAAATGCAAGAGGTTGTTGTTGAAACCCAGACCGTCTGACCTACTAGAAAGGTGTAAGGTAACTTTTTGGATGGCCTGGAAGTCACCCAATTTAGACCGGAACCCAGTGGGGGAGGCATCCACAGTAACCGTACCCTCCTCTACCATCAACCTCTCGGAAGGACTTACGGACCCACATCTTTAACACGATCGTACTCTGCATGAACACGGCGGCAGTTTTGGCAGTGGAGGGAATCGAACCTGGGCCTACCGAGTGCAATTCCTGCACGCTAACCACTGGACTACCGTGCCCAAAATGCAAAGGGTGTCATAGGAACAGTAATGTATCTCAAACCTCATTTGCTTCTTCCATCCTAAACCAAATCTCCTGATGCTAGGTGTTTAAAGTATTTAATTTAATGGTTCTTCATGTAAGAAATTGAACATTTTTAATGCCACCCCAAATTTTTCAAACTCAATCTCAGTTTATACTGAAAATTTCTAAAAGAAATGTGGAGCAATCCATTCAGGCCTTTAATGGAGCTGAAAAGAAAAAAAATTAGCTTTTGTTTTCTTATGTTATCTTCACACTTTGTTTATAATTAGAGCTGTAATGTGATACCCTTGAACATTACATAAAAATTCTAAACGAATGTTAGCTTACATATTTCTTGCTAAAAGTACACATCCTTACAAACATCTTGATAATAGTCTTAAAATGCATTTTTCTGCACTTTCTCAGCTTTATTACGGCAAAGTTTGTATGACACATCACGCTAATTCAAGCAAGAAACCATAAGCGCAAAAGAAACCCTTTCAAACTGAAACATTAATGTCACACATAAACTAACTAGTCAACACGCATAATCTGTTTGATTTTGCAAATTATTTCTATCACCAACTCTAGCAGACCTAGAAATCGTAAAATAGAGAAGAAAAATCTTCTGAACACAATGTTTTTCATAAACATCTGGCTGAGCAACAGGAACACGCTTGAAGCTATCAGCATTAATTTTGTTTGCTAAAGGTTGTTAAAATCTTACAACCTTAATGTTTACATTTACAACCTTAAATCTTAATGTTTACATTTTTCAGATTTATTTCATTTTATTTTATTATTACAAAGATTTTTCGCAATGTTTTCTAGGTTGATCGTAAAATTGGCACAAGATGGTGCAAATTAAGTTGAAAATGCAGTTTTTTTAGCTGTTTGCAGCAGGCAAGTGTAATTGGCGCAATTTAGCGCAGGCGCACGGACCCTGAATACTGATAAAATAGAATAAAACAATAAATATTTTCACTCTACAAATTCTTTATACTAGATACTATTATAATTTTGAATTATTATGATGACTCACAAAAATGCAATAAATTGTATACTATATTTAGTGCAATACCATTCAAAAACAAGGCTTCATCCTAAGACACTCACAACAACCTGTGTTGAAGGCCCAGACCATCCGACTCGTCCAAAGACTTAGAGCAATTTTGTGGATGGCTGGGACAACAACCTGTGTGTTAATGTTTTTAAGAAAAAAAAACGATGTGTATAGCTTACAATCAAGTCCTTATTTGCATAAGATTTCACACCAAAAAGTACAATTTGTTGAATTTTTGTTAATTTTCATTATTATTATGAAATAAATATGTTTGTCCTATAGTATAAAACATTTCAAGTGTAAACTCCTGGAGGGGGAATGGCTTATATTTTTATTTTATTTCAATAAACTTGTTTGGTAGCAAATAGGAATATTCTTTACAAAATACTGGTATTAGATTACAAATTATTATAAATATTTAGTATTGTCTAACTTAATGAGAGTAACAATGACAAAAAAATAAAACACATTTTATATATTGCACAATAAGTAACAATAAAACGTATGGCAATGTTTTAAATTAATTATGGCAATGAGTTTATGTATATTAACATATCCTGCAAATCTAAACATAATGTAACAGTTTGTTTTGGTTTTCAACCTTTGCATCTTCATGTTTAGGTTGTTTATTCAAGTATAATGATACTTTTGAAGATTTCTTTTCAATAACTTTTGCAATTGAAAGTAGTTGTTAAGAGGCTTCACTTTCATTTGCCCATAACTCTTTAACACCATAAAACATCCCTTGTGAAAGGCTCTATTCATTATAGTTTTTCCGTTTAAATGCCAAAGTTAGTCTCTTAGTAGCTTCAAACAGCTTATCAGCAGAATTTTTCTCTTCTATAAGGCCTTTGGATAGTTTTTTCAAATCATGTGTTTCTTCAACCTTCTGCTTTAACAATGCCTTTTCTGTTTATTTTATCTCTGTACCGTTCCTAAGTATTAAATCTTGTCTTATTCAAAAGCATAACTTTATTTGAGTATCTCTTCATTTCAGACAAAATGTTTAGCTTAATATTGATTCCATGTTCATTCATTGCTGCTTTATCACTTGTTAGCACAAGACCTGATGTCAAAAACTCTTTTCAATTGAAGCACTACCATGGCATAATCCCTCGGGGGAGCCTGTAACTCCTAGAGGGCACGTCCCTAGGTGGCGGATCGGGGAATGCCTCTACTGGTTATCCAATAGGTGGTAGAAGGGAAATAAAATACCTTCGACGGACCAACAGGCATCGAGGTCAAGTCAGTCTTCAGCCCTAGTGGTGCCTCGCCTCAAGTGAAGCTGCATATTACCCTTCGCCATGGACCAGACGCATATAGTTGAATGTATGAGCGTCTCCTTGAGACAGCTGTCGGTTAAGCAGGAATTTGTCTGTGATTCTCTTTTGCGGCAGGGTCTTTTGGACTTGGTGTAGGCTTTCCTACACCAAGGGGATTGGAAACAACAACACCATGGCATAATGCCAAGAGAGTTTTAACCACTTACTGTAGGGTATTTTAACACATTAAAGGTGCTTCTCAATGGGGGGGGGGGGGGGGGGGGGACTGAAGTGTAGCTCAATGTGACTTTCTTATACCAGGATCCATTTTTTTTGTTTTTTCAAATTTTCAAGAAATTTTTTGGAAAAAACCAAATGCTTCCCTTTAAAGGGTCTGAAAAAATCTTTCGATTGATACCATATTTAACAATGCACCCACCCACCCAGTTCTGGAGGAGAAGTGGGCTAATAACAAACTATTAAGCCTTGTGATCATTGAGCTATATATAAACCCTTTTATTCATGATTATGTCAAATTTTGTCCTATGCTGTCATGTTAAAAACGTATAAAATTTCAAAGTTTTTGTCCGAATTAATCTATCTAGTTCTCGATTTTTTGATAACAAAGCCGGATATAAAGTTTCATGAAAATCCATTAATATATGTGGTCGCGAACGTGTACACAAGAAATCGACCACAGACGTACAAACAGATATAGACAGATGGACATCACTCCAAAAATAGTCAAAAAGCGTTCAGGAGGTCTTAAAAAATATATTGGCATCAAAATATTGAATCTGAAAATTTTCGTGAAAACAATACTTTTTCTATATTAAATAGTCTGAGAAAGTAAATATGATGCCAATATTCTTCAAAAGAAGCTTTCTTTTCTGGTAAGTTCTCCCCCCAAACTTGAGGATTTCCCCTCATCAACAAGTTGGGAAATATCCACATTATTAACTTTAGGCATTTTGTGTCTTTTAGCTTTAGTTGGCATCATATAAAGCTGATAACTTTTTATGCAAACCTTTCTTATCTGATCTCAGTTGGCTATCGAAATATTTAGTACTTGCAACATAGTGTTTCTGGACATTAAGAAGGAAAAGTTGAGCATATTTTTTTTAGAGTTTATAACTCTTTTGAGAGCTCTTCATTGAAACAAATATATTTCAATTGAAGCAAACCTACAGAATCTTCTGAAAACTTTCCAGCATCCTCAGGTGTGTACACTTTACGTCTAAGCTTAAGCAAAAGCTTCTTCCCTTGGACATACAAGCACTGCATAATAGGTACTTCATGTTGGAAATATTTTGAATAAACACTGAAAAACTTCATACGTTCAATGACAAATATTATCCATGCCTTCGTATTAGGTTCCATAAATAATTGCACAATTCCTTTGTATTTTCTTGTATCAATATTTTTAGCTGCATGTAGAGGGACATGCTTCAAAAATATCTATTAAGAGTATCCCATTGCTACAAAACCGTTCAGAGGCCAGACCTATTGATAATCAGTGCGAAAGCATATATTTGATAAAAAGATGGTTGGCTACACCAACCTTACACTGAACCTCTACATAATTTTCACAACCGTGAAAATAATGAAAAATGGATATACATAAATAAGAAACTTCATGTCCCAGCTCTTTGAGTCCTTTGCAAAGTGCATTGTGAATTTCATGGAAGCTGCAAGTGCCAATGTCTACTAAACCTTTACTTCTAATTTCTAGAACATTTTCATTCATCAATCTAATTAAATTATCTCCTTATTTACAGTTGGACCATCACAGCTAATCACGAGTAAGTTTCATAAGGGTAAGATGGCATTATCTAAAGCTGATAATATCTTTTTATACATATCATCTGCCTTTGCTCGCCCAATAAAAAATTGAAAGTGCCTTTCAACAACTTCACATTCAGCCTGTGACCAATACATAACAGTAATCTGCTGCTCTTTTTGACTGCTTTCATTTATTGTTTTGTCAAAATAGTGTGACTAGAATATACCTTGAGAAGAATTAACAGTCTTTGCTTCCAAAAATAAGGTTCAAGTGCTTCTGTTATAAGATACATCATTTTAGAAGGTGATAAAGAAAATTCACAAGGGACTAAGGGCCTAAACATTGTTTTAAATATTTCAGTCATATTATCATTTGCATTTAGTAAATTATGTAAAAGTCTAAACAAGCTCAGCTTTCATTGCTTTTAACCTTATCAACAATTTTAGCTGAAGAGAAGACCTATGTTGTTCAGGAACTGAATTACTTACAGAAATGGTAGAATTGGTTGAGGGTTCTGTTGAATATTCACATCACACCTTTGAAGTCTCATTTGGAGGGGTGCTAATTTTGTTTTGCAATTAACCACATGGTTTTTCATCCATGCATGTTGGACCACTTGGCAGTATTCATGATCCACATTAATTATACTGTTACAATCAACACAAAATAGTTGATGTTCTCCAGCGTTTTGTGCCCATGAATTAACACAATATCCATTCTTGGTCAGTTTAACTATTTACCTTTCATTTTACACCTAGCCATTTCCATGTATTAAGGGTTTTCCAATTAAAAGTTTAATGTTAATTATTTCTTATGAAATTATAAATTTCAATACATAATACGTAGGATACAGTAGACTGCATTTCATAATTATACTTTCATTAAAACCTGTGAACAAAGTAAGGTACCACAGAAATACAATTAAAACATAACATCATTATCTGTTGTACTAAGACAATGAGGAACTTAAGTTATACTTAAATGTCCCAGTTTGCTTCATAGGTGGCAATGACCAAAATTTAATATATTCAAACATGAATAAGGTTAAACAATACACATTTAGATCTTAAATGAATAGTAAGCAACTTACCTCAAGGAACTTAGGGACCATCTCTAAAGCCCCGAATTATATAATTTTAATGTTATATCTCATGGGGAGTAATTTCTATCCCACTCGTGTGAAAGCAATATGGAAAACAGTGCATATTCTTATGGGTTAATAATAAACTTCAAAATACTTTCTGTCAATATAAATAGGTAATTGTGATGAATACACATGAAAATAACTGATGCTCTTATATATGCAGATTTATTTCATTAGAATTGTATTATACAAAATGAATAAATAACTAGATCATAATGTAAAATGCTGCACAAATAAAATGTCGCAAGCAGGCGATTATTTCAGAATTGTTTGGCATTCTTACTTAATTACAAATAAGCATAGAGCTGAATATTTCAAGTTTGTTCCCATCAAATTGGGCATTCTGAATAATTCTGAAACAAGTGTCTGCATACAAAACTGCTTAGCATTTTAAGTTGAGAACTATATGAATTAGACATTTGGGATGGTTTACAAGTAAAGATTGTACTAAATTTTCAAAATTTCTGTGAATGACATCTTTGGAATGGGAATTCTATACCAAAAGCAGTACATATGAAAAATTTTAACAGTACATTCCAGGACAAATGAATGTCATTGAAATAGGAATAACTCTGTACAGAGCAGTTCAAACAAAAATTATTGCAATACAATTCAACACAAACTAAGTATTTTGCTTATGTCCTTCATTTGTACTTAGTTTGCATAGGATTGTACTAAAAAAATTTCAGCCCCCCACTTTGATAAAATAATAACTCCGTACTGGAAGTGGTACAAACAAATATTTTTACAATACAATTTAGTACAAATGAATGGCATCAGCGAAATTTTAGAATTCTTAAGTAGGTGTGCCAACTGTTTAATCCTGCATTTTGAAACGGAAATAACTCAGTATTGGAAGTGGTACCTACAATATAAGTACAAACGAATGACATCATTGAAATTTAAGGGTAAGAGGGGCTACCAAAATGAACCCCTCCCACTTGAAATGGGAACAATTATGTACCAGAAGTGGTACAAACAAAAATTTTTTTGGTACATTCCATACAAAAAAGTACAATTGAATGATATCATCGAAACTGGAAAATTTGGAGTTGGGGGCTGATAAAATGTTATCTCTCACATTTTAATGGAAATAACTATGTACCGAAACTGGTCCAAATGAACATTTTTGCAATACTATCTGGTACAAAGGCAAGAAAATAAAGTACAAATGAAAGGTATCGGCAAAATTTTGAAATTTTGAGCTGGGGACTGTCGTGGAAACTTTTATGGTATGATCTGCTACAAATATAGTACAGTAGCCCCTCGTTATATCGTGCTTGCCGGGAGACATGGCAAAATGCATGATATATCCGAATGCGCGATATATCGGGCAATATGATAAAAATTATACTTTTATGAACATATGTAATAAAAATTTAGGAGCAAAAAGTACAATAATAAAAAAGACAATAATAAAACCATTCACTCCCACCCCACCAACGACTCATATTGTAACACTCCAGTTTTGGGAAAGCAAAAGAATGTAAATGAAAAATCAGAAGAAAAAAAAATAAGAGACATAGCAGAAGCACAATATATCCGAATGCGCGATATTTTGAGGTGCCATATAACGAGGAGTTACTGTACAAACGAATGACATTGGCAAAATTTTGAAATTCTAAGATGTGGCTGCATTTCCCCCCCCCCCCCCCAATTTGAAACGAGAATAACTCTACCAGCTGTACAAACAAAAATTTAAATGGTATAATTTGGTACAAATGTAATACAAATGAATAACATTGGTGAAATTTTGACATTTTGGTGCTGTTTCTACTGCCTCCACTTTGAAATAAAATAACTCTGTACTGGAAGATGTGTAAACAAAAATTTTTATGGTATAATTTGGTACAAACACAGTACAAATAAAACACATCATTGAAATTTGGAGGTGGGGGTGCTGTTTTTTTAACTCCCCCACTTTGCCCCTCTCCCTACTTTGAAATGAGTGTAACATTATACTGGATGTGATACAAACAAAGTTTTTATGGTATAGTCTGTACAAATGAGAGGCATCATTGAAATTTGAAAATTTGGAGGTGGAGGCTGCCAAATTGAAGATCACACAATCTGTAACAAATCAAAGCCACAGTGTAGGAGCTTCTTGCTGCTAATGAGGAGAAACAATAATTTCTTATTACTGCACTCCATGAAAAAGAAACAGTGACAATCTGTCTCACCATCTCTTAGAATTTTCAATTACATATATTTAATGGTCATGTAAGGCAGAACTTTTAAATTCCAGCATTTAAAAAAACTGAAGTTTTGTGCAAGTATGTTTTTATCCAGAAAACTGTCATGACCAAGTAGATACAATTTTAATGGAATGGTCAGAATATAAGCTCAAAATATCTTTAGTAAATTTCAATAAAGTATAAAGAATCTATCAAAATATAGATTTAAAATTCTGCTGTTTATTTTATTTTTTTTTTTTTTCTGTTTAACACCGTAAGTACTGCTTCTTATGAGCATTATTTTAGCTGTTTTTATCGAATTAAAACATTTTACAAAAATAGACTGAAAACTAGAACAATGAATAACCTTTCAGTTATATTTATTAATGGTCCACATATGGATAATTTTAATCTAAAATTAGCTGTTGATAAATGGTAGTTTCCAACTGATAAAGTTAGATATGCCAATAAAGAATAATAAGATATAGTTATCTACTTTGGGTATGCTTTTTTATTTTCTTACAAATTATTATCAGTGTATGTAGGTACTATTATTTGTACATACATAATATTTTACGGCGATATGTATATGTTAATTTTTATATAATTGCAGATAAATTTGAATGTAATTCTTTTGATTTGATGTGAATAATATCTATAGTTGCAGTTTCTCTAGCGAAACAAAGGAGTGTTACGAAAAATGTATATACTTTGGATGCTTATACATATGAACATAAAAAATAAAAATGCAAATATTTTTTCTTGTTTTGCTGGAAGCAGGGTCCAGCTTTTCAATATATAAAAATAATATCAATATTTTAATATTTTTATTTTTTTTTTGAAAAAACTTAAAGTAGCTCTAGCAAGTGTTTTTTTTGTTTGTCATTTTCTAATTTTTACTTGAAATATATAGTAAACTATAAAAAATAGATATAAATAGTAAACAACAAAAATGTGTACCAGAAAAATTAGTATTAATCTATATTTATTATTATTAGGAAAAGCTCTTATAGTTTTTGAGTAATCGTCTTGTCGAGTTGAAGAAAATTGATAATTTGTCATTTTTCAAGTTTGTAATGCTCATATTTTAAAAACTAACAGAGCTAGCTTTGAACAATAAGCAAGAATTTGTAGCCTTTGAAAGCCCAATAAATGTATACAATTGGATTTTATATCAAGCTCTATTTTTTTGAAAGGAAAAAAAAAAAAAAAAAAAAACCCATCAAAAGTATCTGTAAAGTATCTGTTCAAACAATTTTTTTTTTCATACTTTCACTCAAAATATATTTGAAACTGTAAAAGATAGATATAAATAGCAAGCAATAAAAATATGTATGAGGGAATTTAGTTTCTAAATCTATATTTATTTTCAAAAAACGCTTTTATAGGTTTCAAGTAATCATCTTGTTAATTTGAAGAAGTATGAAAATTTTACATTTTTCAAGTTTGTAATGCTTATGTCTTAAAAACTAAAAGTGATAGCTATGAACAATAAATAAGAATTTGTAGCTCTTTGAAAATTCTACAAGAGGAGTTTGGATTTCGAAGTATAGTGGTTATAATTTCGATATTTTAGCATTTTAAACTGGGTTTCCTAAAGGGTGAAGTGAAAAAGCTATAATATTTAAAGTGTCACGATTGTTGTAGTGCAATCTTTTTACTTATTCTTTTGCAAAATATTAGTGCACAAGCATAAGATTTTTTTTTTTTTTAAATTAGGAAGTTAAATGAACTTGGGGGATTTTAAAGATGTTTAATGATTGTTGAGGTTTGAACAGAATTGGTGGATATATATGTATTCAAGTACATATTTATGTGCTAACAGGCAAGTTTATAGATTAACTCGAATGTAAAATCTTATCAGACATATTGTATAAGTTTAATTTATATACAACAAAGCAAGTTAGTAAAATAATTGGATAGAGGTGAAGTCTGTGGTCGGGAGTTTCTAGATGAAAATGGGGCAAAAATTAGAAGTGCTATAAACAGTTAGTGAGTAACATGTAAATGAAACAAATGAGTCTAAGAAAAAATTAAATAAACTTATTGAACAAAAGTTTTATTTTACAAAATGTTACTCAAGCAAAATCATTTTGGCTCCATCGGACTGGAGCAACTGTCGATTTTTTTTTATAAGAAATGATGAACACGTTATACGATGTTGTTATTTATATTGTACCGGCAAGTGAAAAAAAAAGCTGAGGAGTAAACTCTAAGCTGAAATTTCTTACCCAGGTTATATACCACATTATCTTAGAGGTAAAATTACCAACAACCGGACCTTTTACTTATAAACCATCACATTTATTATTTGCATACAAAGTCATGTTGTGTATTTACATAAAATGAATATAAGTATTCAAGTTTAAAAATGCCTTCATGAAAGAATCTTTAACTGCATTGATAAAGAAATTAAAAAGTCTTGATACAGAAATTTTAAATAAGTTAACTCTATACACACACACACACACACACACACAAAAAAAATATCAAACTCACCCTAGCATCTTATAGCCAGGTTTGCAGCGACAATCAAAAGCTTCATAAGTATCGACACATTCTTCATGAGCATCATCACAGTTATGGTGGCCATTTAAGCACTCATTCTCTGCTGGTTTTGTCAGATAGGTCCAAGAAGGGGGACCTTCAGAAAGTGGATACCATTGCAGAGTTTGCCCTAAATGGAAAGAATATGAAAATTATAACCAATCAAGTCATTAATGTTACTGAAACAGCCAAACTTGTTCATTACAAGCATGGATATTATGAGATCATGAAGATAATGTGCAAAAAAATGTCAAAACTTTGCTTTAGTAGTAAGTGAAATTTATATAAATAAAATTAAAAATCTGTCTGTATGTTTGTCTCATCATCACTGGAGAATGACTGAACAGAATATAATGGAATTTTGTGAGTATCCTTTAAATAGCCCCAAAAATTTAGTCCATGTTTCGAGTTTCTAATATCAGGGGTTGTCTAGATATTAATTAAAAATAAACAATTAAACCTTCCACAGAGATAGCATTATGCAGACGATATTTTTTCCGCCAATTTATTTGAAGGAAATTATATCATGTTGCTTAGTAATAAATTTAAATCCAATGTGTTTATGTGGCAGTAATTTTTATTAAATCTCTTGCGATTAAAATAATAAAGATATGTATATAAAATAAATTTCACTGATATTGCATTTTTGACTGGATTATATCAATTACAGTTTTCAGGTTTAAACATTATCATCATTGATATTTTCGGGAATTACTGATATTTTCAATTTATTAGATCATTGTTTTATTTTTGCAAAAATTGTTGAAACTCATATACTGTACGTAGTACGGGTAATCTTCGACAAATGCACGGGTATATCTTCTAATCTATGAGAATATAAGTCGTACAGGTATATTGGCACATATTTGGACATATATTGGCATATATTGGAATCAATTATGGCTTTTAGGCTTAAAGTTTACAGGATTATTGATATTTTCAATTTATTACGTCATCTGTTTTATTTTGGCAAAGATTTTAGAAACCCATATATTGTAGTACATGTAATCTTCTACTAATACACGGGTATATCTTCTAATATTCACGAATACAAGTAATATGGGTCCTATACAATTTTAGCGCTTTTACTTTGCATATATTGGTTCAACTTCATATGTTTTTGTAAATTTATTTACAAACAGGACCAGAATGTTTTATACTTCAGATCTGTCCGTGAAGATAATTTTGTATAGCAAGAACAGATATTCTTAAACTTCTTTTTAGGAGCATTAAATTAAATAGAATATTTTGATTAACAATGTCATTTAGTATATTATATTAATTTGCACATGATTGTGAATTTTAAGTTTCTTTATATTATATACTCTGTAAGAAGAACGGATATACTGCTAGTACAAAATATGATTGCTTTATTGCAAGTAACAGACTATTTTAAAGCTATTGCAAATGAATGAAAATAAAATTCTGCGATTCAAGATTTTTGTCTCTTTGTTGTTATTGTTGCCAGATTTGACAAAATACCACCAACATTATGACTTTTGGTGAGTTTCTGAACCCTCTAGAACTTTCTCAAAATATCGACTGGTTTTGGTAATACAAGCACTTTCTAGAAATTTCTATGAAGAGTATGTAAGGAAGTCATCATTTAGTTGGAGGGAGTAAATGTAATGTGAGTCAAACTGAATTGTGAGATATGCAAGTATTTTGAGAATAGTATCTGCTATTTTGTGAATTAGTTTAGGATTTAATAGCTGTTTTATTGTACCTGACAGTTGTTTTGTGATATTGTAAGATAGCTATAGTGATATAAGCTGTTATGCTGATTGATGCTTATGTTCCAAGTTTTTGAGTAAATTTCCTATCATTTTTTCAGACAACTACACCTGATAAAGGAATCACATGTTCACAAACAGATTTAAACCAGAGTTGCTTCTTCTACTGCACTAAAATCAGATTTTTGTAACCTTGTTCTTGATGATTCTGATGTTTCAAAGGTCTTTAAATTTTTTTCTTTATTTTGCACAAATGTAGTGAAAAGAATGCCATATTTTTTTGCAATAATGTGTGTGACCATTTTGAAGTTTTCTAATAATTTCAATTTTAGTTTTCACTGGAAAAGACTGATGTTTACAAGGTGTCATTTTCACACAAAAATCACATTGAAAATTGACAAAGTTGTTTAGCGGTCTTCTGTATGAAGGAGAAAACTCATCCATCCAAAGCTGCACCTTTCACAAGTGAACTAAAAGCCACCTACTGTGAAAAGACCGGAAAACACATAGTCAATTCTCATGGTACATGATGAGATCGATCAGTAACATACAGTTTGAGAGAAACTTATTTCTTCTAATATTGTGCTACAGTCTTGGAAAATTTAAGGTTGTTAGTTTTTGTTGGATAGGAAATGAATTTACGTTGACTTAAGCGGGTGTCCATTAGCAAGATTTTTCTTCATAACACAATACATTAGACCAAGCAAAATCTGAAGAAGAGTTGAGTTATCTGGAATGTCGACTTTTCTGAGACTCAAGATAGTGAGACTACAATATACTATAATATACAATATACTACATACTACAATATACTATATACTACAATATACTGTACTATTGAATAAATGCCAAATTCAACATGGTATAATGGCATAAACATGATTATAACAAGAAAGATCAATCATGCTTAAAGCACTGATTATGAAACACTTTTCAACTTCAATGCAATTTTATTTAAATATGTCTAAAATGCAATACATCCCTCGAAAATATTTTAAAACGTATCACAATACTACATTAATTTATTATATTTGAAAACTTAAACCTTTATCGAAAAAAAATGAACTTCATTCAAATGACGGCATTTAAATATAAATTGCCTGGTTTAAACATCTCTAAAATGTGATACCTTCCTCGGTAATAATTTTAGAATTACCATAATACTACGATAATTTATTATATTTGAAAACTTCATCGAAAACAACTGAAATTCATTCAAATTATGTCATAGAAAAAATAACACGCCTGGATCTCTCTATAAAAGCAGAATTTCATTCATAAACAATTTCCCATTCATTTCATTCATCACAATACTATAATAATTTATTTTATTTAAAAATTAAGACCATGGAGCTACAAGTAATTAAACTCTATGCTTAAAACGTCATCGAAAAAATTGTCCTTCTCTTTGTAAAATCAATGAATATTTCATTCATATCAGCTATGCAGACTCCATGAGCTAAATAATTTTGTGTTAAACAAATACAGCAATTCTAATACAACTCATTCTACATATTTTGCTGTTTACATTTTACATAAGTGAAAAATAGGCTTCGTTGTAGAAATAATCAAATTTGGATGAGCATTTAAACTCAAATATATTGTAATTGAGTTGTTTCAGTATGTAGATGTACAGAATTTAAGCAAAAATAAAGTGGTTTTAGGACGGATACAACACTCAATATGAATTAAAAAGAACTTTAAAAAATCACGATTTTGAGACAAGATGGATGCCATATATCATTTTGAAGTGGGTCACGTGATCTTTTCATATCATGGTCACGCGATCGCTTCATATAAGAGGTGTAATTATTATTTTAATTTTTATTTAAAAAACTACTGAATATATTTCGCTGAATTTTTTTAAAATTTATTTTATGGAACAATTTGAATATTACCTAAAATTTTCGAAGCAATTTGTGAATTTTAAATCCGCTTAAAAAATGTTTGAAAAATTAGATCCCATAGGGCTCAATGTATTTCATTTTTTCAACCCAGGTTCAATCCAAAACTAATTGAAGATATTATTCATTTATATTCCCATAGGTCCTACAGACCGTCTGAACAACATACTAAAATTTCATTTTGATTAAGTCATTTTTATGGCAGTTATCGTGGTAACGGACAGACAGACAGACAAAATGAACAAAGTCATAAACACTTTTCAACTATGTTGTAAAGTGTTAAAAAGATCCAATTTGAGTACTTTTGCTGACTTTTAAATGTCATTATACAGCCAGTGTTGAGAAACAAACTTTATTTGTTTTAGATAGCAATGCATAGGGCTACTCTGTTTCAAGTACTTATGCTTCAATGGCATTGATCAATGAACGATGTTTGTTTGCCAGCTATTTTCTATAAATAAAATAATAGCTTAGTTTTTTTTATATGCAAACAGATGCAGAAATGATTGGTTGTTTAAATTGTATTAAAATGTTGTAATTGAGAGATGAGAATGTTGTAAAAATACATAAAAACTAACGATATAGCAAACAATACAACTTAAACAATAAATGCACTTTGCACATTTATAGCTCGAGTCTTTTGATTTGATATGCATTTCATATTTTTGTGATATGGATTAGATAAGATTTTGAATGTCCATTAAAAAAGTTTTTTGAAACAATATATAAATTTTGTTGAGTTTCTGAAGTAAGGTGTTATAATCGAGTGTGACTGCACATGACATTATTTAAAAATGTGTGGGAAAAAAAAAAGTTCTAAAATGGTTTATATATATAATCCATTTAAAAATATACCCAAGAAAAATTGCATTAGAAAACAACTTGAAATAACACTTTTTTATAATGTGAGTAGAATTTACTGCTATGTTTCATGTAAAAATGTCAATCTTTAAATTCTTTTTAATTTACATATTAATTTCGGACAAAAATACAGAACAAGTATTTTTTTTAATTACCACTATATTTCAAACATCAAATCATGTAATAAGCAACCAACTAAAAAAAACAAACAAAAAAAACATAAAATTTTGATGCAAAAAATGTTTGTGCATAAAATGTAAAATTTAAAAGTTAAATATATTAAAAATATTTGATAAAACGTGAAAATAAATTACTTGTGTTATCTTGTATATTTCTGTGTAACAAACACCCTTTCAACCTCATTTGGCTTGCACTTTGTTTAATTTAGGAAATAAATTAAATTAAAAAAAAATGTATGATAGCAAGATTGTTTCAGACTGAAATGACCAAATGTTAGAAAAGACATATTTACATAATGCCAAAACAAGGGGAAGTTTGTATGCAATTTTGTAGAAACAAATAAAATCATGGGGATTGACAGAATAAAATTCTCGTAAGATATTATGTTTTCAATTTGGTAATCACTCTAAATCCATTGTTTCCAGTACAACTTTTTTTTTTTACCTTCAAAAAGAAGTTTATAAAGGAACATTCTATATTAAATACATATTTCAAGGATAATTATTGCTATGAAGTTGAGAAAAAAAATACTTTTTAAATGAAATTCAAAAGATAAAATGTCATTTTCTGAAATTGAATTGCTGAAAATATATATATATTTTTAAACATATAACACTAGAGATTATAATGGTAGACATTTTCTTTACAAATCTGGAATTTTAGGATTATTAATTTTGCAATCCTGGTATCCTGAAGTATTAGAAATGTCACCTCACTTGATTTAAAATCAGCTATATTTTATACTCATATGTTTTAATTTATTTATCTATAAGTATATTTATGTATCTTAATTATCTATCTATCTATATATATATCTGTATATTTATGTATCTTAAGTATTGCATGTACTTAAAGGATAATATCACATTAATATTTCCATATAACAAACTTTCAATACAAAGAATAGATATAATGAATATTTTTATATAAAGGAGACAATTAATCACACACTGACCTTGCTCACAAAAAGCATTGAATAAAAGAATAAAATAATAAATCGTCTAACATAAATTAAGTAATGAAAATATTTGAAAAAATTTGATTATTTTACGTTAAATGTGCATGTGCACGTTTACATAATATTGAAAACTATAGCTGGCTAATTTATATAATATTGAACAAATTGCATATAAAATTTATATATAAAAACATCTTACATTAAAAAATGCATTTCACCTATAAAAAATAAACTGAATTCAATGAAACTAAATATTACTTTTGACATATAAAAACAATTAAAAATAACTTTTTTTCCAAATAAAAATATATCTATAGTATTACAGAGCTATCTTGTCACTTTTCACAGTTAGTTTACAAATTAAACCATAATCAAATAGCACAGTATCTGAATTTAAACATTTATTGATTATTCAATTTAGAAAATTATCATACAGAAATTTAAAATAATTGTTTTATTTTAATTTTGCATAAGGATAATTGATTAGAAGTAGAATCAAGTTGAATTATATACTGTGTTTCCAGCTAAATTTTGAAAATAGAAATTCAATGCTGGTGAAGTCTAGCTATGTTAAATAGATGACATCACACTCTTATAACAATTTTGACATATATAAAACTTGAGAAAGTATTATATCATAAATTAAAGTAACTGAAACAAATCATGAAATCTTGCAATTTTGACTTTTCTAATCCCGGTATTTTGGAATAAATATTTTGGTTAGGATCCTGGAATTATGATCTATCCTTGTATAAAACTTACTAGGTAAAGGAAGTCCAAGGAGGATGACGTGATCTTTTCTACAAATGCCACCAGTAGGGCCCATGATACCACCATTCATGCAAAGTCCCCGGCCATCAACCTTGGGTCCAGTAAATGCACACCATCCACAGTTGGCTTGGGAGAGACAATGGGATGCTTGGAAATGCTGCCAGCAAGGAGCAGGGCAGATGGACTTATCTCCTCGTAGAACTGGTCCACATGAACCGTCTTCACAGCGCAAAAGTTCAAATGAGGGAGACATGCACTGGAAAGGAAATATAACTTTACTTAGTTTCAATATATAAATTTAAAATAAAGGAGAAAAATAATTTTTATACAATCAACCCCCCCCCCCCCAAAAGTGCCACCTTTATATCTCAGCACTACTAAAGCCAGAACAGATATATTATGTGTTAAATATGGGTATTCTCTTGTTAAACAGCTGTCTGCCATCCGTCAACACATGCCACTGCATAAATGTCTTGCCTCTTATTCAATGCTCTTAATATACAACTACTATAATTGCCAAAAAACATGCGAATTTTGAAAACTTTTTCACAGTTCTTAATGCAAAGTAATTTATAATTTTTATCTACAATGGATTATAATGGAAAGCAGAGCAAAGTTTTGAATAACACAATGCTGAATATTCTCACATTTTGGAAATTGTTAAAGTTCTCAATTTTTTCAAAAATTCTATTCCCAAAAAATTTAATTTTTTTTAAGGGAATAAACCATTTATTTTTTCAAGGGAATAAACCATTTTTTTTCGTGACCGGCATGGGATATGTGCTAAAGAGAATAGTGGTGAAATTGACAATGCTCTAGAAAAACATGTCATGTTAATCACAATTTACATTAGGAAAAATGAGTACAAACTGGAAAGTGAATTGTTTTACAGAATGCAGCCAGATAAAAGAATTTCTCAAATTTAAAATTAAAGATAGGATAACGCTATCCACCAGACAGGATAATGCTATCAACTATATACATTTTAGTACAGTTTATATACATGATTTTTAAAATCATTTATACAACATACAAACAAATACATTGCATTTTCAATGGTCTTGATATAATGCCAAACAATAGCTGAACAAACGGTGGTGGTACATCAAAAATTGACTGTATATACAAAGGGTGGGTGAGTTCTTCGCAAGAAGAACCACATAAAATTTTTTTCATGTGTCACCTTTTAATGTTTAAGAGCCATAAAAAATATTTCAAAATCATATTTATAAATAATAAAAATACAATAAATTGTATGGTAGTGCTATTAGAAAACCCAATATTATTTTGCGAGCCACACAGAGTAGCTTCAGGAGTTGCATTTTGCCCACTTTTGGTATATACAATGGAAAGTCTGTATGCCTATATGTCCAAAATACGATGTGATGTTTTTTTACTTATTTTTTTTTTTAGAATTTGATATGATTGTTTGCTTTACTGCGGTCTATCTTCGAGTTTCAAGTTCCAGAGGTTGCCAAGATAGTAAGAAAGTCCATTACATAGAATTAGTATTAGGATGAAATTTTTCTTTAAAAAATTTTTCTTTGAGGATAATAACATTATAAGCAACACAAATAATTGCCTTCATAAAAAGGTTTAAAACATTGTTAAAATAATAAGGAAGATAAATAAATATTACTTAAATAAATTCTATTTTAATTAAAATAAGTAAGAAATTTCTATTTTAAAGTAAATTCTATTTTTAAAAAAATCAGGTTAATTTTCTTGGGGGTAAGTACACAAATACCTCTCAAAAGATATCGTGGAATTTTAGAAAAGCTGATTGGGAGAGTTTCAGAAGACTAACTGGGGAAAGAATGCATATGAAGAATTTTGACCTTTGTTCTCACCCTAGCCAAATCATTTCTGAAATAAATAAGACTTTTTCAATTTGTGCAAAAAGCACTGTTCCAAGAGGAAAACTGAAGACCTATAAATGTTTTTGGTCGAGGGAACAGAAAGAGACTAAGGCAAAGAGAGATCGTTTAAGAAGAAAGGCTGAATTGTCTAAAAAGCCTGGAGATGTAATCCTTTGGAGAAGACAAGTGGCAGATTTTAGGAAAGCTGTCTTGGGGGCTAAGCGTAAAGCTTTTACTGGTTTTATATCAAATATCAATTTTAAACAGGATGGTTTGAGAACGTATAAATTTTTATCTGCTCTTCAGAATAAAAGATCCATTACTAAAAAAGAACCAATTTTATTTAATGGAAGAAGTCTAATGTCCGACAAAGTTGTGGCAAATGCCTTTAGCCAAAGCTATGCAAAAATACAGAGAAAGGGCCCTTTCGCCTGGAAAATGTCAAGACAAATTAAAAAGGAATATAAAGATGCTGAGTTGAAATTAAACAACTCGGATAGGGCTCCTGATGTTTTACTGCTGTTTTTAAAATTGAGGAACTAAATTCGGCTCTTGAGTGTCTGACAGTAAAGAAATCACCAGGAGATGATAACATACATGCGGAATTTTTGAAGCACATGAGTGAAACTGCGAAAAAGACCATTTTGTGTGTATCCAACAGGATTTGGAAGACAGGACTTGTACCTGCGCAATGGAAGAGAGCTGTAGTCGTACCTATCCTAAAGAAAAATAAAGACCCGAGACAGTTTTGTAGTTACCGCCCAATATCCCTCACTAGTATACTTAGAAAGACTATGGAGGGATTAATTATAAATAGGTTAAATTGGTATTTGGAAGACCGAGATCTGATAGTTGGAGAACAGGCTGGCTTTCGAAGAAATCGTTCAACAACAGATCAAGTTACTTTCTTCAGCCAAATTGTTAAGGATGCTCTGGGCAATCGCAATATCCTAACAGCCGTATATATTGACTTTAGGGGTGCATATGATTTGGTATGGAGAGAAAAATTGTATCAAAAACTACATGGTCTTGGAATTTGTGATAACATGCTTAAGTGGATAAGATCCTTTACTGACCAACGTATTTGTAGGATCAGATATGGAAGTGACTACTCTAAATTTTATAATTTGCAAACAGGATTACCGCAGAGTGCGGTTAGTAGTTGCGCATTATTTAATGTGTATATTAACAACTTGGTTCCTGCTTTAAAGACTGTGAGTGATGTCCATTGTCTGCTCTTTGCTGATGATCTTGTCATCTGGACTCAGGCTCCTAAGCAAAGGGCGAAATCCACTATAAAACATAGACTAAACCATGCACTTGACATACTCTCATTTTGGTGCACTGAAAATAATATGGTTGTAAATTTAGAAAAGACTGCTGTCCAGTCCTTTTCGCTCACGCATCGAGGACTTTTCCTGACCTCAAATACAGAAATGATGCGCTTACCCACACCAACAGGTTTAACTACCTAGGAGTGGCTTTTGATAACTAGCTAAACTGGAAGTCGCACGTAGATTCAGTCTCAGACAGTCTTTTAAATAGGGTAACTATTTTGAAGCGCTTGGCGGGATCCTTATGGGGAAGTGATAGGTCAGTTTTAAACGTTACCTATAGAACTTTTATACTTCCCTTAATTACACATTGATGTGAACCACTTATAACGGCAAGCAGTCAAGTTTTAAAGAGGTTGGAAACTCTACAAAATCAAACACTAAGGCTCATAATCGGAGCTGTTAAATCGACTCCGATTGATGTTATGTTACTGTTGACAAACAATAAATCCATTAAAGCTATTATTGAGGAAAGAGCTTTGCTTCTTTATGAGAAACTAATTAGAATGGGTGATCCTTATTAGATGAATTATCCAACCGGGGTTAGAATGTTGAAGACCCAAAACAGCTTTATTCAGTTTGTCCAAAATATCAGGAAGGAATATGAGTTACCTGATAATATCCAAGAAATTTCGGGACCAATAAATCCCCTGGAGTTGGTACGGACTGAAATAAATCTGAATCTTGGGGAGACATTATACAAGAAAGATACCTCTCCGGGTGTTTTAAAGTGTTACGCCTTGGAAACAATTGACATGAGGTACCCGGATTCTGAGTGGTTGCACGTCTATACGGATGGCTCTCTCTTTGATGATTATATGACCGCAGGGTCAGGAGTTATTTCAAGCTTTTTCTCCTTTTATGCTTCTGCGGGGAAATATAGAACCGCCTTCGATGGAGAGGTGGAAGCCATTCGAATTGCTCTTAAACAATTATTTGCATTTGAAGATACATTTAATAGGGTGGTTCTGTCTTCAGACTACCAAGCTGCAATCCAGGCCATTGGTTCTACTAGTCCTCCTTCATCGGATGAAATCCTTCAGTGTTGGGATTGTTTGCGGAAGTTGGCTTTAAAGAAAAAGCGTGTGGCACTTCAGTGGATACCTGGACACTGTGGAGTTGCTGGGAACGAACAGGCTGATTTCCTTGCTAAAAAGGGCTCGAGATTGCTCCAGTCTAGATGCTCGGCCCTTTCTTACCATTCTATTAAGCTGTATATTAGGCAGACTATGTCTCAAAATTATAAATCGCAGCTACTTCACCGTTTACAGACAAAGCGGTGGAAAGTTGAGGATCTCCTTACCATTCCCAACAGCCCATGCCGTGAAGCTGTGGCCCAGTTCCGTCTTTTGACGGGTCATGACTGTTTGGGAGAACATCTCCATCGCATCGGGATTTTTGACCATCCAAACTGCCCTCTTTGTAATATGGCAGAACCCATGAACCGTACCCACCTCCATCATTGCTCGGCACTTCATGATGACTCTGAGACGGCATTGTATTGGCGTGCTAGAGAACTTTTAAGGCAATGACTTCGGTCAATACTTGTTGGACTTTTAGTCTGTTACTTGTATTTTTCTGTACCTTGTTGTATTTTTGTATTTTTCTCCTGTATTGCCTTGCCATTGGAAAAAAAAAAAAAAGTACACAGACAGACAACCCTGATTTGACATATAAACAGAAACATGACATTAAAACTTACAATTCTCTTCGTTTCACTCCAAACACACTGATGCCAACCACCTTCTCCCCCATGGCTCATGAGGCAAGATTTGCAGTCTTCGTGATGTTGGCAACCCTTTGGGCATTCCTGTGGAGGCATTGATTCAAGATCAAACGTTGAAGCAGACTGAATTTCTTTCATCACACAAACCCAGTCATAGATTGGATTCTTATTTAGGGTATGGGCATATCCACCTTTAAAAATATCATAGAATGTTACACAAGAATGTATTATTTCACAAAAACAAAATTGAAACAATATAAAAGTAAAAACCTTAAAGTAGAATATAAAATGATAATTATAAACAGACTTTAATGTAGATGAAAAGTTTATTTCAACTTAAAACATGCAAACTGCATTTAAATGAGCCTGGGAATTTTTGAACATTATAACAATAACTTCAGCAGAGGCTTATGACATGATATAAACCTCTGATGAGGATTGCATAATGCTCATAAGTGCCCAGGCTCATTTAAATGTAATTTACATCTTTTAAGTTGAAGTAAACTTTTTATCTATTTTAAAGTATGATAATATTTGAGAATTGAATGTATCACCTTATTGCAATTTTTAAAATAGCAATTGACAAAACATTCATCTTTATAATAGAAAGGGAAAATATTAACATCTTTCAGGAATTTTAGGGAGACTGCTATTTAATATGGCAATCCTTTAGTGCATTTATCTTGAATAGAGTGCTGTATATGAAAAAAATTTCATATATAGCATACAAAAAATGCTCTAAGTCACCATGTAAAGAAGGGGTCTGTATATGATATTTTGATATTTTTAGCTAACCCAATTACTAAAGTGCAATTTTTATTCATCATATGTAATATTTGCCAAATTTAAATTTTATTCCAAAGTTAAAAAATTTAATTTTGTTAAAAAATTCTTAAAGTGTATAAGGTATGCCACTTTACAAAATCTCAGCAATTTTTTAAACAGCTTTTAACCATCATTTTGAAATGAAAATCATATTGCTTTGATACAATGTGCTGTACAATAATGAGCGATTGCAAAATGTTAAACTGAGAAATATATTCAGCATAAACAATAATCACCAAATCAATATGTATATTTCACCTAGGTGCATAGGTATGTTGCGTGAAAAAAGGACCTAATTATTGTCTGCTGAACGGCAGCAAGTTTAAGCCTTAATTAGATTGTTTAAAACATGAATGTAACGCGAAACTAACTCCATGGTTAAAAAACTTCATTAAAAGATATATCTTAAATACTTATTGATTATTTTTTTTCATGCTTTTGATCAACAATTATTGATTATTTTCTCAAGCTTTTGCTCAAGAATGAAAAACATGACAAAAAAGTTATTTAATTATGAGCATTTTATGAGCAAGATATCAAAATTATTGTAATATTTCTCCTTCTACAAATTATAAATTATTTGATTTGAAGTTAATTTAATTTAATTAAATATATTGTTTATGCTTCATTAGAGGGCCATACAATAATTAATAATATTGATTGAGAGAGACACATGGTCCACATATGTATGGAGATATTAGAAGTGCAAGAGCTATACCTTCCTTGTGATAATGATTGTGAGACAAGTAGAGCAAAACAGTTTGAAATATAATTGTTTGAAAAAGATTGAATGGTGAAGTTCACTCTAGAGATTGAATAGTAAGTTACTAACAGATACTGAGTATTAAAAGACACTAGAGCACAGATTGCTAAAAAATACTTTCTGTTGCCTATTGAGAAAAATGAATTTAAGAGACCCCCCCCCCCCCCCACACACACACAGAGGTGTATAGGTTTATTAAATTTTTTTGAAGACTGCAAATTATGCTTAACCCTTTGGCAATGGTGCATGCTGTCTGGAACGCTCCCTCAGGATGGAGTGAGGTTGAAATACATTGATCACAGAGGATGGAGATTTTTGCAAAGCTAAGCCTAACTTTTGAAAAAAAAATTAAATAAAAAAACTTTCAATTCAATTGTTTCATTTTTTTTTTTGTACAACCTTAGATGACTATTGAAGCAATCATGTACATTTTATTTATCATATTTTAATCATACATTATATATTTATCATATTTTAAATAAATATATATCTCTTCTTAAAGATTCCTTAGATCTGAATATTCATGACCATGATATTTGTTCTCGCTATAAAATTTTGCCCACCAATAAGATTTTTTACTATTGTTTGGCTTTGTTTATGTTTCAGCATATTTATCATAATTAGCATTGTAGTATCTCTTTCGCTAATTTTCATGATCATACTTATAATACTCGGAATAAGAATCAATTGTTACCCTCTTTTTCTCATACAAATAGCTTATACTTAAACATCGATTCCACTAGCTCAAGATTATGGAATTCTTTTCCACTTTTCTTAAAATTACTGAACCATGAAAATAGTTTTAAGAAGTACTTACAGATGTTTCTATTACAAGTCTAAGTGATTTGTTGACCTATTATTTATTTGCTTTGCTACTTGTTTTTTTGCTAGTTGTTTCTTGTTGATATTGTTATGGCTTTTGTTCTGCCACTTTCAATTGTATTAATGTCAGCATGTTGCCAGTTTGGTTTGGGGTTGTGAATCTGTCAAACCTTGTGAATCTTGCCCCACTGTTATACTTTACTTATAAGTAGAAATTGTATATGTTGTGTGGCAAAATAAAGTTTATTATTATTATTATAAATATCATAGTTTTTGGGTTATTTTTTCTTCTGAAAATTACATAAAGATCATAAAAAATTGATTTATATTGATTAAAAGTCTAAGAAAAAAAAAATTAGGAATTTTAATCAACACAATAATTAATGAAAACAAAAATTAGTAGAAAATATGCAGTAAAGACTATTTACAATAAAATGTAACAATGTTTAAAAGTTTGATTTTGTATGATAATCTTTAAAACCTTACACACAAAGATAATGCGTCACACAAAACTATCATTTTATGACTCTGAGAAAGAAAAGATTCGTAACTATCATCTGAATAACTCAAAAGTTAATTGACAATACAAATGATTTCCTTGAATAAAAAACACCCACTTTTAGCCTTTGTAAACCACTAATTTCTTCTCTAAACACTCCAAAAAACATCTCTCTATACGCTGTGAAAAATACAAAAATGACTGAATACCAAAACTACAGAAAATACCCCCTATCTCTAAAAAATAAAAGTATTCAGGTGGGATGGAAACACGAGAATGTCTATACCACATGCAATATTTAAAGAGGCAGCTTAGTTTGTTTACATTACTAACAGTTCTGGATTCCACATCGAACCAAAATATCAAAAATACAAAACACTTGAACAAATTGAAGATCAACATTCTAGACTCATAATAAATTCAACTGTAGTGGACTCCATCTATTAGCATTAAAAAATGTTAAATTAATGAATATTACATCAAACTCATATATGAGACACCCATCTTCGGAACTAATTCAAGTGGAGGCTCACCTATGAGACACCAGCCTCGAAAGGGTTAAAGGACTAGTTAAGAAACAGTTTTAAATTGATCTAAAATGCAGAGTGGTTGTGTATTTTAAAAACAATGTTTAAACAGTTTAATATATTTTAAGCAATCCAGTTAGAGAATAGGCAGTAAAAGTCTACAATTGAGTATAAGAAATTCCGAACTCAGGCCTAGCAACTTTTTATCATAATTATTGTAGCATTTTGTTGATAATATAAATTTAAAATCAGGAAACGTTTTCAGTTCATAAAAGTCAGTGCAATATCGATTATCAACAACAAGAATTCACATTTTAAATCCCTGTATAGTTCAAATTTACGAAATTTAGGGTGGTATTTTGCAAATAATTAAAAATAAATGTTTAAAGCTTTCATTTTTATAATTTTTATCTCAAGCTCTATAAGAACAACCTATAATTTCTACACCCAGAATTTGTATTTTAAATCTTTAAAAAACATGCACACATAAGTATACATATGCGCATATTTTAAAAGTGCAGTTAAAAATCACAGTTGAAAGTGAGGTTTTTGTTATCAGGACAAGAATTCTGTAATACTCTGAATTGCTATGTGGAATTATGAAAGTAACAATAAAGAATTTTGACAACAGATCATAAATTTCCTTTTTTGTATTCAAGTAATTAACAATATTTCGTCCATTATCATGAAAAAAAAATATGAAGTTAATTATCGCATATTTTCCTTTTTTTTAACATGTTACTACAGAAATAAATACAAAAACACTGAATATAGAAACACATAATTCAGAGAAATAAATAAAATCACATTCACACAATAACGTTGCTGAAGGAGTATTAAAAATTATAAAATGGTTAAAAATAGAAGAAATATATCAATCAGGAAATCAGAAGAAAGAGTAGAAAACCAAAGATAGTTGGCACAATTGCAAACTTGCATTTTAATTAGAAGACTAGCTGAAAAACATTTTCACTGAACACAACTCACTTGTTCGTTGTACTTGCCGAGTCCAGATGCATCTGCCCAAAGTGCCACATTTTTCACAGTTTGTTGCCTCACACTCTCTCAATGGGCACATGGAAGGGTCTTCAATGATATCTCTTTGAATGCTACAACCGTTTCCACCATTACAAGTAGTTTCAGCAGGAACACAAGCTCCTGTCAGGCAGTCAGAACACCACCTACAAGTCTGCAAAAACAGGTAAGTATTTTAAGGAAAATTTGAGCAAAGTATTTAAGCACAAATAGAATAATAAAACAGCATATAGGCAGATATTTTATTTTAATGTTTTCATCAGTATTAAGTAAGCAGCTATGAATACTATACGAACTTGAGAGCTGAGTGTTTCACAATCCATCTATATAAAATTCAAAATCAATCTGTTCCATATACAAATCCACTACTTTCAAAAGAATTAAAAAAAAAAAAAAATTGGAATTGTTATTGGTTACTTTACTACAGGTAACTGCATCCATGCATTGAGTTTCTGGGCCAGTGGTTGTTGAGATATCAATGAAAAAATGAAAAATTAGTCTTTCCATAGAAAAACATTGAGCAGATGATTTTTTCAGAAACTTTATTTGAAAATTATATTGTTTTGTTCATCAATGGAATTAAATTGATTTTATTTTGTAATGAATGATTGTTAGCCAAATGCGTTGATATCAGGAAGATGATTTTAACTTAATTTATCTGAAATAAATTAATAGAAAATAAATTTAATAAATGGATAATATTATAAACTCATGTTTGTAAAAATTGCAACACCAGGAAAGAATCATGCGATTGAGCTGAAACTTACAGTAAATGCAAATTAGGGTGTGATATGCAAATAATTAGAACTTCAGAGTCACCATGCATATGTGGGCTGAGCAGCAGCCTCTGAACTGCTGTTTTAGCCATATAAATAGAGAGCTGTAGCGGGACATTGAAAATAGTCTGCGGTTGTCTGCCAGCCGTAAATGTTTCATGAAAAGTCACTATGCTTCTATGACAACAGAAGGCACCATATGAGCAAGTTACGGAATTTGAACGGGGACGAATGATAGGTCTTCGTGAAGTTTTTTTTTTCTTATCATGCAATAGCAGCTCGTATGGAGCACAATGCCACAACAGTGACGCGAGTGTGGAAGCAGTGGACTGACGAGAACTGGACAAGTCTCAAATCCAGCAGTGGCTGACAAAATGTTACATCAGCACGGGATGATAGACACCTCATCCGTATGGCAGTGATGGACGTTACAGATTCATTTTGACAGTTGGCAGAACGTTGGAAGCACTGCTACAGGTATGCCATTGTCTGCTCCAACAATTTGTCGGTGTCTGCTGCCCCATGGACTGCAGGCAAGAATTTCTTTGTACAGGATTCCCTAGATGCAAAACCATTGACGCCTGCAGTGATAATGGACTCATCACCATAGGCACTGGTGTGCCGATTGGCAACGAGCTGTCTTTTCTAATGAATCCCACTTTAATTTGAGGTACAGTGATGACTGCATCCACGTTAGATGCTATAGCGGTGAACGTCACTTTCTGCAGTGTGTAATGCAATGCCATACTGGACGAATGCCAAGTGTGGTGATCTGGGGTGTCATTGGGTATCTTGGATGATCGCAGCTGCTAAGAATTGTGGGTAATCTCAATAGCAACTGATGAATTAGAGAAGTTATGGAGTCCGAGGTCGTACCCTTTCTTCAACACATTCCTAGAGCTGTCAACAGAACAATGCCTGTGCACTTGTTGTTCAAGACTTCTTTTCAGAATAACAGATATAGCTTCTTCCTTAGTCTGCCTACTGACCGGATACATTGCCTATTGAACATGTCTGGGATTTCATCAGTCTGCGTTTCGCTGTGGTGCTCATCCCATAGCTAATACAGCTGAATTTTGGGTTCGGATAGAGGCAATCTGGAATGCTCATCGGCAAGTACAAATTCAAAACCTGTTTGATTCAATGCCATGTCATATAGAAGCACTTATTGCAGAGTGTGGTGTCTTCTCCAAATACTGATTTTTGACATGTAATATTGTTTTTTTTTGCTTTGTAAATTTAATCGTTTATTTGTATCAATACATGTCATTGGTGAAATAAATTTCATTCAATTCTGATGATTCCTTCACGGTGTTGCAATTTTTACAAACTGGAGTATATTTTGGATTGTGTTTTGCTAGGATATAAAATAAGATAATAAAAACTATTGATAATTTTAATTTTCTAAGGTATTTGTTTTATTTTGACAAGCATTTTTCAAATATATATATTTTTGAGTGTATGTAAAGAAATGGCATGATAATATATGTAATTCTTATTTCTGTATTTTAATTTTGTGGTATGTTAACCTAACTACTTATTTTTCATAAATTAGTTTATAAATAGGATCAGGATGCTTATTTTTTATATTTAACCTGGGACGATAATTTGGTACATAGAAAGAAAAATTCTTATGATTTTTATTTTTATGGGAGAAATGAAATTATATATTTTAATGGCAATTTTTGAAGAACAATATGATTTAGAATGTTATTTAAATTTACACACATTGAAAAGTACAATGAATGTCAGGCAAATCTGCTAGTCATTAATAAATCAGTACATGATTTAGTCAAATTAAAAGGCATCCTAATTTTAAGGATTTACATTAGGTTACATATATTGTTGACCACACATGAACTTTGTGTGGAATGCAAAAGAGAGACCCACCACAGAGAAGGCTCTCTTTTGCATTTAGTGAAGAATATAGGTAAATTCTGATATATGCTAATACATGTAAAATATGCAGTTTTAATTGTACATAAACACAATAGTAATAATAAAAATTAAAAAAAAAATGTTTTTTTTTCTATAAGAATTTTTTTTTAGCTTTCACATTTTAGTGAAATTTTTTTTTTCAGATTCTAAGTTACCTTTTATGTTTGGCAGATTAGCTTAAATCTCAGTTATGAAATTATGTTCTACTCTATGGTGAAAAACAGAAAAAAAAATTATATATTTTTGTCCATAAAAAAAATTGCACTAACTCGTTCACAACAGAACTTGAATTTAAAACTTAAGTTGCAAAGCTAGTAGTTAAATATGCCATTACACATGTATCAATGCAACCCTTAAGGGAATATTTAAAGATAACACTAAAGATAACACTCAACTGTCTACTATTCTAAATATTTGGCTAAAATTGGCTGAATGTGAAAATGGCAAGATGTGATATTTGTAAAAAGTATGTGACAGAAAAGTATTCAAAATAGAAAGAATAAAAAAAAAACCTGTTTTCAATAAAAGTATAAAATTTACCTGTTTTGCAGAAGTATAAAATGGCCAAGAAGCAACACAATCAGTGCATGAGGTATATTGATAACAATCTCTTTTCTCTAACCACTCATTATTGCATAATACTGTGAAGAACTGTTTTGATTCTTTAGGGTTATAACACCTGGGGGAAAAAAAAATAATATGTCGTCACAGATACAATTTGAAAAAACAATTTTATAATTGCACTAGCAGCATACCCGTTCTTCGTATGGAGTATTTAATATAAAGAAACTTATAATTCGTAATCAAGTGCAAATTCTGTTAAAATATTAAATTTATTGCTCATAAAGAGAAGTTTAAGAATATCTGTTCTCACTATGCAAAATTATCTTCATGGGCAGATCTGAAGAATAAAACATCCTGGCCCCTTTTGTAAGCAAATTTACTAAAAAAAGGAATTGAATCAATATATGCAACTCCGTACTACTTATATTGTCACATATTAGAAAATATGACAGTGTGTTAGTAGAAGATTACCCGTATTACAATATGAGTCTCAAAAATATTTGCCAAAATAAAAGAGATGACGTAATAAATTGAAAATATCAATAATCCCCGTAATCTTTATACCAGAAGGACGTAATTGATTTCAATATATGCCAATATACCTGTACTACTTATATTCTCGTAGATTAGAAGATATACCTGTGCATTTGTAGAAGATTACTCGTACAACGCATTTTATATGAGTTTCAACAATTTTCGTTATAATAAAACAATGGCATAATAACTTGAAAATATCAATAATCCCTGAATCAACAGCCCCCGAAAATATCAATAATAATAATGTTTAAACCTGAAGACCGTAATTGATATTATCCAGTCAAAAATGCAATGTCAATAAAATTTATTTTATATACATATATTTATTTTTTATTCAAATCGGAAAAGATTTAATATAAAATCGTATGCAGCATAACACATTGGATCCGTTGCTAAGCGACATGATATCATTTGCTTCAAATAAATTGATGGAAATCATATTGACTGAATAATGCGATCTCGATGGAAGGTTCGGCGACATTTTCGTCAATTTAGCGATAACTTAAAAAATCACTAAATTTATCGCCAAGTGGGACTGTAGAACATTTTGCGACAAATTGACGAAACATCATCACAATACTATCCCCTAACAAAACACAATTAATTTCATTTATTAAGCGTGATTTTATCAATTCCATGATATTTTCATGGATTGACAAATATTTTTATCTATTTGGTGATATTAAAAAAATTCGTTAAATGTGTTACTAAGTAGGATGGATGGACTGACAGACAAATGCTACCGAAACATCATTTCAGTACTCTCTTCTAAAAAAACAAATAATTGATTTGCGTCATTTTTATAAATTTGGAGACATTTCCGCTAATTTGGTAAAGTTTAAGAAAAGTTACCAAGTTATTTAGAGATATTCAAGCTAAATTCATAGCTCTGAATTTGCAGATCTGAAGAATAAAATATCCTGATCCCGTTTGTATATACTAAATAAAACAATAAAATTGTATTATAAGATACACCCGTTCTACTTTTTTTCTGCTTCAACAATCGGCTAAATGAATTTATTGGGTAAACACAATATATGAGTTTATTAGCTAAACACAATATATGAGCTTGAAACCTCTTTGCTAAAATAAATGAAAGTGATGTACGCAGTCCGCAATTTATATAATTAAAAGAACAATCAAACCGTTCATTTAAAAAAAATATTTTTACATCAATTTATTTATTATTTAAATAGAAAAAATAATAATAAATATTAACAACACATTTAATTTCATTCCGTTGCCAAGCAACATGATATAAGATAGAATCTTCCTCATAAAATGCGAAATTAAATAGCCATTTTGATTTCTTTATACTTTTCATCGTTGAGTAAAAGCTTGTGAAAGATAAACCATGGAGGTAGATTTTTCCATTTAAATTCATGTTTCAAACAATTCATGTTTTCCGATAGTGAGTAATTAATGCAAAAATCCTGCACCAAACTCGGAAATAAAGTTTTATTTCATTTCGACGTTTTAAATAAATGATTTTTATTCTTTCCGTTTCAATAAACCACGGAGTTGGAGAGTAGAACTCTTAGGAAAAAGTTCCGTTTTTCATTAATATCTCGACAACCCCTGGTCTGAGAAACTCGAAACTTGGACTAAATTTATGGGGGGTATTTCAAGGCTATCCACAAAATTTCATTAAATTCGGTTCAGCCCTTTTTCCGTTATGATGGGACAAACAAATTTTTTTTTTTTTTTACTAATACCTCGATATCCACTGGTCGTAGAAACTCAAAACACAGACTAAATTTCAAGTGGGGTTATTTCTAGGCTACCCACCAAATTTCATCAAATTCAGTTCAGCCGTTCTCCCGTGATGATGAGACAAACAGACACAGATTTTCAATTTTATTTATATAGATTTATCTATATTGAAAACTGATAACAGGTTTGCTATATGCCATCTACAAATTTTTTTTTTCAAATTATTCAGGTAAATTTAAAAGTTTTTCAAGAAGCTAAAATTATTTTTAAGTAAAACAAATTTGATAAAATATACAAAATACAGTGAAAGTTTTTAATAATGGACATTCACAGACTGTGAAAAATTGAAGACACTTTTAAGATGTACTCACTATTGAGAAACAATGCCATTAGAAGTAATTTTTTTGTGTTTTTGCTTTGATAAAGTGTGACACACTTTACAAATGTAGCACTTAGCAGATGAACATTATTCAACTTTTACATAGCATGACTTTAATATAATGAATATATATATATATAATTTAATTGAAATTTAATATTAATGCATGTGTGCAGGTTAAAAATTATTATTATTTTAAGTTCTGTTAAGTCAAAGTTTAAAATCTTATAACTGCTGTCACATCATGAGAAAGTATCACTCCTTAATAAAGAAAAAACACATGAATAGTTTTGGAGCGCATATTTAACATATGAATGACCTATTAATCAGTATGGTAAACACGTCTAAAATACGAGGGTCACACTGAAATTTTTGAGACAGGGGCAGACGATATGTACTAGAAAATAATTATTGGTCACATATTTAAATTTGAAGTATTTTATGCCCGTAGACGACAATTTGTGGCAACAATTCCAATTTAGCTATCGTAGAATAAATTTTGAAAGAAAAGAAAATGGAGTTGACACGAGAGCATTATCGAGCTATGATTTTCTATGATTTTAAAGTGGGGCTAAATCAAAATGAATGTCTTCAATGTCTAGAATAAGCATGTGAAAATGATGCTCCATCTCGTGTGACTGTATTCAGATGGATTACAGAGTTTAGAAGAGGTCGAAATTCTCTCCTGGATGAAGAACACACAGGAAGACTTTTGTCAGCTGTAGTCCCAGAAAATGTGTTGCCCATTTAAAAAATGTTAATCGATGATAATCGCTGTACCTACCAAATGATACAGAAGGAACTTAACACTGGATCCGCAGCTATACATAAAATTATTCTTGAAGATCTGCATATGAAAAAAATAGTTTGTCATTGGGTCCCCCATAATTTAATAGAACACCAAAAAATGGAGCGTGTCAGAATCAGTAAAGAAACCCAAAAATACTTAATGATGGTGATGAAATGTATATACCGTTTTTAGATGTTCCAACATGTTAAGAAAGTAAAGCATGGGACTTTGAAGATGACCCCAAACCAACAATAGTGAAAAGACAACGAGAAATGAAAAAAGTAATGTATGCTTGTTCTTCAGAAGTACAGGTCTGGTCAAAGCCATAAAGCTAGAGGGACAGAAGACAGTTACAGCTAACTGGTACATCACAAAGTGTCTTCTAGAAATTCTTCAGGAAGTAAATGTTAGGGGACTCATACTTCACCATGACAATTCAGCAAGAATGACCGAATTTCTTGAACAAAAAACATCAAAGTGATAGAGCATCCACCCTATTCTCCTGATCCTGCTATGTGTGACTTTTGGTTATTTTTTAATCTAAAAAGAAATTTACGTGGGCATCGTTTTCATTCCGAAGATGAGATTGATGAGGCTAAAAAAGCATATTTTTCATCGATTCCAAGAAATGGATGGCTTGAAGCATTTAATCTTTGGAAAATTCACCTACAAAAGTGTATTGATGTTGGAGGGGAGTACTTTGAACACTCCTAAGAGTTGGTAAGTTTAACTTGTACCACTTAGCCTTATCTCAAAAATTTCAGTGTGACCCTCGTATATCAAATATTTTTCATTAAAGACTACAAAATCTGTAAACTGTATTTAAAAACACCATTTTGACGTACAAGAAATTTTTACATTTTAAAGTGCCATAGCGCATTCAGACTTCATAATGTTCATCATCAGTGGCAATGTTAAGGAATTGACAGACATGAGCTTTATACAACCCAAAATCATGAATACAAAATTTGCATATGGTAAATTAGATAAACTGAAACAATTTCTTTTTTTTGAACCTCTTTATCCTTTTAGACAAAGTAAATGATTTTTAGGTACTTATCGGTTATAGGGACTATGAAGCCAAACACGGCAACACATAGGAATCACGCCAAATTTTGGTTTATACCGGGTGGTTGCTGATATTATAAATAGGTGGCACTGTTTTCATATATCGTGGCTTAAACCGGTTGCTGATATTATAAGTAGGTGGTGCTAATTTGGAATATCGGTAACCTGTTGATAGCGGTTAGTTTGAATTTAGTGCATCCTGTTGATAGCGGTTAGTTTGAATTTAGTGCATCCTGTTATACTGCTAGTTAAATTTTTCTACAATTTTGATGCAATGATGAAAATCTGGAATTTGCCTATGAATGAAGAAGACACTATAATATTCTTTCAATAGAAGGAAATTTTACCAAGACACCGTTTTTGTTCAAAGTCAAGCCATGCGGCTGCAAGTAGGCAAAAAGTGTTGCTGGAGGTGTAACATCGTTGGTTATCTTCGTACTGTTGGTTTTCGTGTGATGAATTGGCTCTCGGGATTTAGGATTCTGTTTACAGAAGCCTTACGCTTTATATACTGTTGGGCCGACAAACTTACTTCTGTGCCGTGATGGCAACGTCATATGGATTTCAGCCCATAAACTACTGTAGATTGAACAATTACATGCACGAAATATGGGGGGGGGGGGGGGTCAGGGGATCATTGTGTTTGTAGTGAATTTCTCGTATCGGATTATATCGCCAATGTTTGCGATGGCAACAACTCGGAAAAGAAGTTGCCAACCCATGGTCCCTATAACTGATAAGTACCGATTTTTATTCTACTATTAATTTTACCATGGAACATGAATCTAATTGTTCTTTGCCTTTTTTGGATGTTCTTGTCTCCCATGATACTAAAGGTTTTCATACTTCTGTGTTTTGTAAACCTATGTTTTCTAATTCATGTATTCCCGCTAATTCTTCCCACCCCATTTCCCAAAAGCCTCTTTCATTGCTTATTTCAATCGTGTTTTTAATGTTTGTTCTTCAATTTATGCTTTACATTCTGAAATAAACTTTGTCTTTAATCTTGACTATGAAGTCGCCTATTCGTTCGATTTCATTTATAAAATCTTTTCCTCCATTCCTTCTAATTTTATTTATCCTAAAACTAATCTTGCCCCTTCCTCTGATATTTTGCTGTATAAATCGAGTATTCCTTTCAATCCTCTTTAATTTTGCCGTGAATGTAAATTTAAACCTGTCAGTCAGTTGTTATTTCCTTATTTAGTCATATCCATATCAATAAATTTATGTATAAATGTAATTTATTGAGTCAAACTGGAGAGTATGTTGCCAAACTCTTATCTCCCGATAATAATTATAAGCTTCATATTAGTAGTACAAAACGTACTGTCGGCATTCCTTTATCTGAATATGCTTGTGATATTAAAAATAATAAACTGTCCGCTGTTCTTTCCTAATTAGCTATTAATGATAAATTTAGCTGTAAATTTCATAAAACTTTTCTTTTAATTAATTGCAATAACCCCCGTAATATTTTACTTTTTTAATCCCTTTTTGTTTATATTTATTGAGAATGTTATTGTAACCTCGATCCTGTTTAAAAACTCTTAGTTTTGTTTGGTGCCTCATTCTCAACTCTATGTTAAACCCTTATATAATTTTTCAACTCTATGTTAAACCCTTATATAATTTCTCAACTCCATGTTAAGCTCTTATATAATTTCTCAACTCTATGTTAAACCCTTATATGATTTCCTGGAAACTGAGTGCTTTGCCTCTAGAGTTACGTTTATGAGTTGGCCTGATTTATTTTGCTCATATTGTATAAATTAAATTACTTTTTGCTTGAATATTTATGCATTTATTTGTAATTTATGATGCAGTTTTGTATCGGTTTATTCGATTTACCATATGCAAATTCTGTATTCAAAATTTCGGGTTGTATAAAGCTCATGTCTGTCAATTCCTTAACATTGCCACTGATGATGGACATTATAATGCCTGAAAGCGCTATGGTACTTTAAAATGTAAAAATTTCTTGTATGTCAAGATGATGTTTTTAAATAAAGACAGCTTAAAGATCTTATAGTCTTTGATGGAAATATTTGATAGGAATGAGCATTTGAAATTGTAATAACATTTTTAATTTAGTTCATTATATTCAAGGTCAAATATCCCTTTCTTCAACAAATTTTAATTTAAAACTTATTTGTTTCAAAGAAAATCAAATGTAAAAATATTTTTTGTGTTTTCATTAAGTATATTTAATGAAAAATATATTTTCCAAATTGTATTGGCTGATTTCTATTAATTTAGAAGAAGAAACTCATTAACAATTTTAAAACTTGAACTTTGAATCTTATTTTGGAAAAGTTAAAATCTATGAAATTTCAATTGCTATATGTCAGAAGATAGTATGAAATAATAATCTAACCAAGTTACCTAGGAATCTGTTCATGGAATCCAGCATTTTTGACTTGGCTATAATCATTTTATACATTTTAGTTCAAGAAAAATTTGAAATTCAAGTAGCCATCAAAGTTTAAACATACTACACTTATGGTTATGATTAGAATTATATCATGTCATCACTAACAAAAGAGATTTCAAATGTTGGTCAAAACAACATGCAATTGGTCATCAGGCAAAATTAACTTCTGTTAATGTTAGTTTCTGTTCTTAATTGACCCAGCTCTGGCTAAACCCATTTGCATCAGAAACAGATAAACCAATTTACACCACCTCATCATTATCATGAAAATGGATCTATCATATCCATGACTAGATCTGTGGACATAATCAGGATGTGTTGAGTTTTCAATGTTAATATAAGCAAATTACATCTTAATATTTCTGACATTTTTTATTTCAGCAATATGTTTATCAGCTCAATAGATATATAAAGACATTTCTATACACTATTCTATTGTCTAGAATAACAGTGGGGTGCACAACAGGATTTTTTAAATCACAACTTCTTATTCAAGATGAATTAAATCACAATCATCTATTTAGACCTGCTTCATAGTACTTAAAGTTAATGAAAAAAAAAAGAAATCAGTGATTAGGCCATATATTTTAAATGCCCTAATGATACAAATGGGTTATAATTACATGTTTATAAATATTACTGATGCTTACTAAAAGTTTAGATGGAAGTAGAGAAATGCACACAATTTTTGTCGTAAAAATTACAAAATGCACAATTTAAAACACTTCAACACAAAGGATACTTACCTACTCTCTGCATGTTTATCCTGAGCATAGCAAATAGTTTGGTTAATTCCATTTTCAGAGAGTGAGCAAAAAGCACACCCAGTTTGCTGAATACATCCAACACGGTTAGCAGAAAATAAATGGCAAATATCAGCAGGTAGGGTCAATTTCAAGAGCTGACCATCAGAACTGCCATAAAAGAAGATATCACCATTTGCAATGGCCATGGCAGCACCAACAACTGGCTCAGGCCACCTCCCGATAACTTGTATAGCTAAATAATATAAGGAATGGATAAATTAAGAATCTAAATTCAAATATTAAACATATGTAGTTATTTACTATCTAAACCAGTGCTCAACTTTTTCAGACCTAAGATCAACTTTCAAAACTTAATGAAGATATAACTGCTAACTTTAAATGCAATGCTGATGGTATGATATGGCTGAATATCTGATAATTGTCAATTTTCAGGTTCCAAAACATAATTTTTAACTTTATAGTTTCTAAAAATTTTTGCTAGGAATAAGTTCCTGGAAAAGACTAATGGATGACAGAGTTGTTTAATATGATTAATGGGATTTTAATGCATATTCATTACATTTACATGTCAGATATGACATTTGGGTCTGTCTTTGCTTTGCAGGCACAGACATTGAAAATAACATTAGGAAACAAAATATGCACTATGCATAACTTGCATTTATACACTAACAGAAGATAAGGTATTTTAAAATGTTCATTTATATTAATAATAATTAAATTCGTGTCAGGAATGGCATGCAATAAATATAATCAAACAACATCTAGTAGATGAAAAGGATATTTTTTTGGAAAACATCGTGGTGTCACAGTTTCTTAAGGACAAATGTGTATCAGCAATTTCATAAAATAATATCATTTACATTTTTATAAATAAAGGTTTACTTACAAGTAAAAAAAGTAATTTCTTAAACTTCACCCATTTATTTCCATTACTTCTGTTTTGTACTGATGTAATTAGGAGATGAAAACTCATCACTGGGGGACAGTAACACAAATAATAAATTTGCATCTTATGAAGTCAAAACTACATTTAATAACATTGAAAAATACTTTTTGTTGAGAAATATGTAGAATAGATTGTATTCTAAACACATACTGAACAAAAAATAAATATTAAGCTCAAGAGACACAAAACTGACAATAACCAGATACTCAGCCATATGACTAGCTTGGTAACTGTGGAAGGTTGCAAAATTACAACACATAGCAAATTTTATTACTGTGAGGCTGCCACAATAAAATATGATGAAAATAGTTGCTTTAGCTTGAAAAGTTAAAATTAGTAACCAAAATAGTTCCTTATTGAAACAATTCAGAACAAAACTTGCTGTCATACTTTAGTTTTATAACAATGCATATTTATTAGGCTGCCAAAAATACTATTTATAAACTACCTATTTACCATGCAGTAGAAAGCAAACAACTTTTGTTAATTCAACAATTTATTTATTCTTTTGAGTGCTGATGAAGAAATTTTCAGCAGGATTTAAACAATTTTTACACGAATGATCAAAATTCTAAATAGTTATGAAATGAATCAGTTTAAAATTTTCATTTCAGTTTTATCAATTTAAATGAAACACAATATGGGGCAAAAATGTACTCTTGTGCGAAGGTGATGTGTGTCACAAGTAATACATTATCTTTAATAAAAAGTAACATTAACAGATCTTGTTCTTGGATTGTACAATTGCGAGTCAGATTGACACTTACAAATTAAAGTATGTCAAAACTTCAAATTTGTGAGTTATTTTTGCTACTTTTTAACATTTATAATTTTAATTTAAAAATGGCAGAAAAGCTGAAATGTTGCACATATCTATTAAACATTTTATACTGAGAATAATAATAGAGTAATAATTTTTTGAAACCATGTACAATTATAACTTCTGTTAAATTTATTGTATTTAAACATAGGTATAAAATAGCCACATATGAAAATTTAGAGGTATAAAGAAAGAAAAGAAGAAGTGAAAAAAATGGGGGTAAATTTTGCAGATAATATACGATTTGCAGTTTTTAAATAGCGAGTTAATTTACTTAAAAAGTGTTGATTGTGTTGTGTGCCACAATTAACACGCAACCGGCAATGATTCTAGAATATTCAAAGCTCCGGTGTTGCAGGCAGGCGGTTGACGACAAGGTGAAAAATCATAGCATGGATGAATTAGATATGAGACAACTATAATGAGTGTGGTTTATCCATGAATTCTAGAATATTTGGATCAATTGAAATTATGTTGCTGGACGTCAGGCAAAGGGCAAAATGGCGATGGTCGAATAACATGTCGGGTTTTCTTGATGAATAAAAGAGTCTTCATAAAATATATTTCTCTTTATTTGCATGATATCATAACTTCAAAATCTACATTCCAGCATGGCAATTAATTCCAAAGACGATGAACATGCTTGTACAATTCTAAGAAACATTTAAGAACATGGAACATTCTTTTCCAGAAATCAGATAACCGACATCTCACCATCATATAAAATAACTGGTTGCCTTTTAAATTATCGAAAGTGTGATATTTTACAATAATATTTCATGATTTTAATAAATTAAACTTAATGATTTTAGAATAAGAATTTAGTCACCTTGCCTCAAGAGCAGCATACGTCCTACTCCAGGAGTTTATCGCCAACTGAAAACGAATTACTTTATTCTTACCTAAGCATATTAGTGTTAATGCGCACGCTCATGACGACACAGAAAACAATTCCAATATATTTTCATATAAAAATGTATCGCAGGAAAATAAAGAAACATCATAATGTATCAAAGAGCGAATGTTTGCTGGTGTAGATCGAGAGAATCCAGGACAGCGAGGTGAAAGATTTGGCCATTTATTAGTTGGAATACAATGTATTTTTAAGAACAAAAATTCAGAATCGAAACGAAATTAAAATTTGCAGAATACAGTGATAAGTTAGATGCATTACTTTCAATTTGTTGGGTTTTTGTGTTTTGAAATATAACTTCATTTAAATTTTCCGATGTAGGACAACTATCAGATATTTGTCTGCTTAAATAATCTGCGAGTGAGTTTAACTTCCCTTTAATGTGAATGATTTTGAAATCATATTGCTGCAAGTTAGTTATTATTCTTGTAATATGATTGGTAGGGTCTCTGACTTTGATTGCATGTGACAATGCGGCTTGATCTGATACGACTTGAAATGTTCTGCCAGTTAAGTAATGGCGAAAGTATGAAACGGCCAAGATATGGCCAATTAAAATTTGCGGAATACGAAAGAATGAAATGGATTTTTGAAAAGGCGTTTCCGAAAATGGAATTTTGACAGAATTAATTAACCAGGGGTTTGCTTTTCATAACATATCCCCGCCGGAATCGAGGATTTGTTCTGGAACAGAACAAAGACTAACCAAAAAAATAAAAAAAATTTGTTGGCCATTTATCAGGGGACTGGACCCCCCCCCCTCCAGAGCCTTAAATTAAAAACAAAAAGTATTGATTACAATAAAAATAACTACTTTTTTTTCCTCATTTTTGGTATTTATATTTTTACTTTTTCTTGTACTTCGTTCAAACAAATTTAATTCCCCTAAAATTTTGTTTTTACTCGACACTTCATTTTTGGTTTAAGGGAAATTCCCTTCTGAAGGGAAATTACCTTCAGAACGGAAAAGTCCTTCACAAAGGGAAAAATCCTTCGGATAGGGAAATTTCCTTTTGAAAAGAATTTCCTGTTGTCATATGTCTGGTCTTGTTTTGGAAGCACATGTTGAAGCTTTAAAAAATAAAACTTATACGTTTTTCGATCAAAGGATCTTTAATCAGTTCTTTTATATTAGCAATTGTATAATGAATAGCAGCAAAGGTAAGTTATTTGAGAGTAGCATATACAATTTCTTTAAAAGAGAAAAAAAAAGAAGATAGTGAATGTAATGAAAATAAGTTGAAAAATGTTGAATGCTCTGACGATGACAGTTCAGAAAGAAAAGCTCCAATAGACATTGAGACATCATTATTTACACCATCTGAAATCGACGTAAATCCCAATGATATTGGGTTATTTGTAGGAAAAAAGGTAAGGGCTGTTTTTATATAGTTGTCATAATAGATCGTAAATATAATTTGCAAGGCTCGGATTTTCATGCATGAAATTTAGCTCAAATAATATGCAAATATGCTCAAAATTATTACACAATATGCACGAAAATATGCAGAAATATGCAAGTGCATAGAAATCCGGACCCTACTCGTAAGCATTTTGTACAATGCAATTAACAAGTGTGAATTCGTTATTTCCCTACATATTGTTAAGAAACTATTTTCGTATAGCTTACCTTTGTCGAAATATTTACAATCTGAAAAAATTTATCTTTCCAAAGCCATTGGTTATGCTGAAGATACACGAGCAATTATACACAGTTTAAGGAACAATTCTGAAAAAGAGTTCTCCGTAATTTTTAAAGATGTTGAAACATTTTGTGAAAATTATGAAATCCCCATATCAGTACCAAGAACTGTAAAATATCAAGCTACACGAATTAACGTCGACTATGATACTCCTGAGGTATATTATAGGAGATCTGCTTTTATACCTTTTATAGATCATTTTCTAATACAGCTCGATGAAAGATTTGTGAAACATAAAAATATATTAGCTTCTTTTCGAATCCTATTGCCGAGCAAAACAGCTGAAGACCAAGACCTTACAAAAGAAAACAGTGAAGCAGTGAAGACGCTATGTTCCAGGTATTCAGAAGATATTGGTCATATCACATGTGAAAATTTGTATGGTGAGTTAAAAATATGGCACAGCAAACTCGAACGACTTCAGAATCCAGAATATCCAGATTCCAGAATAACCAGATACTGCTTTGGAAGCTTTTCATGAATGTGATGAAGTTATGTTTCCAAGTATACGAAAACTTCTGCAGATAATGATTACACTTCCAGTCACAACGTGTAGCGCCGCCCAGGCGGTGAAGTGGATAGTGTCTCCGACTGCTGTCTAGTGGGCTTGGGTTCGAATCCCGAGTAAGGCATGGTTGTTTTCTTGAGGATGAAGACAGTCTTCCGCCCTCTGGGTCCTCGCTAAATGAGAAGCTGCACCCCCCTTGACCTTCTTCAGTGATGTTGTTTGTGTTAATAAACTTTGTGATCTTGTCTTGTGTCATTCTTTGTCCGTCTTCTGGCATCACTGGTCCTGTTTGTGGTTCCACCGAAACAGGAGGTTATAAGCAACAACAACAACAATGTGTAGCGCAGATAGATCTTTCTCCACCTTACGATATTTAAAAAATTATTTAAGAAATTCAACAGGTGAGCACAGATTAAATGGACTGTTTATGTAATATCCCTTTCGCGACTGCGGCATTCCAGAGCTGTCGTGGCCCAAAAGACAGAGCGCTTCGCTTCCGAACTGGTCCCAAAGGACGGCACATTTTTTGCGCTAAGCCTAACTCTCGAAAAAAGTTCACTAAAAATCACCTATTCAACACAGAAATCTACTTTTTCCAGGAATAAAAGAAATATTTAATTTCTATTTGATGTATATTTTTCATACAAATCTGAATACAAAATACTCGTTAGTTGCTCCCATTCTTTTATCCGAAATAAACGAATAATTTCACTGTCTCTAAAACCCAAATAAAAAAAATACTCTCTTATATTCCTATGATTCACCAACGAAATTATAACGCTGAAATAAAAATAAAAACCGAAACTCAATTATAAAATTGTTGATGCTACGAGAATTGCCCTGTCTGTTTATATTACAAAATGATGTTTACCACTCCAAATGGAGAAATAATTCATTCGATCCTCTTCTGCCAAGGTCATGCCTCTGCAAAATATATTGAAGTTAGTTCCACAGACATATAACGCCATCTAGTAGACAAATTAAAACGTTCCACGTGGAAGCACGTATAAGTGCCACTCTCCGCTTACGGTAAAGTTTCCTCCGTCACGAGTGCGTGCCATTCGTCCTTGAATGCAAGTTCGCAGCTGGCACGTGGGCATGCCGATCGTCGCGAAAGGGATATATCCACAAGGACATTGAAGTAAACCCTGAAGAGGTTTTAAATGAAATGGCTAAGAAGCCTAGACGACTTGATATTAAACTTTGAATATTGTATACTTTCATTTATAGAAGTTATCAGTACTGTTCTTATTTAGTAAACGTAATGTTAAATAAATAAATCTATTCGGCGATAAATTGATTTATTTCAATATATTGTCATTTGACATGCGTAATAATATACAATGAGGTTTGACCCGTCCCCCTCCAGAACGAATTTCTGGCTGCGCCACTGATCTGAATGGATTTGAATATATATACATAGAACTGTAAAGCATTCTCAGTGAACCTATGTTAAAAGAGCTACAAAATATTGAAACTTTTATAAAATTTAATAAACTTTTAACCCTTATGTCAACAACAAAATAATTTCCCGCTTAACCAATGACCAGGGTACCTACGTATCCATTGTGAATTTCACATGCATGTGCCAAAGATCAGTTTCATACCACACATTTTCTACTAATGTAACTATTCTCTCTTCACAAATGTATTCAGATGCATATTTACAGATGAAATGGTTGATATAATAGGCATATACAAACCAGAAGGTGACTAGTGTGCATTATAAGTATAATCACAACAATAAAAAAAAAACTTTTTAGGACAAACCTCACAGCACGAAAGTTTGACACTTTCATAGAATTTCTAATTATATCTGGTGTTAACACTTCACACACAGATAACACATTAGAAATGTTGAAACCAACTTAAATCTATAGTATCGAGCACGCATAAGTCTGATTCTATTTTTAAAATAGATCTTTAAGATCTTAGATTGAGATTAAGATCTTAAAAAGTTTTTTAAATATTCTTAACTCAGTTTGACAATCAAAACACATGAAATGAACAGCTTCACAATAATAAAGTTGCTGTATTTGTGATGTATGATCAATGCTTAATCATAATTCAGTAAAGAAATATAGATTAAAGAAAAATCTAACAGCGGACAAGCCCATATTCCTATATCGGGAAGAAACTTAATTCACTCATTATATTTTATCTAAACTGGCTAAATACAGTACAATATAAAAGGATGGTGGATATGCAATGCCAAAAATTTCCATTTACTCATTGGCCAAATAATATATCTATTCACTCACTGGCCAAATATATATATATTTATGTACTGGCCACACACACATATATATATATATATATATATATATATATATATATATATATATAAGATTTAAAATTAAAAATATAGGTGGAATGATTGTGTTTACAGGGTCGCAGAAAGGTCAAGGGGGATTGCGACCCCTATTTCCTGGTTAGAAGCTAGCTTTGACTTCATGAAAACGCTCCCAGAGACTCTGCACGCCCGAAACAACAATCGAACATGTCCGTGGGGAAAAATGGCCGAATCCCAGACAACATAAAAATGATCAAAATAGCATTAAAATTGGAAATTTTACAAACCAGCAAGACGAGAATCATGGAAGAGTTGCATAAAGCGTATAAACTTCGGATAGGAAAGCATACATAAAAAAGTCGCGTCTAATATATAGAGCATTCTGGATGTGAAACAATCAGATAATCCTAGTTAAGAGTTGAGTTGTATTCCAGGATGTCGGATACATTAACATAATTTTTATCACAATATTTTCTGCAAAAAACATCATAATAGTGCTGGACTTATACTTCATGGGATTGTATTTCATTATATATATATATATATATATATATATATATATATTTATGCACTGGCAAAATATATATCTATTCACACACTGGACAAATATATATCTATTCGCCCATTGGCCAAATAAAACTAGAACAGCCCCCAAAACCAACTGAGGCAAATGAGTTGTAAAAGATTTGGTCACACCATATAAAAATTCTGGCCCAAACATCACTATGGATTTTTTTTTTTACATCACTCCCTATGACTAAACATTTATTATTGTGGAGACTGACAGCTGTTGGAACTTTTAAAAGAAATAAAAGTTATATATTAAATGATGCTATGTACATTAGATCAAACATTAATTACATATATTAGATGTTACAAGAATGTAGCCACTTTTTTGTATGTTTCAAATGCAAAGAAGAAAACAGGCTTTCATATTAATTTCTAATTTGCATCATGATTAAACCATTACCACGCTGAACAAAAGTCAGAAATGGACCAGTTTCATAAATAAAAGAAGTTTGCCATCGACTTGATGGATAAATTACTGGGATTATACATTACGCACAAAGGAACATGTAGATAGTAAAGTTTAAAATTTCTATTTTTAGTTAGTAGCAACTGGCCAGTAGGTTCATGAAGTTTAATGGCCAGTTACTGACAGCTGCAAAACGCGCGATGTTTTTTCAACTTGCCTAATGTTATGCAAAATGGTGTAATATGCTATATAATAATTCAGAAATTTACAACTAATCAGAATTTTTTTTTTTTTTTTAATGAGTAATATTGTTAACATGCATTTATTATTGTTATTATCTCATTTTTAACATTTAATAAATTTTCAAGACTTATTTTAAGTGCTTTTCTTTCTAAAACTAATTGTTTTCTGCAAGTCATTCTTAGTAATCATCTTTTTCCTTGTTTAAAAGTTTTTCAAATTTAGATTTTTTATTTATCCACTTTCTGTATATATTAAACATTTATATTCACTAATATTTTTATCCTTTTTTTAATCTTTTCATTATAAGTCTTTCTAGGAATACCTGTTTTTCAAGACATGTTGAACAAAATTTATTTACCATGAAACATTCAAATACTTTTAGGGGCAATTTTAAATTCATTTTCCCCTATAACAATTTAATTATTCAAGACTTTGCAGCTTTTACTTTTTACCATAATTACAGATTATTTCCTAATTATATCTGTTTCTATCTCAAGTTTTTAAGTTTTCTCATCTTGATCTTTTTAATTTTTACTTTTCCAAGTTGATGAAGCATTTACTATTATTCATTCTTTTATTTTTAAGACGGCCAGCTACTAATTTTTTTTTATTTAGGGGTTTTTTTACCAATGACTTTTAGCAATTTTTAATTAATTTATATTCTTGCTTTTATCTTTTGATCACTTACTTTGCAACTTTTAAATCATCGAGATCCTGTTATTTCGGTCATTTTCCCCATTATATTACCGGATGTTAAGAACTTAGCAACTCTTTATTTTAAAAATTTCCTGATATGTTTATATTAAAATAAGTAAATTCTTTATCCTTCAAAAGAAATTTGATTTGTTTAATATTTCAACATTTCTGAATTTAAAAAAAATGTTGTTTTATATTGCCAGAAACATGCCATTTTATGATCAAAAGGGGGAGGGGTGTGAACTGCTATTGGCCACGGGTAAGCTGAAAATGGAACCAATTTCACTCTGAATTGATAATAATTATTAACAGTTAGCACTTCTGAAAACACAACTGAGCTGCAAATATTTTAGGAATCCATGCATTTTTAGTTTTCTACATCGTCGATGACAGATCAATAAATTAACACTAGAACGACAGATATCGTTTGGAGGTATCGTTTCTCAAAGTAGTTATGCGGTCAAAATGACCGCTTCCATCATTCTAGTGTTAAAACAAGGTATAATCCATAAAAGGAAATTTATCTGAGGGAGAAACTGTCATGCATGGAGACTAAAAAATGTGAAATTCTCATGAACTAACTTCAAAATTAATAGGAAGTATGTCCCGGATATTATTCTTTAAACGTAACGTGCTATTTTAGTCAATGACTCTATCGTTAATATTTTATGTATGGCTGTTTATAGACCATACATATGCAGGTTAAAATAGAACAATAATACATAACATTGCAATATTGGAAATTCAGCTTGGAAAACAATTCCTCCATAAGGTTGATGCCCTTTCTTCGCTCCTGGTGTCCAGATTTAAGTTGGATCGCGTCAATCCTGGGCTGCAGCATATTTCTGAAACTCTTTCATATACATTAATTCTTTTAATTTATCATGATGCAAAATATATTATAATGAATATTTAACCAATAATTAAATTCACAAGTCAAAAATAGTGGGGGAAAATTTCATGTACCATTTTTATTTTAGCAAGTGATTTTAATTCCGTTTGTGCATCTGATTTCGGGAACCCAGATGTAAAAATGATGAAAGACCTATTAGTACAGCATCGAAAGCCCAGGCCGACCGGCTCATCCTAAGACATAGAGCAGCAAGGTGGGCGGCCAGTTATTAGTACAGCGTGTAAAAGTGGGGGCACTTTGGGTAAATTGATAAAACCCGGCAAAGACACTGCGCCCGGGCATGCCTCAATAGATGATTATGGGGTGGGAGGAGCTAGAATTGCACTCATTCTCAGCTGCAAATACAATAAATTATGATCAGCTAGTAAGTCAGAACTATGGAGGAGCCGCAGCAGTATTGTAGCGATTGTTGACAGATTTTTTTTCATTCCACAGGAGGGATTGTTTAGGTTGAAAAGTTGTTCTAGGTTATCACAGTTTAGCCGGTAATCAGGATTTCATTAATTACCAGTTTTAAGTCTAATTGCCATGTGATGACTGGGAATTTCAAGCTTTAATAAGTAGCCACCTGTCTTCCTTTTTAATATTTTCGACATAACAGCTGTTGTTGCTTACACTATATATAGCACATAATGATATTCTCATTATTCTCATATGTAGAATGAGAGATCATGCAGAAGTTGGGCGAGAAGTTGAAATTATCAGCAATTCAGAATTGGTCACAAAATATTCTAGCAATGAAGCATTTTTCTACCAGTTTAGATGTTGAAAGTATCCTGAAAACATTGCTAACAGTGCCTGTAGTTTCCTCAAATTCTGGCCTCATGTCACAGACCCCCTCCCCCTAATGAGCAGTTGGACAAAAAAAGTTACTGAGGTTTGACAGATGTGCTTTGCTTCTCTATGCAAATGACACACACAAAAAAAAAGAATAAGGAAAGGATGTCAACATTGGTGGAAATCCAGTATGTGATAAACAATCATACACTTTTGTTGCTGCAAAGCTTGTCCAGACCTGTAAAATTTTGAAATAAATCATATTTTTATAACAAGTTTATCATTATTATTTTCAAATTTGTTTTTATTCTTAATTGGTATTTACCGGAGTGAATTTTTATTTCCATTAGAAGAAGTCCAAGAGCACTGGATACCCAGTTAGAAAAATAATGATGTTTGGTGCACAGAAATAAAATAATATTTTTCCAAAATTTTTTTCACAAATATACTGATTGGTGTGAAATTGCACAAATAATGAGGATTAAAATTGGTGTTGATATATTTTGATCAGAACCCACAAACATGTATTTAGATAAAATGGACAGAAAGTTACCCGGGCACCCAGTCATTGATATAATGGTTAAGATACAAAATATTATAAAGCATACCTGCATCTTTAAGAGGAATCCATAAGTTACATGAGAAAACATAGACAAAGGGTTGACAATCTTTTACACTGTTAGTACCACGACCACCAATGATAACCAGATAATTTTCTGTTACAACTGATGAGTGAAAGTACCGTGGAAGAGGCTAAAATGCAGATTAAAAAAAAAATTAAAAAAAATTAATTAAAAAAAAAAAATTATAAACATATAGCTTTTCAAACATAATTATTATTAATATTTATTGTAACAACACTTTCTGGTGAAAATTTTGCATAAAATGCTGTGGTGTTGCTCAGTTCAAACTAATATTTTATGCTTAAAATTTCAAGAGAATATTAATTACATATCAATGACAAGATTATTTTTTAATTTTCAGTCTAATGATTTGTAATATGGAAAATTCTTTAAAATTTCTTAAAATTTAAACTGCATTAAAGTCAAAATTAGATATAGATCCAATTTGCATTTTACAATGAATTATTAACTACAGTTTTGATCTTTCTTAGATAGTAAAACTACAAATTAAAATTCCCTGAATTTTTCAGAGGGAAAAAGGTCTAAATTTCCAGGTACGTTTTTGCCATTTTTGTGCATGAAAAATCCTAGATCCTTTAAAAACGGTAAATGGCTAAAGATAGACATTTCTATATATAGACATCTATAGATAACACTTTTATAGATAGAAGTGTATTTGCACACATATAGACATGTAATTTCTTAAAGAGTAAAAATCATTTATAAGATTAAATAAAAGAAAACAAAGCATGTGCATAATATTTAAATAATACAATTGTGTAAAATTACTTAAGGAAATTAAAGGAAAATATGTAAACGATTAGAAAATGAGTTGAAATTTAGCCTTCACTGGAGATTAATTTTAGATCTGTGTTATTTAAAAACATAGGTTGTAAACTTTTCATCTTTCTATATACGAAAAGGAGAAAAGTCTCAAATGTTCAAATACCACAAATTTCCACATAAGATGCTGGAATCACTTTCTGCAATAAAAATTATGCCATGTCAGTCAGGGAAAATAAATAAATAATAATAATTTCTTGGATACCATAAGGTTGAATACTTTGATTTTGCTAAATGTATTGGTATTGTTTGTTTGTGTATCAACCTGATGTTTTATTCAGAGAACTAATGTTAAACATACAGTAGATATAATAACACATCTAATTATTCTTCCTTGAAAGATGTTACACTCATAAAAGTTGATAAAATAAGAGTGAACTGAATTTTTGTAAGGCAAACTGTATTAAATGTATCAATCCTAATTCTGGGCATTTTATAATCATACAGTAATGCTGTTTTAAAATATTAACAAGAGTTTGTATACAATACAAGAACTTACTCTCATTTTGATTGAGTTCACTTTTATGTCTGGAGGTAAACGGAACCATTGACTAGTAGGACAATGAAAGGTATACAGATAGTTACTTGGAGCAACCCGTTCTGTGTCATATGTAATGCCACCAAATACATATATGCTTTGGGTGAAAGCATGATACACACTGCTATGCCCATACAGACCTATAAATCAACCACAGATTATTCCTTTCTTATATACAATTAAACATTGCAAATAAAGTACAATTTAAAATGGCTATAGAATATAGTTTAAACATGAAAAATATAAGGTTGCATATAAAAATGGTTGTAGAATTGAGAATACAATATAATGGCATATGCACAATAACATAATCAAAATCAGGTGCTTTTGTTAACTTCTAAATATTATTGCACAGCCAGTCTTGCAACAATGACTTTTATTTTCCTTTCAATGCTAATAAAATGTACTATCTCTGTTGACATTAAAAATATTTTGCTGCTGTTGCTAATTTCTTTGGTTTGGAAAATATCATAACATGCCCATAACAAATGGCAAAGGTAAAGGAAGAGAGATTGCTGCTTCTGCTGGTCCAAAGACCCCAGGTCTGATTTGGCTTGATGCCACCCAATTTAGACTGGAACTTAGTGGAGGTGGCAGCCATAGGGACCAAACAATCCATTACAGACGTTTGTAAAAGTTTCAGACCACCTGATCACATTTAGAGATTTCTGGAGATTGTGTCATTTTCTTTCCATATTGCTCAACCTCCTGTCAGTGTTGCATCATCTTAAAGACATAGGTGGTGATAAAGTTGGGGGAAGTGTCACGCCATTTTCCCAAAAATAAAATTACCAACATTAATTAAAGTTTAAAATTTTTAAATTTGCCTGTTTTCCTTTAAAACTCTTAACTATGTTAATATTTTCCCATTTTCAGAAATAAAACTTTGTTTTCGAGTTCCTGAAATTGCACAATCTGCAGGGTTACAAGTGTGGCTTACTTGCTAGATGTATTGGCATTATGCTCCCTTTTTCTGCTTGTCATTAATGCAGAGCATTTGGCGAGGTGGCAAAAAATACTGCATGCCTTGATAAACTTTTGAAAATCATGTTATCAGCGTCACTGTGCATGGAAAGGCAGTTTCGAGAAAGACCTCAAAGAAAGAGGGTTGGAAGCTAACAGTTCCCACTTCCCAGGGCTGCTCATGAGTGCCTGAGCATTTTGACATGTGGATATCACTGAAGGAAAAGATCACATCTAATGGAGCCTATGGAAAAATAAATTCCTGAAAAACAAGGAGAAAATACTGAGGATGGAGTTTCCATGGATGAGTATACCCTCTCTCACTCGGGGACCATGACGTTCAGGTGGGTAACGGGGTGAAAGCCGACGATCCTGATCTCCCTTGGGCCATCTGTAAACATCATGAAATCGAGAAGCTTCATAAAAAGTTCCTTTTACATATCAAGTTTCTATCAAGTTTGTGCCATTAAGTTTATGTTTTCATTTTTAGCACAGAATCAGGTGATAATTACCATGTTAAATGGGCTCATTTAAATATTAATATTTATATAAATAGCTATTACTGCATAATATCATATAAGTTCAAACTATATATAGTTTTTCCTCAGAATGGACTTAATGACTGTCTGGATTTATTAAACAAAACACAAAAATTCCATGATGCTTGCTATAACTGTTTTCTACCACACAACAGAAGAGGTTACTATGCAATATTTTTAAATAATTGGTGAAAGTTTGGACAGAAAATATTAGGTAAGGTGATATTAATAATGAAGCAACTTCTTATATATAACAGAGAAATACAAATAAGCAAGAGAATGTTTATATGGTCAACTTTCGCCACTCTTAGATAGTTTTTGCAATTTTTGGTTGGATTTCATATAATTTAAGAAAAGTATACAAAACACAAACTTTCTAAATTTATTGGTGAAAAAAGAAAATAAATTGAAAATAATACGCAAAAGTTTCAAGTTTAGAAAGTTAACAGTTATCATTCATGCTGTAATTTAAGAGAATATTTTCTCTCTAACCACTTATTTCATCTTATCCATATTAACCTATGGAAAATAGTCCTAACCTCTAGTTTGTTTAGTTTTTAGAAATTTTACTAACTGTTTTTCACCAACCATAGATGCAGAAAGAAGGAAGGTTTATGCTTTTTTTAAAAATTGGTAAAATAGTTAGTATTTTTAATATATATGTCGAAAAGTAATGCATTAATTTTACAAAAATAATTATTCTATTGATTTTTAAAAACAGCACAAACCTTCCTATTCCTGGGGGGAAAATCCAAAAATAAAACAAACTAAGGAAATCACAAGAACTTGCAAGAAAGGGGCGTTCCACAAAATAAGGAAGGCATTCCCATGGCAGATAACAGTATTCATGAACTGGTTTCATACTCATTATGCGCTCATCAGTATGAAATAACTGTGTTGTGAAGGGGTTTTTACTTCCCTTTTCTAAATTAATTTATACTATTACTTTATCATTTATTTATTTATTATTAATTTATTTATCTTTAAGTTATTTACATTTCATTTTTCTAGGTTATTATATTTATATTTTGTTTCTTTATTTACTTTATTTATTACCTACGGCTTGGTCTGTGCTCAACCATGATACACTTTAAAAACATTTCAACTTCATATAACTCTTAAATCCACTTACCTTTAAGTGATTAAATAGCACAGCCAACAACATCTTAATAAAACACAACTCATTTGTTACATTAAAAATTAGCTTTTATTTCTCAACAATTAAAAAAATATCATCCTATTCATTAACGTTTCACTTAAGTTGAATGTATAGTGTTAGTACATTGCATCATTTAAGATTACATCTATTAAAGTTAGAATTCGATTAAGGTAAAACAAATTAAATTAACCAAACTATCACAATTACCCAGGTACAGAATCCACTCTGGTCTGAAGACCAGAGTTTGGTCTGCCTGAGGAGCTGTCCATCTCTAATAATGTTAAGAGAACAATGAAAAATCTAAAAAATAATAAAGCAAAACGTTGTGTGTAAAGAAAACAAATGAGTAAAGATAACAAATTCACAAACTTGACGAAGCACTGTTGTACAATGTGTCAAGGTTGACAACAGACGTACAACTTTTCGAAGACAAAAAGGAAACATATTTTTTTCTTATTTAAATCACTTTTAAGATCAAGTGGCACGGCTTGCACGCTCCCCAATCACTGAGGAGTGAAATGACACAGGCTTTTCAGAGCACATTCACTCATTTCTTGGTACACTCGCGTGGGTCGGTAAACAAAAACACAGCACCTCACTGCGGAACACTTGAGTGGGCCGACTCGTAGGCATAACACTTGAGGAGCATTGATAAAAGAATGTGGATGAGTATCTACGATGCACTTAATTACTGGATCACTGTAAGGACGTATTTATTGGATGCATAGATGACGGTAAACACTTTAATTTCCGGCGAAAAATAAAGTCAGTAGGTCTGAGAATTCTGGAGCATGAAAGGCTTCCAAATCACTGTTGCTGGACGATCTTTGTTATACCCGGTGACAGGTACAAAAAACACCTGTGCAGCAAGAGGTGTAGTCTTGTAAAATTAAAAGCCGATGATCATAATTGAGAGACACTGGTGCTTGCATTCCGGCGACCGCGGGATACGGGCACCCTTGGATTGGGGCCCATTCCACGGATCTCATCAGCAACAAAAAAAACACCACCTCCAACAGTGCCGGTCAGGAATCGAATGCCGCCAGGCAGCATGCCTGCCTCCCAGGAGACGCCAAACTTGGCGAGTGAAAACTCTGCGCTTTGCGCCGAGCGCTCACGCATACACTGCGGAAATAAAAACGCTGTTATGCCAAGAATCAAAAAAGGATCACTTCTCCCAATGCGGCAAGCCGCCGCACAGCAACCCACCGGATGCGCTGGCACCCTCTTCTAGCAGGTGTTTACTGATAAGCGGTTCAAGGCCAAGTTTCGCTTAAAAAGTGCCTTTCTTTTGCAGATTCGTAAATGAACTGAAATGAAGTTAACAGCTAAAAACGAAGATTATGAGAATTAACAAAAGATTATTTAACGTTTAAAGGCACATTGCGCACAATTTTGAATAATAAAAACATTAAAAAGATAACAAATTACGTTAAAGGGGAAATAAATCGCCGAAATATTCAGAAACAACAAATGAATTTTGAATTTTGAAGGGAAAGGGGAAAGATAACGAATTTTAAGCTATTACAAATTTTGAACTATTAATTAAATTTAGAACTGTCAAATCTCGGCATAACAACTGTTAACTGCAATGGCAGTAAAAAACTTGTTATTTGCCACAGTTTTGTGAACTTCTATGGGAAGTGATACATTTAGATCTATATGGCAAACATAAAATTCATATACAATTTAGTTCATACTATACAAAGCTGCAAAGGTCAAGTCCCAAAAACACAAGAACAAGCCAGAAAGGGGTGCCCCCCAAAATAAGGAAGACACTCTAATTACAGATAACAATATCCATGGACCAGTTTCATGCTTAATATATGCTTATCAACATGGAATAACTGTTAACTGCAATTGCAGGACTGAATTTGTCAGTTCCCATAGAAGTTTGCAAAAGTTTTCTTGCTGTCATTTCTATAAAAGGTATTACACGCTGATAAGCCCATAATAAATGTATGGATACTGCTATATGCAATGGGGGTGTCTTCCTTAAAAGTAAGGGACTATTTCTCATAGGTTAACATGAGGGAAAATTAAACAAGCGATGGGAGGAAAATATCTTTTGAAAAATTAAAATACTTTAACTGTAACATTTCAAATGTATTAAAAACAATTTTAACTAATTTCAAATAGTTAAGGAAAATGCATGTGTAAACATAAGCAAATTAAATAAATGGTAGTCATACCGATGGGAACAGCTCCAGTTGCGTTAATTAAGATCCACAGTTTTTTTTCTATATTGAATTCCATAACTTTCTCAAAAAATCCATAGCTAGGAGAGAATCCTCCTATAAGTAGAAGCTTATAATCATCCACAGCAGTCAAAGTAGAACCAGCCAAGGCAAGAGATTTTGAAGTCATCTAGAAATGAAGAAAAATATTTAATTTAATACATTGATATTCCCCTTTATATGTAAAAGAAAACTAACAAAAATTTAAAATGTGAAGTTAAATGCATTGCAGAATAAGTGTCTCAGAAGGATCATGGGTATTTTCTGGACTAATACTATATCTAACAAAACCTATATAAAAAGACAAAGCTAAAATCAAAAGAGCTAGAAATTAAGCATTACAGATAGAAATGGATTGGACATATTCTGAGAATGCCACAATGTAGTATTTTTGTTGTAACCATGTCTTGAACATCTCCATATGATGAAAGGCGTTTCCAAAGAAAATTAAAAATGATTTGGAGGTGGATGATGAAAGGAGAGAAGAAGGATGGGTGAGCTAGTTTGCAGTATGAGCGGCAACAAAACCCGCCACAAGTGGTAGCTAAAAGTTAAGGCCTTATATGCCACAAGGTACAAAGAATAAAATTAAATGAAGTGACAATGGTTATACTCGTAGAATCCACTCATCAGGGTCGGATTAAGACTTTTTGGGACCCTAAGCACAAAAAACATTGGTGCCCCTTGATAGAAAGGTGGGGAGAGAGGAGTAATACTTATCTCATTCGCCAAAAACCATCCCATTAATTCCCCACATACGGCTTATATTGAAAAACCAAAATCTGTACTGTAATCCTCATTTGATCGCCAAACATTCTTTCAAAAATCTTGCCAATGCCCTATATATCTTTATCAAAATACTTCTACATCAGGGGGCGTAAGAACAGTGTCTGAACATGACATTTAAATCATAATTATGCTAAACTTTCAAGATAGCAAAAATATCTGAACCGATGTTTCCCAAATCATGAAGACGGCTCCCTTGAGTGACCATAGATGAAAAATGTATGCTATGATATTCAGTACTTTTCTTCTGTATGACACCAACTTGCCAAAATTTAAAGAAATGGCAACATAATGCAAATGATTTATGGTTGCTAAGCTGAGTGATTGTTTTAGTATTTTTAGAAAATAAAAATGTATTTACTTAACATATTAAGAAAATGATTTTTGTATGTAATTAAACATTTTTGCTTTCCCTATGTACAAAGTATAATATATTATTTTCCCTATATATATATATAGCTTGGTTTCTAAGGGAAGTATTGTGGAGGGGACAAAAATTCATATTTGGGTTTTTGATGGGAAGGCACATTTTAAACCTCTTTGAACTCGATTCAACCGCTTTTAAAGTGGTGAGTTTTTTAAGTCTATGAGTCTGTAGATGGGGTATCTTATTGATGAATAGAGTACTTTAAAAAATTTAGTATGATCATTACAATAAAAAAATACTGGAAACTTACTGATTTTCAATGTATACATGTTCAAAAGACGCTCAAATTTTCAATGAATTAAAAAAAAAATAAAAAATTAGGACATTCAATAATATTACATAAATCATTTTATACATAATATTTTTCATGAGAAAACAGGTGGCACATACTTGAGGATGCAATCTTGATCAGTTCTCGAGATATTGTACATTTTTCAAATAAATTTATCAAAAAATTACATAAAATTAGAAAATAGTAAGCATTGTCAATTATATTCACTTTCCATATGCAATGTTATTTGACAAATCTGATAGCATCATTCTCATGGATGTAGTTCTTTCTTTTCACGAGAGAAGATACTTTTTGCAATAGTTTTGCATTTTGACACCAAACGATTCTCCAATAGTAATTTATTTCATGGTATATTAATTAAATATCCATTGCATCTTGAGGTGGATTTTTCAAGTAAGAACAAATAATTCTTTTTTGGTTAATAAAGTTAACAAAAGTGGCAAATTTCAATTTATGTAGTGTCAATTCAATCCCGATATGGCTCTATGTACATTTGGCGGATTTACATAGGATAATTAAACAGATGTCTATTTTGCTTAGTGAACAAAAACCATTTATCTAATTGTCATTAGATTTACATGAAATAAAAGTTAATTTGGTACTTTGAAATGGTAAGGGGCGGACTAAAGGGTCGCTGAGAAATGCTTGCTGGAAAGGACCCAAAATAATTTATTCTATAAAAATAAAGTGGGGCCCCAAAATTATTTATTTCACAAAAGTAAGTAATATAGAATCCTGAAAACTCAGTACTGCGTAGAGCCTACCAAGATAATAATTTCACTGCTGAAATAGTTTCTAATACTGTTTGGATATAAACCAAAATCTAAGCAGCAGCAAAATAATTTATTGTTCCAATCTCTACCATTTTTTACAATACAAAAATAGAAAATTGATCTAACAGCATCAGTATCAGATAAAAATTTGGCTGCCTTCGGACCATTAATATTGTGGTACCTTTTTTGTTTATGGTATCAATAATTCAGCAATTTAAATTAACAAATTTAGGTATAGGTTATATCTGACTAAAATTCTATAGATATAATATCTTAGACAACATTTAATAAATGAACAAAATAAAACTTATTTTATATATTTTCTGAGGTTTCTTAGAGAATATTAAATTTGTAAAAATAATAACATGTTGTTGTTGTTGTTTCTCATCCCCAAGACCAGCAGTGCTAGATCAGGTCCATAAGCCCGTTCACTCTCAGAAAGTCCAACACCAAAAGGTGGTCTTGAGCCAGCTCCTGCCTGGTGAGCCGCAGACAGGATAAAATGTGGTCAGGGGAGGCTTGAGCAGCAGAACACTTAGTGCAGATTTTGAAATGCTTACTACCACCAATAAAACTCATTGATGACCACTGAGGAAGCGAGTAAGTGTAGTTTGATCTCGTCTACTGCTGCCCCAAACCAAAGAGCCGCCTGGGCTTCTACTCTGGTACCATGTGTGTACCGGTAGTACCATCCAGACGGCCTTGTCTTTTGCTTTACACTTAGAAAAGAGCTCCGAATAAGTAAGAGGAGCGACAGTCGTGATGACCTCTTCAGCACCTGCTTTGGCCAAACTGTCCGCAATCTCATTTCCAGCAACATCGACATGAGACGGAATCCACTGAAAGTGGATCTGATGGGAAAGGGAGAGTTGTTTTAGTTTCCTTAGGATGTCTGCACTAGCACTGTCCCTGACACCATGCCAGTCGGCCAGGTGCTGAATGGCACTCCTACTATCCGAAAAGATCCAGATATCAATAAACCGCGAAAGCGACATGATGGAGTCCAGACACTCAAGAATTACAATGAGCTCGCTTCGGAAGACCGAGCAGAAGTCCGGATTTCTTCTCTTGATTTTTAATTCCTGATCCCGAAGTTTAATATAAATGCTGCTGCCCGAACTGTCATCATCCAGTTTACTGCCGTCCGTATACAACTGAACAGCATCCATGGGGACACTATTAATTCTTTCGAGAGCCAACTGTTTCAGGTAGCACGGCAATTCCATCTGTTTGCTAACCCTGACAGGAAGGTTAACATGAAAGTGAACCCCGTCGAGACCCTCAGATGGGTCGATAATCTGTGATAGGCTGTGATGTTCTATAGAGCTGGCGATAAGGTTGCCAGTGACAACCTGTCCAAAGGGACTACCACGTTTGAGCCTCTGGTTACTGCTCCATGAACCCAGGAATTTTGAAGTACGGTTCTGATAGCCCAGACTAAAGAGCTTACTGTAATATTTCACCAAACACGCATTTCTCCTAAGTCTCAAAGGCTGGAGATCAGCTTCATAAAGTACAATATCATTTGGGCAGGAATTGCGAAGGCCCGTGATGATCCTTGCAGCACTAAGTTGTACACGTTCAAGCCTCTGCAGGTTTGAGTGTGAGGCACTACAAAAGATGGGGAAGCCGTATTCCAAAATGGGTCGAATAAGAGAAACATATGTGTTTCTGAGGGTACCAGCATCTGCACCCCAATCTCGACCCGAGATGTATTTAAGGATATTGATGAGTTTCCTAGCCCTCAGAGTAAGATAATCCAGGTGACCATTACCCAGAATCTCAGGATCCCAAATGAAGCCCAAGTATTTGGGGGTGTTTCTCCACTTCTAGGGACTGACCATTCAACAGTATTCTAGGTCGAAAATTATACAATTTTCTATTCGTTGTAAAGAAACCCACGGTAGACTTTGATATATTTTTTATAATAACATAATTAAATTTAAAGAACTAATAATTATAAAAATATTTTTCTGTTATCTGCAATAAATCCATCTGATAAAAATAAATTTATTTTCATTAGTTAGTTTTCAATAGACGAAACTAAGAGTTTAAGCAGTTTTGTAATTTACACCTCCTTAGCTCATTCAAAAATAATTTAAATTTGGATAATATTATTTCATATCTTCCAACTAACACTTTTTGTTTAAATTTCTTGTGGCCACAGTCACTTTAGGCTCTCTAGACCAAGGACCACTTGGGCCCAATGGGTAATGCAGCTTGTCAAAGGACTTCCGGTGCTCGTGACCCTAATGCCACATTATTTACCACACATAATTTTGTTAAAGATACATAATGAAATTGTGATTGGAAATGATGTTAAGAATGTTGAGAATTCTAAAGTATTTAGTTGGTATAACCAAGATCCCCAAATTTAGTATAGGTTCCAAAAATTTTTTTTAAATCCACCTAGGGCCCCCAAATTGCAATGCAGCCGATGTTGGAAAATTCACTGCTCTCAGTACCATTTTCAACATATCATTCTAGATCTTGGAACTTTGAAGGTTTCTACTTCAATCACTTCTACCAGGAGTCTAGCCTCATCTAGAGAGCTTGGATAGGGATTTCTATCGAGCCTCTCCAGCCCAACCTAGAAAACTCACCAGAACATGAAAAGAAGAATACCTCTCTATCCACACTGAATTCCCCAATTTTCTGTTCCTTTTATTGCTTTATAAGGTAACAGAAAGGGAAGACAGTGTCGAATGTCGTAAAAGTGATAACAAGTGTAAAGATTTCTAGGAAGACCAAAATACAGGGTCTGCTTTGTACACACGCCACAAGGGTCCTATGGTTTTCAAATTTACCATAATGGCCTAAAAGTTTCTAAAATGAATGAGAATGTCGGTGACATGTAAGAAAATCTCAGCTAATTATTTAATATCACAGAAACTGGCAGTCCAAACAGATAGATACTTTACACCTTCTGGCAGGTCGGACGATCTGTGTTGAACAACAATATAAAAAAAAAGTTAATGTTCTTATATAATTCAGATTCACATTGCCACTTGTCTTAAATATTTATTTTTAACAGTACACCCAACTCTTTTTTTACACAGTAGATATGTTTATCAGAAATTCGTGTAAAAAAAAAACGTGTAAAAAGAGATAAGTTTCTTTTAATAAAATTGGGGATACGTTCCATGTTATATGAAAACCCTGTAAGATGAAATAAAGAACTATTTAGTTTAAAAACCGTGTAAAAAGAAAATGCTGAAAACTGTAAAAGTTCTGATATGCATACGAATGATATATACATAGATATGCAATTTTATTGAGCAATAAAACTTAAAATACATAATTCATAGGTAAAAATAAGTAGCGCAAGCAAAAAAAAAAGGAATCTGTTAATCTAAAATTAAGAATAGAAAACTCAAAATTAAAAATAGATATAAAGAAATAGTATTTAGTTACATAATTATTTGTCGCTACTTGATAATAAGTGCAATTGTTTGCGAAGAAATGGACCAAAGTCGTTATCATCACTAGAGATATCCACATCCGTCAAGCTCTTTAATGGAGATTTCCATTCGATAATACTGTTTTGAACTGCCGAATTACTTTCCGAAAAGTCTTGTGCTGTCGACTTATTTATTAAAAAATATGTTATAGACAGTTGAACTTTTGTTTTTTTAAGGTCTTTATAAAACTCTTGATACCTAGCCAAACAATTCTTCATATCTCATTCGAATTTTAGGGCACATTCCATGTTTGGATCAATTTTTAAAAAATGATTCATCATACATTTTCCAAATGTTAGACCCTCTCCAATTAAACTAGCAGTTAGTTGACATATTTCGGCCTCTTCCTCGTTATAGTTATTATGATCCTCAGTACTGTTACCGTCATCTGTTATTAAATCAATCAGATCATCCATACCTAGAGGTTTATCGATCATTAATTCGTCAATGTCTTCAATTTGTAGGTCCTTCAAATCCTTCTCCTCCAATTTCGTGTGCCAAGGCTATAATTTTAGAACACTCCATCGTTGTTTAGGTCACTGAGTTACCACTCTTGACGCATTGTGGCCAAAGTGCTTTCCAGCAAGCATTTAATGTTGATACCCTTAACTTCTCTTTGGTTAATGAAACATATGTAATGCAATCCATAATCGAATATTTTTTCCATGTATCAACGATTGTGAGGTTGTCCTTCTCTACTGCATCTAAAATATGCTGGAATGCTCGTTGAGTATAATACAGCTTAAAGATAGTGATTATACCCTGGTCTAATGGTTGAATCAAGGAAGTGGTATTAGGTGGCAAAAAGATTACTTGAACATTTGGATGCTCTAATACCGGATGACTGGGAGCATTATCTACGATCAAAAGTACTTTAAAATTAAGACATTGTTGCTCCATATATCTTTTAACTTCAGGAACAAAGCATTTTTCAAACCATTCCGTAAATAGACCAGCTGTCATCCAGGCCTTTTTATTCACCCTCTCCAATGAACCGACAACTGTTGAATGTTTTTTCCTCTCAAAGCATGTGGCTTTAATGATCGGTTGATTAAAAAAGGCTTTAAAATTTTGTCACCAGAAGCGTTGCTACACAATAAAAAAGTCACCTGATCTTTAGCAACTTTAAACCCATTAGCAATTTTTTCAGATTTTGCTATAAAAGTTCTGGCAGGCATTTTTTTTCCAGAATAGACCCGTTTCATCGGCATTGAAAACATTTGGCCAGGAACATAGTCCTCATCTTCGATTATTTTGGCTAGTTTTGCTAGAAAGCTTTTAGCAGCCTCTTCATCTGCTGATGCAATTTCTCCTTTAATTTTTAAATTATGAAATGCATTTCTTTTAAGAAATCCTGTTAGTCATCCATCACTAACCGAAAATTCTTTTCTCTTATCTTGACGACTTGTTGATGGCTCCGATATCGGCACTTGCTTATAAATTTGTAGTGCATTCTGCTTTACAATATTTCCATCTACAGGTATTCTCTTTTGCAATAAATCCTCCATTTAAAGCACTACACATTTTTCCATTTTTACTAACACTTCATCTCTAATGTATGATGATGTTTTGGAACTAAGTTTTGATGCGCAAATGACAGATTTCCATAGGTATTCTCATTTTCCTTAATGGTTCTGATAGTACTTCATTCAAGCCAAAATCTTTGCCCACAGATGTTGCATATTCACCTCTTGCAAGACAGTCCAAGATTTTTAATTTAACTTCTAAAGAAATGGCTTGCCTTTTACGAATCTTTGAAACTTTTGACATTTTCTTAAATGTTATCTAGGGTAAAAATTTTATCTAGATAAAAATACCTTTTTCCACTTCTTAAGGTCAGATATGTTTAAATACACAATTGATAGCACTATGTATGGCTGATAACACGAACAATTTATTAAATATTGTGAGCTAATAAACTTAAACACGTTAATGATACAATATGTTATGTAAATGTCATACGAAACATGTAGGTAAGAGTTATCAAATAAGGGTATCCCCTTATTCGATAACATTATAGCAGTGTGTAGTGCTGCCTAATTTTTGAAGTGTGGTAAAAACGTGAATTTTTTTTATACATTGGTACCAAAGACTGCAATTTATACTAGACCACTCATGGTCACGTACATAAGACAATTACTTTGAAATCGTGTTAGATCAAATAAAATTTTCAAAAATGTAAGATTTTTTTGAACTGTGTAACTTCAAATTCGTGTAAAAAAAAATATGTAAAAAATGAGTTGGGTGTATAAGAAAATATTAAAATGTTTATAAAAGGCCCCAATCTCCAATTAAACCCTGGTCCCTGTCTGCTGTAAGTCAGGCCCTGCCAACATGGATCTGTGCAAAGGACCATGTTCTGTTTAGGAACGGGAAATTGTACTTAGAAAGGACTATGTAGCACAAAAGCTACCTAAAACAGCAGAGGTTCATTTTATTTTCTGTGAAGTAAAGACTGAAAAATAAAAAAAAACATTTTTGCTTTTGCCTGGTGCCCCTAATTTGTTGATGCCCTAAGCACGTGCTTAGTGTGCCTATTGGTTAATCCAGCCCTGCCACTCATACACAGTATTTCAAAAGTTAAGATCATACTTCCATTACAGATAACAGCATCCGTGGATTGTTTTCTTTTGTACTAGATGATCAATCAAACTTATTTGAAGAGTTCATTATTTGAGTTTTGCTTTTGATAGTATATAAAATCTTTTATATGAAAGGTATGCTTTTGAAACAAGGATTTCTGTGAAGAATGCCTAATATATATATACACACACAGAGTGATTAAAAAAAGATGGGTCAAACGTTACAAGGTGGTAGTACACACCAAACCAAGCATTTTTTGTCATAGTTTACTGGGTCGGAAATGAAACATAAAGGCATTACAGGGCGCTTTCTCGTTGGGAAGTGGCTGCTCCACAAACTTAAAAGCGTCATTCTGGTTGTTATTTTCTGGTTGAAGAATGACATGAATGACATGAAGGTAGGTGGCTCCAGAAGAGCCCAGCACATCGACCAGAGGTCTATTGTACTATGGTTGAAGAAGAAAACTACATACGCAAATTTCATCTGGGGAAGAAGAAGAACCCTTATGCAAATTTTTGCAACATTGAATGTACGGCCTTATCAGGATGTAGCAGTTAATCGCAGCTCCAACTTTTGAAACGATGAAAGAATTTACAAATATGGAAAAAGCCAATATTCATTTCATCTATGGATCTTCTTTTTGTGGGGATATGTCAAGAGTCTTGTCTATGACATTCCCCTTGAATCTGAAGAAGACTTCGTTGCGAGAATTTTGGTTGCTGCTGGCGAAGTGTGCGACATGTTTGGTCTGTTCGAGAAAGTTTGCTAATCCCTCCATCGCCGCTATGAGATGTGCATTCAGGTTGGCGGTCGCTCTTTTGAGCCATTACTGTAATTATTGTTTATTAAATGTCATTTTATAACTTCTAAGTTATTCCTGTGTTTTCACCTCACCTAGTCGGTTTCACCATTAAGCACCCACTGGTGCTTTTACGTTTCATTTTTGATCTGGTAAACTATGACGAAAAATGCTTGGTTTGGTGTGTACTATCACCTTGTAAAGTTTGGCCCATCTTTTTTTAATCACCCTGTATACACAAAAAGTCCAAAAATGGCTAGATTTGTTTTAAATAGAATGAATATAATGTTTTATAGTATAGAACACAATTCTTCAATACTTTTTTTTCCTATGGCCTAATATTTGATAGAATACTATTGGCATATCAGAGGTCAAGAACTGTGAGCTATGTTATTTCTCCTATATTAATATTATCCAAAAAATACCAACACATTTTTTAGCATGGATTCATTTAGTGCTCATTTTTTAAAGCCTATTATCAGAACTGTGCATAAAATACTTGTATTTAATAGTACAGCATGGAAATTACTGTAGCTCGATAAAAGCATTCATTAAAGGAAAAATTTAAATCAGAAAATACGCAATTTAAATAAGTAATAAAAATACTCTTACGGAAATATTAGGTAGCTCATTCCATTTGCGATCAGTAGTGTTAAATTCCCAAAAATCACTCAGAGTAGTTTGTTCTCCAAGGCCACCAAATATGTACAAAGAACCATTTAAAGCTGCAGAAGCATGAAAATGGCGAGGTGAAGGGGAATTATCAGAGATAACCTACAAAAGTGAACAAAACATTGAAAATATATTTAAAAAATGTTTTACTTCCAATGGTTGTAAAATTAGGCTAAAAAAAAAGACTATATTTACACAAATATACAGTAAACAAAAAATTATTTAAAATTTTTGTGCTTTTGAATGCAATTAGCATTTTGCATAAATTACTTTTTGGTAAGACAATCCATTCCAAGTCACTATTTTACAAAATCTGATATAAACAGCATATGACTTTCCCCAAACTCAAATTCATTTTATTTCACATTCTCTATATTAATTTTAATCTTACTAAAACTTCAATATCTTGATGGTTTATTTTAGATTAATAAAGTTGATTTTATTTATCTTGTTATCAAAAACTATGCATAGAACATTAATGTCTTTAATTTCTGACTTTGACACTTTTTACGGGCCAGTTAAAAAAAATAAAATAAAAAAAGTGATTCAATATTTCTAAATTCAGCATAAGAGTAACATATAAGCGATTTAATTGCCAAATTTTATGAACTTTTGTTAGATTTTTTTTTGAGCAAGAGTGAATATATATTGCACAGACAGACATGAAGGAATAAATATCATGGTAAATATAGTTTTCATATCTAGCATGCCTTAAACATGCAAATCCACACACACAAAAAAAAAATTTCCAACTTTTGATTCTATTCCTATACTTTCCTATACATTATCATGCATTGTTGCGATAGTAAAAAATCAGTTCATTTAAAAGAAAAATAATGTTCCATTTTTAAAGAAATTATGTGAAGTCAAGATTCACATTTATGGATCAACTTATATTTGTAATAAATTTGATTAAAATGCCTAAATAGCTTAGCAAATATTGCAAAATGCAAATTAATATACTGCATATGACATAGACAAATTAAAAGTAAAATTGTGATCAGATAGAAAATTTTCAGATATATGTAAAATAAAATACTTTGAACAAAATTAGTTAAGTAGTTTTGAGAAAAACCTAGAGATGATACCGGTTACTAAAAATTTTCAAGTTCAATTACATGTTCTAAAGATGTGAAATTTATTATAAAAAACTTTTAAGAATATAAGATAAAAAAATTTAGCACAAACATCAAAGAAATTTATAAATACCCAATAAATGTGAATTATGCTATTTACAACATAATAAATAATTATGCTCTGTGGCATAGCTAAAGTACTATGCATTCTACTCCCAGCAAAATATGGCACACACATAATGTACTCTACAGTAGATAAAATTAACAATTGTGTTTAAAAAGCATTGTTGTGATATAGACCTCAGTCTCTCACCACTTTGTGGAATAAAAGCGTTTGCTACACCACTGATTATGCTATCTACATACTGCTTGCTAATCGTTCTTTATATTAACGAATTCAAAATGAACATACTGTTAATAAAATTAGCAATTTTTTTTAAAGTGAGATGTTTTCACATTCATTTAACAAATGGTACAAAGTTCAGTTTTAATTAGTTGAATAATTTAAAAAAAAAATGGTTATACAAATTCATGAGCTGATACCGACAGATGAACAAAATGCTAAAATGTGTTATTGTAGTCAGACTTCTTAAAAGAATTTATATATATATATATATATATATATATATGTGTGTATATATATATATATATATACTATTCATTGATTTATTTTCCTTATCCTGGCCTTTCCATGCTCTACTTTTCCAGCCCTTCCTCGTTACTTTTTACTTTCTGCCATTAAATACACGTTATATTGTCTGCGGTTTGATACTGTGTTTACTGATTTGTACTCCTTACTTTCATTTTTATTATTTTAATTTATATATATATATATATATAAATGAAAGCAATACTTTTCTTTAGCAAGAAAGATAAAATTTTTCTTTTTCTTTTATTTCCCTGATATATTTTGGAAATGTTAAGATTTTACATGGCTGTGTGAGATATCCCTGTCATTCTAGGACTTTTCATGTCACAGGAGTCCTGTTTAATTTGAAACAGTTGCAAAAATTCATGAATTGTCAATAATCATAAATATCATAAATTGTTTGTATATAACAAATTTTGGAAGGAAAACAACAGAAAGTCACAACTTAGATTAAATAACTACATTTTTTAAAGGCTACACGACAGCATAGCTGTAAATTAATTTAAAAAGTCTTTCAATTTTTCAAACACATGTTATTCTCAAGTACACATTATCTACCATGCTAGTGTGAAATTTAAATTAGAAGAAATAAATTGTGCATAAAGGCTACATCATAGTATAGCTACAAAATGAATTTAAAGAATATGTTTCACTTTTCATACATATGTATTTTCAATATGCTTTGGTATAGCTAGTGTATACATAAAATATTAAAAAACAAGTACAAGAACTTTCAGGAAGTGCAACCACTAATTAGCTGTACAAACTTAAGAATAATAATAATAATAATAATAAAATTAAAAAAAATTACATAAATTAAAATAAATCAGTTAAAAATTGTCAAACTTGACAGATAGCATAATGGCACAACAGTTCAAATTTCCTTACGTGGTCACTGCTGAGAAACAAACCTTATTTTCCTTTAGACATCAATATGTGATGCTACTTCACTTTAAATATTTATATCATGATATGGAAATGCCTTGATGTATTTTAACAATGAACAATGATTGCTTGGCCGCAACTATTTGTTTTCTTAATAATGTAAAAGTTACCTTTTTCAAATGGTAACACACATAGAAATGATTGTTGATTGAAATTCTATCAAAATATTGCCACTTAAAAGGCAAAATGTGGTAAAAATAATAATAAAAAAATCATTATGAAAAGTAAGTGCAATAATAAGCAATGCACAATGTTTATTCGCCTACAATTAAATTTTTCAAAAATAATGTAAAAGGCATTTCCTGCAAATAGCAACATTTCAATAAAGGATTGTTGGCTGAAAGGCAATTAAATGTTGTCATGTAAAGATAAAACGTTGCAAAAATTCATAAAAGGAAAAACTTTTGCATAAGACTTAAACCATAGCTCGTGAGTAAAAAAAAAAAAAAAAAAAGCACACAAAAATAATATAAATATCTTTACCTTAATCCACCGGTGACTAGATGTATTATAGAAGAACAGGTCATCCAAAGAACCAAATGTAGTTGAATGTCCGCCGAAGAGCCAAAGATTTTGAGTACCTGTAACTTTATCTTTCAGAGATAGCAATGAATGACCAATTCTACCAGAAGGGAGATCAGCTGAAGACTCATTTAAGTCAATTTCTTTGGAGCTGTACAAAGATTTCCACACTAAGTTATGAGATTTTAGCTTCATTGAGCAATCTTCTCCACCAAATCCTTTTTTACAAATGCATACACGGTATACCTGTAATTTTATTTAATAGTATGTAATTAGCATGGACCCTTGAGAAGAGAAGGTACATACGTATTTTGATCAAGATATGCAACCATTCAGTAAATGTGCTAAGTGCATCAGAGCTAATAAGTACCAATTTTTAATAATAAAAGATGTCTGTCTGTTGGTCATATAATGAAAAATCTAAGTAACCTACAGCTAAGAAATCTGGTACAGTGATACTTAGATAACATCTAAAAACACCTTGGAGCCATTTTTTAAAAATTTGAATTAGTTCTTTAGTTATTTTATGTTGAAGTGCAATTTTGAGTGATTTTCACATAAATTGGTTACTCAGCGATCGAAAATATTGTCACAGAGTTGCCACTTTTATACTATTGAAAAGATAGAAGAACAAGCTTTTCAATAAGCTTAAAACTACACCAATAGAACAATTTCTTCATATTAAAATTTTTTTATTCCTCAAAATATGCATAGTTTTTAAAATTTCATATTGATACTGTTTTATTATAAAATTGAAGATTTGCAAAATTAAAATTTTTGACATGAATATGGAGTAATTTCACTCTAATATATTTTTTTCCCCCAGTAATGTTATTTGTTAAATTTTTATTAAATTATAAGTTTTAAAATATGTCACTACAGATGAGCAGAATATCATTTCAGTTCCGATTTTGGACTCTGTTCTAACACTTTCCCTATCTCAAGATCTTAAGGGATACAATTTGGAGCACCTAGCACATCCGAAGGGTTTGCTTTAAATCTCTGATCAAATTAAGGGTTTGGGAAATCATAGTAAAGTTAACTTGATAGGGATCCAATGGGATCATAGCAGAGCATGTTGAACAGAATTAGGACAAGTCCCAATTCAGCCATAACGTGTCGCATATTTTTAGAATAAGGAGAAAAATTTCTCCAAAGGAATAAAGGAAAAATTTAGAATAGGGATGTGCTCCGTAGACAACTGCTTTGAGATGAGAGTAGAAGACTGGCAAGGAAAGAGGTGGAGCTACAGAAGTGTGCCATTACACTAAAGATTCAGAGCCCTCCAATAGGAAAAGCTCTTAAGACAACAGAATTCAACACTTTCCCTATGCATTACAATGTATTGCACAGAAAGTAAAAACGTGTGCAATAATATTACTGCTTGTGTTTGTTTACTGCATTTCAGGCGACAAAAGTTTATATGAAAGACTGATTATGAATTGACTTTTATTTATTGAGCATCAATTTATTTATTTATTCAAATATTTATTAACTATTGTTTATTATTTCTATATAAGACTCTCCCCTTGTCTGAGAGTGCTATACTGCACTCTGCAATCTTACTAGCAATAATGGAGCTGGCTTAGGCTGGCTAATGAGTTGATCAGAAGAATTGTTATTGACATCTTCAGGAAGCTGAAGTATAAGAACTAGCGTGGCATCAAGGGCCAAAGGTAGGCAAAAGAACTGAGTTGTGAGTGCCCTAGTGTACATCAAAAGGAGCTATTCAGGCTCAAAAGAATGGGAATTGAAAGGGCTGTTGGGCTCCTTACTGAGCACTGCATCCTTAAGAGGCACCTAAGCATTACAGGTGTTATTAAGGAACGATTTGTAGAGGTTGTCTGTATAGAGAGGAAACTGCCTCACATACACTGTGAGGCTTTCTCTGCCCATAGAATCGAGCACTTGGGTCGACATGTGATCAAGCTCTGGGAGTTGTAGGATATTCCTGTCAAGTGCTTGCTGATCTTTTCCTCATCCAAGGGTCTCTTCTAGGGACCTTTTGCTGTTTAATTTCTTTTCTTTGTTTCTTTTGGGATCATTACAATAAACCTCTGGTCGATGTGTTAAGCTCTTTTTGAGTCACCCTTCATAATTCTTCACATTTAAATAAATGCCCTTTTTTTTCTTTTCCTACCCAGGCCTGTCTGAACTACCTGAAGGTGTAAGGTGTTTAGATGGTCAGGACAGTGCTATTCCATTTAGACTAAAACACAATGGGGGTGGCAACAGCAGAGGTCATGCCATCTTTATCCCAATACATCCCCTTTCTGGACTTTATCATCTACTGATTTAACATGCCCATATTCTGCATAGATACAGAGACACTTTTGGACTGCATCAGGGATCAAATCCAAGTCTAGTGTGTTCAATCCCTACGCCTTAACCACTGAACTATCTATCTTGGCTCTAATTCTCCAAAGGAATAAAGTCCTTTTAATTTGAAGCAAGTTGTGTGGTATGACTAACTTTGTTAATTACCAAAAGTTTACAAAATTATGACACAAAGCATGTTTTCTTGCAGCCAGTGAAGTTTCCAACTACTCTGAAGAGTGTTAAGTGCAAAACTACACAGGGAATACTGGCCATTGCATTTGAAAGAATGATTTCAAACTGAAATTCCTACTTTTTAAGGTCACACTTGATGCATTTCTTAGATCTATAACATTTTCTTTAAATAAAAATCAGCATAAAGGACATATGAAGAAATTTCTTTAATTAGGCAAAAGATTTTCTGCAATCTCTAAAGTAGAATTGGGACATATTCTAGAAACCTGACTATAGTATGACTACGGTATTTTTTTAGACTGAAGAAAATATACTTTTGCAGCTTTTTAATCATATTAATAATATTTTTGCTAACTATTTTTCTACAATTAAAAGTATTTACTTAGTGGAAAAGAGTTCAAGATACCAGTATAAAGCGAATCTGAATAAATTAGACATGTCTGTACTTAAACTATGGGCTAGATAAGTTTTAAGTGTTTAAAATCAATGTAGAGTACAATTGAAACCACTAAAATTAAAATTGGACATTAAATATAGCCTTTCTTTTAATGGTTAAATAAAGTTTTTAAAGTACAACCGGTATGGATGATCACCTCTATTAAAGTACTTGTTACTGATGCATAGACCACTTATTCTACGCACTGCAGGGATTACACACATTTCATCGTAGTTTTCAGCACAAAAAAAAAGATTTGAAAAGAAACAATAAAAAACACGATAGAAACAAATAAAAATTTCCACATTTCATTAACATCTTTAGAAAACAAGCAAAATATCAAATGTTTTTGGAAAGTTTACTAAATATTTTTTCAAATCAAACTGATAATACTCTGAAAAGTGGGCAACGATAAAGAGACATGTACAATAAAAACTTCAAAGTTTTTAATGTTCAAGGTTTGATTTTTAAACTGAGATAAGTTTCAATCTATTTAATATAAATAAAGTCTGTAATTAGTGAATTTGAGCAAATGGCTTCCTATTTTTGTGCCATTGCACAAGAAATTATGAAATTCATATTAACCCAAAGAAGCGTTTAGCATAAAATTTAGAATTGGTAAAACACTTGGTGTGAAAATAATATTAAAATACAACCCATTTACAATAACCAATAACATGAAAACTTTCTAAATACAACATATACAAAATTTTAGGGCTCAACTGGTTTTGAAGGCAAAAAATAGCCTTCTTCTTCAGGACAAACAAGAAATGCAACCTCATTGAATTTGGCATCTGTTTTTTGCCTTTAAAATCGGTTGTCCCCCTAAATTCAGTGTATGCTGTATTTAGACAAAGTTTTTATATCATTGGTTTTTACTACAGCAGTTTTTAAGCGTTTGATTTATTGACATTTACAATACTTATTATTAAACTTTCAAAATTACTCACTTTATCACAGTGCCCTTGATTTAATGAATTATGACAATCATTTGGACAGAAATTCCTCAAGCAAATAGTAACATTATGGGCCAATGTAACATTGCTCAAGCAGTATTCAGAGTTCTCCTCCAGAGATTCTTGATGAAGACGAATATACGATGCATTAAAACCATGGTTGAAGGAGTCTCGTTTAAAATGGACAGTGAGGTATCCTGATGTGGCTGTATAGACGATAGAATGAGAAAGATTTGAACCACAAAATGCACCAAGAAGCACATTTGGATGACCAGAGGCAACAAAATTTGGAAGTCCATCATATATGTAGATGTGATTGTGAGGACAGGGTATATGAATGTCTTGGTGTATGATAACCTGAAGGTATGATTCAGTACTGAAATGCAGTAAAAATATACATATTTTAAAATACATACACAAAACTATATACTATATTTGTTTGATGTTCAAATCAATAATTGTCAGTTTCCAGGATGCAACTTTATTATAAATTTTTATGTAAATAAACATTACAGGATATAAGTTTATTATAAATTTTATGTAAAAAAACAATTTCTCTTATGTAATTGTATGCATTTATATGTAAAAATTGAAATTTTAAACATTAAAAAAATGTTCAACTGTTTATTTAAAGACTGCAGTATTATAATGCAGTAATACATGCAGTATTATAATTCAATTTTTCCTTATGGTCTTAACTAAATTTTCAGTGACAGAAAATGTTGTTAAAAATATTTAATGAATCATAGTCAAGTAATAATCTACCTATCTATAATCACTTATGCCTAGTCTCTTCATCTAAAAATGACAAAATATTCAAAAGGGATAAAAGAAACCATCTGCAAGTTGCCTTGACTACAAACAGTCATTCATTAACTGATCATCATAATGATTTTACATTAATTTTAATCGACAAATAATGAGATACATTTTTCCAATTAAAATGAAGCATTTACATATTGTTAATAGCATATTCATTTCCTTAAAACTCAAATACATTTACTTTTGTCAACTTCTTTATGATTTACACTTAGCACATTCTAGATTATTAGATGTGTTACCTAAATTTATTGAGACGAATTCTAATTACATTAACTATAATTTCATTATGCTAATTTTACTCACCTTTTTCTTAATGATATTAACTTCAAATATCTATTTCAACAGTAATCTTCCTATTTTCCAATTAAAAATATAAATATTGGTAAGGCTTTTAAGTATAATCTACCAATAGTCAATAAGTAAAAATACTTTGAACAAAGGATAGGGAAAACTTGAAGCACAAATTGATAGGCAACACATTATACAACTATTTTGAGGATATCCCTTACTTCAGTGCTAGACAGGCCAACAAACCTAAAATTCAAAAGACGAAATGGGTCTTTTGGTTCATTTTGTCTTTTTTACTTTTGGTTCGCTGGCCTGTCTAGCATTAAAGAAGGGGATTCAATGTATCCTCAAAATAACTGTATAGTGCATTGCTTATCAATTCAAGTTTTCTTTAATCTATCAATAGGTTGTGAATACTAATTTTGGACATGTTAACTGTTATGATGCATGGTACTGAATTCAGAGTTCTCTAATGCAATAGTTTAAAATTTAAGCTATTGCCATACTATTTAATACAGTACCAGAACTTTTATCTGGAAAGCTCGGGACCAGCATCTCTCTGGATTCAGGATCGGATCTGAAAAAAGTCTATTGTCCCCGCTTGTGACAGCAACCTGTCTCTATTAGTTCTTGATGTAATCAGGCTTCTCTTCTAGCTCCATTCTCACATGAATAGATAGATAGATGTTCATAGAAGTTTGAAACCTATTTTGGAGAGAAAAGCACAGCCCTTGACATCATAAAACTGAATTGACAAATTGAAGTTATGATACTGTCTCAAAAGGAAAATGAAAGGGGAGGAATAGGCACAAATGCTGCAGTGTCCAAAAATAATTCTTATCACTTCTATCATCTGGAGCTTTTCCCTTGAATTTGCTTCATTTTATTGTCTGTTTCATTCTAGACAACCCAGAATTTTGTTGATACCCATCGACTAATTTTGCAAGCTCCCCCTCCCATTCTTTATTGAAAGGCAAGATTTATTTATCTTCCCCATGTGCTGAGAAAACAAGAAGACATTAAAAGCATTGGTGATGCCAACAGGTCGGTGGAAAGTAAAAAATATCAAAGTAGAATTGCTCTCGTTTTCTAGCAGCCAAGCTGAGGGGAAGAGTGGTAGTAGTGGTGGTAAGCTGGAAAAATTCTCAGGGTGCATGCAGCTTGCAGGTTCCGAGTCTGGATTAATGAAGAACAATTTCTACCTGCATGCTGATTTCTTTTTCTATTAATGGGCCCAGAATTATTGTTTTCCAAGGAATCGAACTCGCTCTCTGCTTCTAGCCATACTTACCCACAGTGTTTATATGTTTGTGTTTCACGTCTCAGCTATTTTGAGTTTTAATCCTCTATTTTCAATATTTTCTTGTTTTTGAAGCATTATTCTTGAAGCATCACCCCCCCCCCCCCCACACACACACACAATTGAATGTTTAGTCAAAATGGAAAATATGGTTAGAATGGAAATGTAAAGAACAAAGTGATGATTCCCTCTGAAAGGACGAAGCTAACTTCAGAGTGAAATATCAGAATATTTACAATAGATTCCAGATTTTGGGTCTTTCCGGTTTTGGAGATTCTAAATAAAAGATCTGGTACTGTTGCATTATGAATAATAATCTTAGATATTGACATATTTATATATAAAACAGCTGTTAATTACTGTTATCTAGTAATTTTTTTCACTTGGAAAATTTAGTTTGTAACTCATTTTTTCACTTATCTTTTCCTAGTAATAAATATATTGATATTATAAATTATATTAAAGCAATTATATAATCACTTATGTGTGATAAAACAGTCAATAATTTTGCTATTTGCTAAAATTTTTATATTAAAATGCTAAAGATGGATATTTACAAAATTGTAATTAATGATACATTCACTGCTACTAGTCATGATTTTAAAGTTATTGATCTTTACAATATTAAAACACAAAAATACTAATTTACATTTTCCTTATATTGTACGTATCCCCCCAAATTTCATAATACATGTATAGCATTTTCCACAGTTACTGTTGGATGCAATTCTTATTCTTTTTTGGCTGGCAAACTTTTACTTAAAATTACTAGCAATATTATCAATTTAGCAATCTCTATTTCATCTTTAGTGTTTTTTAAGAATAGTTATGAGTTAATAGATAATATCAAGCATATTTCTAAGGTTTTGGGATTATATATCTTTGCTTTTAAAGCTCATTTTAATAATACAAATATTAATGCTTTGTATAATGTAACTATTAATCCTTTTAATGATTTTAAGCATTTCTTAGAAACCTGTTAAACTTATTTTAAAAATCTATAAAATCTGGTTGTGAATAACAACTTAAGACAGTATCACAAAAATTTAAAGTGCCTCATGAGAAATAGTCTCTAATCATTTAGCCAATGTAAACATGCACTGTATATAACTTTGATGAATATTTATAGAACACTATTTGCCTACAAACTGAAGAATCACCCCTTGACTTTAGCGTGGCCCTGATAGTTCAGAGCTAGTGCAAAACTTATGTAGTCCACACTTAGATAATTTTCTAGATATTAGTAACAAAATTGAACAAGTATAGATTTATTTGATACATGTAATAAGCATAACTTTAATATTACATGCATTCAGCACTTTAAATTTCAATTACATACTAGTATATACAGAAACATTATATTAAATCAGGTTATTGGAATTTGCAATTAGAATAATGCAGAAAAGCATATTTTAAATAAACATCTCACTGAAAATAATGTCTATCCAATCAACCTAGTTAAACAGTAGTACTAAACATTTTAAATAATATCTGTAACCAAAGTTTGCCAAAATGCATAATTACGAATCAGGTATGCACCGATATACCTGTTTGCTCCTCAAAATTTTACCAGTGCATAAAATTACACAATATTTTTAACAATAAAATGTAATTTTTTTTTAAGTTTTCTACTTTCTTATGCTTTATACATACATATTTATTTTTCATTTTTAACCCTACCATATGCTACTCAGTTATAAAAATTTCCACAATAAAATATGCTTTGACATGTCAATACATCTTTTTTAAGTGTCAATATGTTGCTATACAGTTGCTTATGTGATAAATTCATATTACAAAGTAATGCATATGCAATCTTATTGTCTAGCAATAGAATTAATTTTTATTGTTTTCAAACAGTATAAATATACTTTATTAATAAATATAGTAATAAAAATTAACTATTTATGTCAATATTTATGAATAAAAACCTGTTAGGAAAATACTATAAGATGTATTGAGGGCTTTACCTTTTATATGTATAGATTGTAAAATATTTTTTACAATCTAATTTAAAATTTAAATTAGAATTAAAGTACCTTTCCATAGGTCCCAGTAGTGACTTCATATCTAAAACAGGATGAACCGTTAACAACCATAAGCAATCTTTAGCATGATAAAATCCAGCTGGACTTCCGAACTTTCCACCTGTTGCATTTGTTATCACTTTTCTGGGGGAGCATACTTCAAAGCACTCACCACTATTTCTATATAAAAGAAATGTAAGAAAGATCAATTATGCAAAAGCATTGATTATGAAACACTTTCCAACTGAAATGCAATTTTATTTAAACATCTCTAAAATGTGATACATTCAGAGGTGATATTTTTTAAATTATCACAGTACTACAGTAATTAATTACGCTTGAAAACTTACAACTTCATCAAATATAAATCGTCTGCTTCTCTATGTAAAATCAATGAATATTTCATTCACATCGCTTATATTCCAGACTCCAGAGATAAATAATTTTGAGTGAAAAAAATTCAGCAATCCTTATACAACTCCCTTTATAATTGCTTGATTTGTTTACATTATGAATAAGTTAAAATTAGGTTTCGGTGTAAAAATAATAAAAGTTTAGTGATCAATTAAAATAAAATATATTGCAATTGTGTAAACATGAACTTTAGATACACAAATAATATGCAAAAATAAAACGGTTTTATGTATGGATATAACACTAAATATAAATTTAAAAGATCCTTAAATATCCCGATTTTTACACATGGAAAAAAAATAGATGCCATATTTTATTTTGCAATGAGTGACCTGATCTCTACATATATCATGGAAGTAATTATTATATCAATTTTTATTTTAAAAATTACTTTATAAATTTTGTTGAAAATTTTTTTCCATATTTTATGTGATAATTCGAATATTTCCTAAAATTTTCAAAGCAATTTGAGAATTTTAACTTCGCTTCAAAAACGTTTGAAAAACGCCATAGGGTTCAAAGTATTTCATTTTTTCAGTTCGGGTTAAATCTGAAACTAATTGGGTGATATTATTCGTTTTTATTCCCATATGTTCCTCACACCGTCTCAACAACATACTAAAATTTAATTTTGGTAGTCATTTTTAATCGTTTGAACGGACATACAGACAGACAGAATGAACAAAGTCATAAACATTTTTCAACTCATGTTGTAAAGCGTTGAAAACAAAACTTTCATTTGTCTCATCGTCACGGAAGAACGGTTGAACCGAATTTAATGAAATTTTGTAGGTAGCCCTGAAACAGTCCAACTTAAAATTTAGTCCATGTTTCGAGTTTCTAAAGACCAAGGTTTGTCTGTATATTAATGAAAGACGAAACTTATGTCCCTCACACCATCTCAACAACATACTAAAATTTCATTTTGGTAAAGTCATTTTTACGTCAGCTAGCATGTGAATAGACAGACAGACAGAATGACTAAAATCATAAACACTTTTCAGCTATGTTGGAAAGTGTTAAAAATTACATATTCATTAGAACTTGATGAAACTAACATCACAAAAAGTATGTACTGGAACTATGTTATAAAATTTGCATAAATGTATATTACTTTTGGCACAGTTTATTGACTAGCTACTCCTGGCCATGGCTTGATTTTGAGAATGAAATTTACAGATTTTACAATTTTCTTACTTTAGCAACTATGCAAGCTGCAGTGTTCCCACAGCTAATGGTTCCCTCTTGAGCAATTACATTTCAAAAGCAAATAAATATGCACACACTATGTAGACTTATAGCCCACTTCCTAAATAAGTAGCTGTCTACATGTGAGATATATGTGTCGGCAAAGGTAACAAGAACAAAGTCTTTGGATAATTGCCTAAATTTTTCAGCTGGGTGAAATCTCAAGTGATTTTCTGAACAATATATGATTATTATACATATATATAGATAACAGATAATATGAGATTAGGTTACAGAAAATAACTTGAAATATCATCATCCTGGATCTATACAGGTTCCACTGAATTCTAAGGGATCTAAGAACATATTTAGACTAAAAAATCCCACACATTTAAAATAGACCTATCACAATGGAATATTGACATAAAATAGTTTTAATAAATGTATATTTGATTTAAGTTTTATCATCTAAATCTATGACAGTATATGAAACTAAAATATCAAATACTGTAAGAAATCAATACAAGATGCAAAACTGAAAGTGAAGTTTTCTATAGCTAGTCATTCATCTTCTTTCACATCGTGAAAAATCTTTGGTATTTAAAAGGTTTTAATGCTTTTAAATATAGTTCACAAAAAGCTTGGTTCTTCAGATAAAATCAAAACATTATAAATGCAAAATATGCACTTAAACAGCCTAATAATTTCTCATGATTTACTATGAATAATTTTAAGAAAAATAATATTTATTTTCTCTACACTATAATATGAAAAGTAAATAGGCAGGGTTGCAGAGGCCATGTAGAAGACTTGGCATCAAAATTGAGTGTAGGATATTTTGGATAGCCATCAATAGGTCGATCTTTGGATCTTTCTCAGGGTAAAACCTTTGCGGGGTTTATGTTTGTTTGTTTGTGTGGGCTGAACCTGACATGCGGTATTAATGCCCAGCACAATCCCCCGACATTTATTGTTGTTGTTTTGTTCTCTAGGCAGAACATTAACTTGCGTAAAATAACATTTATTTACATTAAATTTTAAAAATATGTATACAGCATACTAATACTTGGCAAGCGGATAAATCCTGATTGTTGGAACGTTAAGTTTGAAGCAGTCGGAAGGAGGTTTCGACTGCGTAGTTCCAAAGTTCGAATGCAAGTCAACCGAGAGTCGACCGATCAAGTCGAGATTTTAGGAGTGAGTCTCTGTCCGAAAAGATAAAAGTTCTTTTCTAAACTGAATTTTGTAAATGCCCCAGAAGGAGTGACCGACCATCTTATTGGTCGTCGTCGGTCTGGGGCTAATTAATGGGGGTGAACCCCATGCACGCCACGTGTTTTCGGTGTGCACCATCGTATTGTTTTTCACACATGCCGGTGATGAAAATTATGGCTTTCACATGCCAACATACTGTCACCGGCGTTAAAGTTATGTGTAAATCCCCATCGGGAATCTTTGGAAATCAGGCGTCCCAAAACAGGAAATGGTATGCGGTTTCCTCAGTTATCAGATACACAGAGAAAAACCGCTTCTATTTCGTTTTGGTGCAGGTGGCATAAATGGCGATAGTTAACCGTCACACACTCCCTTCTTTAAAGGTTTCCAGTGAAACCATAACGATCCGTGAAACGAACACGACGGCCTGATCGTGTCGTAATTTTCGGAGGCATATTTGGCACTGATGAAGCTTGAGTGGTCGAAACCGGTTGGCCGGTTGTTGCCGGTGCATGTTCATCATTATTCACATAAAATGCCGGTTTAATACGATCAAGTGCAATGTTCACTTTCCTACCTTTGATATCGATTTAAAAAAATTTATCGTTTCTCTTTAAAACCTGATATGGTCCATCGTATGGAGCTTGTACTGGAGCTTTAACCGCATCATTACGCACAAATACATGCGACGCTGTGTGAAGAGCGGGTGGGAGAAAAATTCTCGGTTTCCGATGGTGAGAGGTGTTGGGGGGGACGAAGGTCCCACATTGACTCTCTTAGCTGCACTATGAAGTCTGAGGGGTCAGTGACTTGGGAGTTATTGGGGAAAAAATTGCCTGGCAGGTGTTATGCCGAGATTCTACAGTTCTAAATTTAATTAATAGTTCAAAATTGATAATAGCTTAAAATTCGTTATTTTCCCCTTTCCCTTCAAAATTCTAAATTTATTTGTTGTTTTGGAATATTTCGGCGATTTATTTCCCCTTTAACGTAATTTGTTATCTTTTTAATGTTTTTATTATTCAAAATTGTGCGCAATGTGCCTTTAAACGTTAAATAATCTTTTGCTAATCTTTCGGTCTCTCGCTCGCGTCTTTTAACTTAACTTCAGTTCATTCACGAATCTGTGTAAAAAAGGCACTTTTTAAGACGAAACTTAGCCTTGAACCTCTTATCAGTTAAAAACACCTGCAGAGGGGTGCCAGTAGGGTTGCCTCGCGGCGTCCGGTGACCATGCGTCACCACGGCTCGTGGTTGCCGCCTTGGCGGAAGTTATCCTTTTTTTTGATTCTTGGCATAACAGCGTTTTATTTCCGCAGTGTATGCGTGGGCGCTCGGCGCGAAGCGCAGAGTTTCGCTCGCCAAGTTTGGCGTCTCCTGGGAAGGCAAGCGTGTGTTGCCGGGAGAGTTCGATACTGAGCAGCAGACGAGGAGGTTGATAAAAATTTCTAAGAGCCGAGCCTGGGGCTCACGCCCCGGGTCGCCGGTAGCTTATGAATTTAGATACTGAGCATCTTGACATTCCTGAAACTGGCTACAGGGTATTAGTAAAAATACCTGCTTCTGAGTTCAGCGCATTTGCAGGGAACTACGTCAAATCGGCGATTCTGTTTCTGCACAAGTTCAGCTGTCTATGTCACCGGATGTTCCATTAGTTACTGAATACAAAGTTGAGAAAAATCGGCCAGTGATCCATCATCAATCGTCATGCCAACAAAGATTGCCCAACAACAATGTTTTTGGGAAGCCTTTCATGCTTCAGAATTCCCATGATACCTACTGTCCTTATTGCCGGCCAATTCCAGTGTTAAGTGCATCAGTGATCCCTCTCCACATTTTTCAGTGTTCCAAGTGCCTTGCGGGCCCACTCGAGAGCTCCGCAGTGAAGAGCTGTATTTTATTTTACCGGCCAACTAGAAGCGTTTTGATTTCAATCGTGTCATTAAATTTTACAAGCTATGTGTGAGAAAGTATCATCATGTTCCAGAAAGAAAAATGTAAATTTCAGTGTAGATCAAAAAAAAAAGGTTTCAATAGGAAGGATAGAAAGAGTTGCATGTTTTTGCAAGTCAACAATTAATAAGTATATTTTTAAAAATTGTGTGTAGCTTTGTGATTTTTATCATGTTTAACAACAGTCATTTTTGCTCCTCATTTCTGGTGCTGCCATCTACTGTTGGAAGCGAGAACATTCGCTGTCTTTGGATGATTTCTCCCAATCAACATCTTAAGATCTATTCTTTTATACATGCCATCTGGGTGGAGCTACACACAATATATATATATACACGAATGTTTTATTTTATGAAAATGATTTCTTTCATATACACCGATAATGTGTTTTTATTATTTCTGAGTTATGCTTTTCACATTTTTAGTGGTGGACGGCTCAGGCAGACCAAACTCTGGTCTTCAGACCAGAGTGGATTCTGTTCCCAGGGTTATTTTTATTAAATTACAAAGTTAAAAGATTTTAATTTGGAGCACGAGCAATGTACTAACTTAACTTTATGCCACTATACAAATAATGAAATCTTATAAATGGATCAGATGTTGAATTTTTAATTGTTAATAAAAGTTAATTTTTAATTTAACAAATGAGTTGTGGATTCTTTATGTTGGCTGTGCTATTTATGTATTTAAAAGGTAAGTGGAATTTCTAGAAATATTAAGAAGTTGGAATGTCTTTGAAAGTGTAACATGGTTCAGCACAGACCAAGCTGTAAGTAACAAAGTATATAAAGAAACTAAATAAATAATAATATTAAAAGTAAACTTTATTGATTTAAAAATACTATACGATCAGGAATAAATAAATTAAGGTAAATAAAAATAGTAAACGAACAAAATAAATAATATTAAAATAAATTAATGTCAAATAGTAAATTATATAATTAAGAAAATAAAAGAAGTATTAAGTATAATTTCAAACAAAGAAAGAAAAAGCTATATAACACAGGCGCAGCGTTTCTCCGTAGAGAAGCTCAGCTGGCGTTGCACTTATGTCCGGTTTGATTGTAGATCGAAGCCCCAGCAAAACTATTGTCAGTGTCTTAGTCCACTGTTTATTACCGTGTGCTTTTAAGGCTGCTTTCAGCGGCCGGTGGAAATTTTCTATAATTCCATTGCTAGAAGGATGGTAAGCAGTTGTGCCTATTCGCTGGACTCCCAAGCACTATGCTAAAGACTGAAAAAGTCTAGATTCAAATTGTCGGCCTTGGTCACTGGTGATTCTGGAAGGAACACCGAAACGAGAAATCCAATGGTCGATCAGAGCTTGTGCCACTGTAGAAGCCATGATGTCTGGAATTGGGATTGCCTCCGGTCATCTTGTGAACCGGTCAATCATAGACAGTACATAGGTCATTCCTTCAGATGGGGACAAGGGGCCCAGGAGGTCGATATATATGTGTTCGATCCTCTGAGAAGTTTTGGGGAAAAAACCAATGGGTGGGACAGTGTGTCGTTGAATTTTACTCTTTTGACAAGGGATGCATTTTCTCGCCCAATCGTTAATATCTTTATTCATATTTGGCCAGACAAAACGATCGCGGACTAACTTCGAAGTTTTTCTTATACTTGGATGAGATAAATTATGTAAATTTGAAAAAACGTTGCATCTCATAAGCTGAAGTACATAAGGATGCGCCGTACCCGTGGATACGTCGCAAAATAATTTAGCTGATGCATTTGGAATAGCGATTTGCTTCAAGTCGATCGAGGATGTTCCTTTTAAAATATCTTGAAGCTCCGGATCGTTGCTTTGTAAATCTGCGAGTTCTTCATAATCAATTGGACCAGGTCCCGTAATCATATTTATGCGAGACATTACGTCGGCAGGGATGTTATTAGTACCTTCTATATGATGTATATCAGTAATGAATTCCGAAATACATGCGAGTTGCCAATTTTGGCGAGGCGAGTATTTGTCCAATTTTTGTTGAAATGTGAACGTTAGCGGCTTGTGGTCGGTAAACAGGGTAAAATTTCGCACTTCCAGCATATGCCTAAAGTACTTGATAGCCGAATATGCAGCTAAAAGTTCTCTGTTGTAAGTACTGTATCTTGTCTCTGCCGGGGATAATTTCCGCGAGAAGAAGGCCAGGGGTTCGATACCCGTATCAAGAACGTGATTCAAAGAACCACCTATCGCAAAATTTGATGCATCGACGAATAAAATTAAATTTGCATCTTTAGCAGGGTGCGCGAGTAGCATTGCCTCAGCTAATTGATTTTTACATGCTAAAAATGCGTCCGTAGCCTCATTAGTCCAATTAACTTTTCTCTTATCGTTCTTTCGTGCCACCTTTAGATACTCCTTGAGGGGCTTTTGCTTATGCGCTGCATGGGGTAGGTGTCTCCGATAAAAATTCATCATGCCGAGAAATGCGCGTAAATCCTTAATGTTTCAGGTTGCTTGACATTCAATATCGCTTGTACTTTATCGGGCAAGAGTTTACTGCCTTTTGAATTTATGAGATGGCCTAAAAATGATACCTCGGATACTCCCAGAACGCATTTAGAAATGTTTAGGTTAATTCCGTAGTTATCTAGACGTTGGAATATCTGTTTTAGATGGAGCTCGTGCTCTTCTTCACTCTCAGAAAAAAACAAAATGTCATCTAAATAAGCAAAACAGAAATTTAGATCGCCTAGAATTTCATCTATGAAACGTTGGAAAGTTTGAGCTGCGTTACATAATCTAAAATTAAGATAGGGAAATTCGTATAGGCCAAATGGTGTCATTATTGCCGTTTTAGGAATGTCAGGTTCGTAAACTGGAATGGCGTGATATGCGCGAAAAATATCTAGTTTAGAAAATACTCGCTTGCCATTTAGAGTGTTCGAAAAATCTAAAATGTTCCTTATCGGATAACGGTCATGTCTGTTGGAAACGTTAAAAATTTGAAGATAGCATAGCACGCACTGTCAGAGTCAATAAGTGTTTGCTGGGTCATGAAAGTACACAAGTCCAGTTTTAAAGAAAAACTTCGTTCACTTTATTTGGTGAAAAACACAACTCGGCATATTACACGTACCTGGTAATTTTCCATGCCGTAAAACATCAAAAATATACTATGTACAAAAAATTTTTTAGTTGTAAATGACTAGACAGAGATTTCTTGAAGCATTTGGTAGTAAGTTACTATACTACCTCTATCACTTGCGTGTATTTCAGCCACCATCACTTGGCAAAGGGAAACCAAAGGATAGAACATCAGGAAAATCTTTAAAGCGGCTTCCGAACGTTTGTAAGTAAATTTAACGTTCAATACATGCTGGTCCAAACTGACCACATCTGCATCCGTTTCGACTATTCACCGTCGTCAAACGATATTCCGCAGTGCTTCTGTCAAAAAAAACATTTCTGTCTGCCTGCATCAGACCATCAGTGTCTATCTCGTCTGACTTCTTCAGACGTCTGATCTCGATCGACTCCGACCTTCTCATTTGCTTCAAGAAACCTCTGCCCTATATATCCGAGAATGGACAGTTCCGGAAACGCCCCCGGATATGCAAATCAGATGCGTACGCATTGAGAACTGATTTGCATGAAACCTCATGTTGAAAAACGTCACGGTTCACGCCGGTGAACGGGAAGAGTCGTTCATATTAAATTTGCATAAACGCCCGTTCACAGGAACGTGAATCGCGATGTATTGATTATTTCCAACAATCGGCCCCTCATGCAAATCCTTAAGTCTCAATGCATATGCAAAAGAAAACTTACTCTGAGAAACCAAGGTATATCAATAAACACCAAGGCCCCCAGTATCCTATCAAACATATAATGAAGGAAAAAATTTAAAGTATTATATCATTATTAAATTTAAAATAAAATGCATAAGTACTTATAGCATCTGAAAAATAGTTAAGTATTGTCGACAATATTGTAACAACAACATTTCACATCAAGTAGAAATTTATATACAACACAACTTCAATGCTTAAGTATCAGCATTCAAAAATTGAAATTTTAGTTTAAATTTAATTATAAGTATCCAAAATTTAAGTATAAGCACATTATCATATTAAACAAGTCAACTTTAAAAGATTAAGATTTTGTATAAGCATAGAATTTAAGTTTACTTTAAATTTGAGTATAAACACTATAATTCAAAAAGCTTAAAAAAAATTTAGTCTATTAACACAATATAAGTATACATAATTAATACTATTAGACTGCATTGATATACCAAATATTTAAAAATACATGATGCAAGTAATCAGATAATAAAATTCCTTTATCAAAACTTTCAACACATACTTTTTACCAAGTTGAAAAATACAAAATTTTATACACATAAGCTATTATTTAGCATCATGCGGGTCATGGAAAATGGATGTATATACAAAGGTGTAAAGTGAAAAAGATTCAATATCACAAAAATTTATACTCAAGATATACTATCTTATATCAATGAGGTTTAAGATAAACAATAATGTATATATATGACATCTTAAAAAAAAAATTCCCAAGTTGTAAATTCAATTTAGTATTTAAAATTTTCTTTAGACTAAACATTTAATCTCAAAAAGTTTTGATTTAGTTTTTAAAAATTTTATTACAAAATTTAAGTATTATTTCCTTAGTCATTGGTTTAGTAAAGTGATCTGCTAAGTTATCTTTACTATTTACAAATTTAACATTAAAAGATTCATTGACTATTAAATTTCTTAGGAAATGATATCTAACATCAATATGCTTAGTTCTGTTGTTTTCAATTGGAGAGTTAGAAAAATTAATGGCTGCTTGGTTGTCGCTAAAAATAACACTGTTACTTTTATTAAAGTTTAACCCAAGTAAATGACATTCTTCAATTATGTTTTGTACCCATACCATTTCCTTAGCGGCTTCAGTTAGTGATACGTATTCAGCTTCCATGGTTGATAAGCTGACACACTTATGTTTAAAGGTACGCCAAGAAATAGGTACATTGTCAATAAAGAGTATCATGCCTCCAAGTGAAACACGGTCATCTCGGTTTGCAGCAAAGTCAGAATCTGAATAACAATTCAATTTTAACTCCTGAATGTTAGATAAATTCAACATATAGTTTTTAGTCTTTTCAACATATCCTAAAAGTCTTAACAATGCATCCCAATGCTTAATTCCAGGGTTTTCTTGAAATTGAGATAATATATTGATGGCGTAACAAATATCAGGTCTAGTCCGACTAGATATAAAAGCCAAACACCCAATTAAGCTCCTGTAAGGAAAACTTTGCATTTGCTTTATTTCTTCACTTGTCTTTGGACAATCTATTTTACTTAGAATATTCCCTTTAGAAATGGGAAGTGAAGTAACTGGATATTTATACTGTTGAAACATTTGACATACTTTATCTATATACTGACTTTGATGTATAAAAAATTTATTGTCACACTCTTTAAATTCCACGCCTAAAAGTTTTCTAATTTTTCCTAATACCTTGATATCAAATTCTATGCTAAGTAATGAAACAATGTGGTCTATGTCCCTTTGATATTTTGAGAAGAGAATTATGTCATCCACATAGACTAGCATAAGAACTTTGCTATTGTAAATATATGCACAATTACACCATTGAAGTTTTAAAAAATTTAATTCTTTTAATTTGGTGTCAAGTTCATTAAACCATTCTCTTCCACTTTGATGAAGACCGTAAATGGCTTTCTTCAACAAACAAACATAATCAGGCTGTTCCTGATTGACATAACCTTGAGGCTGTTTCATATATACCTTTTGACTCAATTTAGCATAGAGATAGGCAGATTTGATATCTAATTGGAAATGCATCCAGCCAAGCATGCATACGAAAATTGAGAAGAATGCTCTAATTAAGTTGAAGTTAACAACAGGGCTAAAAACTTCATCGTATGATTCTCCCTTTTTCTGACCATACCCCTGGGCTACCAAACGAGCTTTAAACCTCTTCATTTTCCCATTCTCGTCTTTCTTAATGGTGTAGACCCATCTACTGCCTATATGCTTTTGTGAGGTGGATGCAGGAACTAGTTCCCAGACACCCCTCTCTTGCATTACGGCCATTTCTTCATCCATAGCTTTACACCATTTTTCGGACTGGGAAGATTTAATAGCAGCGTTGTACCCTTTTGGTATATTTATTTCAATATTGCTTGCTTCTGGTCTGCCTCTGACCCTTTTAAGACCTTTATTTTCCCGAAAATTAAACAGTTGCTGATCAAATTGTATATTCCTTTTATCACAATATTTCTTAACATCATTGTGCGACCTCAGCCTTTTATTATCTCCTTGAGCGTAATAATACACATCGGTTCTACTCCCATCGGGTCTTGGAACCGTCTTTCGCTGCCAAGCAATATCCGAGCAAGGAGTCATACTGGAGTCAGCAGGAGAGTCCGTTTCCTCACTGGATTCAGACGGATCGTCACCAGTGTCTTCACTCTCTCCTGCCCCCCCATCAGACTGCCCTCTCGGATATTCCCCGTCAGAGTATTCTGAAAGGTTATCTCTTGATATCCCTGAGGAGATATTTCTGGGACAAATTGGGTCCAGGATGCCTTCCACTACATCACCCTCATCAAACCTCACATTGCAGGTCTCAATTGTTCGTTTCTCCCCTGACAAAAATATCCTATAGCCCTTAGTTTTAGTAGCATAGCCTACCATCACCCCTTCTGTAGCTTTCATGTCTAACTTCTTTCTGAGCTGACTGGGTTTGCCTACATATGCTCTACAACCAAAGGTTCTAAGATGTTTGACTGAAGGTTTTCTACCACTGTAGAGTTCATGTGGTGTTTTAGTCTTAAATTTGTGACATATTCGATTTTTAGTGTATGCAAAACACAATATTGCTTCCGCCCAGAATCTGTCATGTAATTTGCTGTCGTTCAACATGGCTCTAACACAGTCAAATGCGGTTAAGTTGAATCGCTCTGATACTCCATTTTGCTGTGGGGTATATGTGTTAGTCCTCTCAGCCTTAATACCGATATCCTTCAGGTAATTTTTGAACTTATCATGGCAGAATTCCATCCCATTATCCGTCCGGATACATAGAATTTTAGTACCTAACTGCCTTTCTTCTCTGGCCTGAAACTCTTTAAAATGTGAAAATACTTCTGACTTCTGTTTCATGAGGTAAACAAAAACTTTTCTACTATAATCATCTGTTATAGTTAAGACATACTTGTTCCCACCATATGAGGCTGTGGGTAAGGGACCACACACATCCATGTGTAACAATTGCAATGGTTTAGTGGACCTTATCCTACCGGTGGGTTTATATGATACTCTCCTAGACTTAGCCAATTTACACGATTTACAATTTAACTTTTTGTATTTAAGCCTAGGAAGTCCGTTTACGGCAGAAACTTTGCTGGTTTGGAGGAGATATTCAGCGTTTATGTGGCAATATCGTTTATGCCAAAGACAGTTTGTACTATTAAGTTCAGTTACAGAACTGCTAGGCTTAGATATTGAACTATCCACATTTCTATTCTGCTTAGTTTTTGTTTTGTCAGATTTAAATTTAGTTTCTTTAAGATTAGGTGCTATTTTTACTTTGTCTATTTTTCTGGAAGCACTAGGATCCCTATCCTTGGATTTCTTATCCTTTTTGTGTTTCTTGTCTCCATCTCGATCCCTATCTTTAGATTGACGGTTTTCTACGTTATGTTGTTCCTGGGTACTATACTTAGGTTTTAAAAAATACAACCCATCCTTTCTTTTTGCATAAAAGAATTTCTCCCCTTTAGGTGTAAAAAACCATAGAACCCCATTAGCTCCATTAAAACTAAAATTTTGTTCCTCAAGAACAGATGCAGCTAATAAATTTCTCCTAAGTTTAGGAGAATACATAACATTTTCCAATTTGATAATACTTTGCTTATCCTTAAATTGGACATACATTTCCACCGTCCCGATAGCCTCAACTGGACTTTCGACATCCCCTACTGCTAGCGACATTGAAGTGCCTTTGCACTCATTAAATTTTGAAAATAACTTAATGTTATTACAGAAATGTCGCGTAGCAGCAGTGTCTACTACCCAGCTGAGTCTATCGCTAGGATCGATTACAGTATTAGCCTCAATCTGTGGAGACCCAAGAAATTCCACAATACTAGATCCATTATTTCTACTGCAATTAGATTTAGTATGACCTAGTTTGTTACACTTAAAACACTTAATTTTACTTTTAGAAATATTTACATTATGACTAGAAGTATTTACATTAGACACATTATGAGATACATTTGGAAATTTAAGTTTAGACACTTTTACTCTATTTACAAATTTCTTAGAAGTAAAATATGCAGAATTTGAACTCACAGTTTTGGAAAAGTCACTTGCTTGCTGCCTCAGCCGGCTCTCCTCCGCTGCTAGCTCTGCTTGTATTTTGCTGAGCTTGAAGTCCGAGTCATTCCATCGATATATAATTTGAACGATACCTCGGAATTCTTCCGGAAGGTACCGAATCGACTGGAATGCTACATACAGGTCTTCAATGGGGTGTTTCGCGTCTTTAAGCCTCGTCACGGCCTTTCGCAGTCTTGAGCAAAAAATGTCAACAGGCTCGTCTGGCTCCGGCCGAACGTCGAAGAACTCATCTAGTAATCTAACCAGGTTGGCTCGGGAAGGCGCTTGAAAATGTTCTTTCAAGGTATTCCATACTTGACTAGGTTCGTCGGTGACGTTTATCAACTCCTTGTATTCCGAGGATAAACTTTGATAAATGATGGCTAATGCTCGGTCTTTCCGGCGATAAAAATCATCGTAGTCGCGGCGACTTGCATCTTCCTCGATAGGCTTAGCACTTCCATCTACGTGTCCGAAACATCCTTCTCCCTTGAGGACGAATGAGATGTCGGTACACCAGATGACGTAGTTGTCCCGCGTCAGCAACTCCGTTCTACTTGCCTCCATGGCCACTCGTAGTTTTGAAGAAGCAGAAGCAAAAGTTCTTGTACACTGTTTACGTTTACACTGTTGCGTTTCGTTGTTCACACGAACTTCAAAATGGTGCCAGGTGCGGCCCCCATCTGAACACTGGAACGATTTCTTTAAAGATACTTGCACTTATGACTCTATTGGGCGTTGAACTGGCCCCGTAACCGGTTCTGTTGGAAAATTTAAAAATTTGAAGATAGCAAAGCACGCACTGTCAGAGTCAATAAGTGTTTGCTGGGTCATGAAAGTACACAAGTCCAGTTTTAAAGAAAAACTTCGTTCACTTTATTTGGTGAAAAACACAACTCGGCATATTACACGTACCTGGTAATTTTCCATGCCGTAAAACATCAAAAATATACTATGTACAAAAAATTTTTTAGTTGTAAATGACTAGACAGAGATTTCTTGAAGCATTTGGTAGTAAGTTACTATACTACCTCTATCACTTGCGTGTATTTCAGCCACCATCACTTGGCAAAGGGAAACCAAAGGATAGAACATCAGGAAAATCTTTAAAGCGGCTTCCGAACGTTTGTAAGTAAATTTAACGTTCAATACATGCTGGTCCAAACTGACCACATCTGCATCCGTTTCGACTATTCACCGTCGTCAAACGATATTCCGCAGTGCTTCTGTCAAAAAAAACATTTCTGTCTGCCTGCATCAGACCATCAGTGTCTATCTCGTCTGACTTCTTCAGACGTCTGATCTCGATCGACTCCGACCTTCTCATTTGCTTCAAGAAACCTCTGCCCTATATATCCGAGAATGGACAGTTCCGGAAACGCCCCCGGATATGCAAATCAGATGCGTACGCATTGAGAACTGATTTGCATGAAACCTCATGTTGAAAAACGTCACGGTTCACGCCGGTGAACGGGAAGAGTCGTTCATATTAAATTTGCATAAACGCCCGTTCACAGGAACGTGAATCGCGATGTATTGATTATTTCCAACAGGTCAGGTAAAGACACCTGATTTAAACGACGATAATCTCCTATGCAGCGAATTTCCCCGGAACCTTTAGGCACTACGTGGAGGGGCGACGACCAATTTGATTTAGACTGCCGGCAGATCCCGCGCTCTAGTATAAATTCAAATTCCTTCTTTGTAGATTCGTACAGCTTCGGATGTAATCGTCTGGGTCGTGCATAAACTGGTGGTCCTGAAATTTCGATATAATGTACCATCTTATGTTTTACATTTTTGAATTTAGGAGTTGGGTTAGCAATATCTGAGTATTGTCGGAGAATTTGGTGGAAACGTGTGTCGTCTGAAATCAATTTGATTTCAGTAACGCTGTCTTTCGTTAATTTGCCTGGTATGTACAACTTTGTATTGGAATCTATTAGTTTCTTTTGTTTTAGATCCACAAGAAGTCCAAATTCTTTCAAAAAATCTGCCCCGATAATGGCTTGGGATACAGATGCAATGACAAATTCCCACCGAAATGCGCGTCTTAGACCTAAATATATATCTACTAATTTTGTTCCGAAAGTTTGGATTTTCGAGTTATTTGCCGCGAAAAGTTCCAACGAAGATGGTTGAAGTTTTTATTTAGCGGTTTTGGTATAATTGAAATGTCGCTACCAGTGTCAATTAAAAACTTGCAATTTGTTTTGCGGTCATATACATGGAGTCTACTAGCAGGATCTATTTTAATTTTCGCTGTCATTCCTATGTTTGGAATGACAGGCGTTTACAAGTTCTTTTGGTCGGCAAATTTGCAAGGGGTATGGCATTTATATGCTTCTTTACCGAAACGTTTATGGTAGAAGCAAAAATCGCTATTCCTTCCTACGTCGTTTCCCTTGTCATGATTTCTGAAAGATCGGGCGTTGTTACACGATTTTGAGCGTGGTCTATTATCACAAAATTGATCTCTTGAGTATGATCTTGATCTAGATAGGCGCTCGATCTGGGAGGCTAAGTCAGCTATCTACTTCTGCATGCCTGATAGCTCCGTTAATGTGGCATTTTCATTACGCGATGCTACTGCGCAAAAATTTTCTGAGCTTGCCGTAACTTCGTATATTTTATCTGCCAAATTTGTCAATTGGCTTAAATTTTCCGTGCCTGCCGATAGAATTGCGAGGACGTTTGACGGTAAACGATCTAACCATAACGATTTTAAAAAATCCTTGTTCACTTTATCGAGAGCTAATTCTTTCATTTGCCTCAATAATGCAGATGGTTTGAGGTCCCCTAGTTGCAATTCTGATAGAAGTTTTCTCGTTTGCATTAATTCCGAATCTGCAAATTCTGTAATTAGCCTATCTTTCAAGGTCCTGAATTTGTTTCCCTGCGGTGGATTCAAGATTACATCACTTACATGGGATAATGCTTCCGAGTCTATCGCCGCTACGAGATATGCATATTTCGTCTCATCCTTCATGATATGCAAAATTTGGAACGCATTTTCAACTTGAGCTAGCCATAGGGTTACATTCCTTTTCCAAAAAGAAGGGATTTTGCATGTAACCCTGTTAATTTGGGGTTGCTCGTCATTTCCATCCATGCTTAAGATATAGAAATATATATAATTAAAATACAAAATAACAGGATATAAACAATTTTTACACAGGGTTCCCTAGCACGCGTAAGTTTGCGAATTAGCGATAACGTGAATACACACTGTCCCGAAATAAAAATAATTTTGAGGGAAGGGAAAAAAGGAACTGACCTGTGCTGACCTTAACCCTTTCGCGACGAGAACGGCACGCCCAGGTGCCAGCTGCGAACTTGCATTCAAGGACGAACGGCACGCCCACGGACCGGAGGAAATTTTACCCTAAAGGACGACTGGCACGTATTGGTGTTTCTACGTGGAATGTTTTAATTTGAATGTATTTGTCTACCAGATGGCGTTAAATGCCCGTGGAAGCAACTTAAATGTATTTTGTAGATGTTTGACCTTGGCACAAGGAGAATCCAATGAATTACTTCTCCATTTGGAGCGGTGAAACACATGGTTCTGTAAAGTAAACAGAGCACTTCTCGTAGCATCAACAATTTTATAATTGAGTTCCGGATCTCGTTCTGATTTTGTCTTTTATTGATTTGGTTGTTGAATTAGAGGAATATAAGAGAGGTTTTTTTTTGAGTGGGTGGGGGAGGGGGGGGGGGTAAAGGAATGTGCGGCAATGAAATGATTAGGTTATTTATGTTCTCATAGAAAGGAAGGCTGGGATTTCGTCAATATATCCCATCGAAAAGGTCCAGATATGGAATAAAAATATATAAATCGTCAGAATCGGAATGAGGCCATAAATGGAATTTCCTTGTGTATACTGGAAAGGACACGGGATTATCAAGCTCTGATGGTGGGTATGGAGAACGCGTTGTGAAAACATTTCTAAGTGAACTTTTAGGAAAAGTATATACTTTGTATTTGGATAAATTTTTTACCTCTCCTATACTTGCAAAGTATTTGTTGTCTAAGAATATGCATGTATGTGGTACAGTTTTAAAAAATCGGAAGGACATGCCAAAGAATTATCCATCTGTACCTAAAACATATATACACTAAAATTTTTAATATTTTGATAAAAGAAAATTTGTATAAAAAATATACATCAAATAGAAAATAAGTATTTCCTTTCTTCCTGAAAAAAGTAGAATGCTGTGTTGAACGGGTGATTTTTAGTGAATTTTTTTCGAGAGTTAGGCTTAGCGCAAAAAAATAGCCGTCTTTTGGGCACATTTCAGAAACGAAGCACTTCGTCCTTTGGGCCACTATAGTTTCGGAATGCCGCCGTCCCGAAATGGTTAATGAACTGCAATTGTTTCGGAGGATCCTGCCTTTCAGCGACGTCTGTGTTGGCATGGAAGGGGAGAAGCTCTTAGCTGCCGAAAAGGATATCTTTTAAAAGTCCAGAGATGAATAGCAGGGGTCCTAGGAAAGCGAAGTTGCTCCACGGGGATTCTCCTGGGTTGACTTTCCGTTCATTGTTTGTAATCGGAAGCGGTCATTCATCGTGTCAGGAAGGAACTCAGTTGCTTTGCAAAGTCATCATCTGCTGTTGGGTAGCACTATTTGCGTCTGTGAGCATGCTTATCTCTGAGAGCAGTCTTATATGAGCAGTAATTTATTGTTGTTTGCAGAGTATTGCTCCATTGTTGGCATCCGTAGAGAATTGTCCCATATGCTCGGGCGTTCAAGTCCTTAGGGCCACCATTGCGGGGTTTATGTTTGTTTGTTTGTGTGGGCTGAACCTGACATGCGGTATTAATGCCCAGCACAATCCCCCGACATTTGTTGTTGTTGTTTTGTTCTCTAGGCAGAACGTTAACTTGAATAAAATAACATTTATTTACATTAAATTTTACAAATATATATACAGCATACTAATACTTCGCAGAGAGATTCTGCGGCAAGCGGATAAATCCTGATTGTTGGAACGTTAAGTTCGAAGCAGTCGGAAGGAGGTTTCGACTGCGTAGTTCCAAAGTTCGAATGCAAGTCAACCGAGAGTCGACCGATCAAGTCGAGATTTTAGGAGCGAGTCTCTGTCCGAAAAGACGAAAGTTCTTTTCTAAACTGAATTTTGTAAACGCCCCAGAAGGAGTGACCGACCATCTTATTGGTCGTCGTCGGTCTGGGGCTAATTAATGGGGGTGAACCCCATGCACGCCACGTGTTTTCGGTGTGCACCATCGTATTGTTTTTCACACATGCCGGTGACGAAAATTATGGCTTTCACATGCCAACATACTGTCACCGACGTTAAAGTTATGTGTAAATCCCCATCGGGAATCTTTGGAAATCAGGCATCCCAAAACAGGAAATGGTATGCGGTTTCCTCAGTTATCAGATACACAGAGAAAAGCCGCTTCTATTTCGTTTTGGTGCAGGTGGCATAAATGGCGATAGTTAACCACCACACCTTCTAACACCCCTGATAATTATGCATTAAGATTGCTCATTGCTCATTTTAAGAGGTAAAATATTTCAAATGCAGAAGCAATAATATACATTTTGCACAACATGTATGACTTATTATACTATAATTTACCTTGGATTGCCATAATATCCTTCAATGCATTTTTCACAATTTGGCCCTTCAGTGTTATTCAAACAGAAGCAAGTTCCAGTGACTGAGTCACAAAATCCTAGATAAACATTGCCATGACCATTGCAGTCACACTTCTGACATCCCTTAGATTCTTGAGTGTAAGAATAACTTCCAGCTCTAAAATAAAAATAGCATTCTGTATTCAGAAATGAAGGTTGTTAAATGTTCATATTTTAACACTTGATAAATAAGAAACATTTAAATGGAAAATAAGTCTTTAATTATTTTTATCACACTTAGAAAAGTATGAATATAATAAAACAAAGTCATATAAATACTTTCTTTCATTAGTAAAATTTCAGTTTTAAACAGCAAAGTCTAAACATAAAAATTGTTATCTAAATGTTTTATGCACTTTAGTTCAAACATATATGGACTTTATTATACATTGATACAGCTGAATATCTGAAAATTGTCAATTTTGTGTTGCTAAAGCTTTAAAAAAAATAATAATAATAAATAAGATATGTATCTTTTGAAGCATTTATTAACATTAAGAGTACAATTTCTTCGGCACATTTAAAAAAAAAATCTTTCAATAATATTAAATGTAGTTTTGATTTCATAAAAATGAGAATTTGTTATTTCTGTCACTGTGATGAGTTGAGTTTTCATCTGCTAATGACATCAGTAAAAACATAAATAATAGGAAAAAATCTGATGAGGGATGCACATGACTTTCCCTACAGACTCAAATTCATTTTATTCTTCTTTTATAATTCATTAAATTGAGTTTAATAGCACAAAATAACACAGATAATTATTTGAAAAGACACTGAATTTTCAGTTTTATTTCATTTTTTATTTTCATTTGGCAGATGGGCGTATTTTCAAAGGTGACACGGTAAAAATATAAAGAAAACTAAAATATCTCAAGAATGGTTAGTTCCAGAGTTATGACGTTGGTCTTATTTTTTTTGTTGTCAAAAATTACGTATAAAAAAAAAAAAAAACGTACGTATAAAGCATTTAATGGATACATTTGAGCATATACAATCTTTTATTTTGGGTCTCAATACTTTTTCAAGAAAAGGCAGGTTATTTCTTTCCGAATTGCATCCAAAACTAATCAGCACCAAAGTAATCCACAAGTGACTTATATACTAAATTTTGTGAAATTTGGTCAATTAGTTTTTCAGCTAGAGTGGATATACACATTGCACATACAGGCATACACACAAATGTCACACTAAAAACAATGTTTTCGGATACTAGAGTGCTCAAAACGTGTAGATCAGTCGAAAAACTTGAGTTGCGATTTTCAGCACAATTTCAATACTTTCCCTATACATTTTCATGTACTGTACGGAAAGCAAAAATATGATGTGAGCAGCATATGACTTTCTCTACAGACTCAAATTCATTTTCTTTCTTTTGTTATTCATTAAATTGAGTTTAAAATAACACTGATAATTATTTGAAATTACACTGAATTCGAAGTTTTAATTCAATTTTCGTTTTCATTTGGCAACTGGATGCATTTTCAGAGGCGACTTGGCAAAAACATGAAAACTAAAATACCTCAAGAACAGTTAGTCTTAGTATACGGTTGGTTGCTAATATATACATTGCACACACACACACTGTAAAAATAGTTTTACTTAGATAACAATATATATATTACACACACACATACATACAGATGTAAAAATAGTTTTTTCATGTTCTAGAGTGCTCAAAAGGTGTAGATCTGTTGAAAATTCAAATTGCAATTTTTGCCATGATTTCAAAATTTTCCCTATACATTATCATGTATTGTAGAAAAAGTAAAAATGGGTTCGGTTAAAAAAATTATGATTTTAACTTGTAAGAAACCTTTATTCATAAAAAGTAAAATGATATTATTTGAGAAATTGCTGATACATGTTCGTCCCTGAGATTTGGTGACATTACAATATTTAAAAATCCTTTCTTTTCATTCATCAGATGGTGACAGCAGTGATTGAAAATCAATTGAAGGACACTATGAGTTTTGTTCTACATCTATTTGAAGTTTTGGAACTTTTATGTTATTTAAAAAAAAAATAATTTTACTACACATTTTTTATGGATATATTTATTAGCAGTTACTTCTGATACACATTTTACTTATTATCAATATGAATGAAAATGAAAAAAATATTGTCTCCTTTTAGTGCATAAAAGCCAGTTAGGCATAGTGCATGTTGTGTTTTTCAATGTTAGTTTTGATTTCTGTGTGGAACAGATATAAACCCAGATGATGTTTTTGTCACTAACATAATGAATATGTATTAAAATTTCATCAATCATATGAAATAGCTCTGTCACCTATTAAAAACTTAAAAGATATTTCGGACAATTTATACCAAGTTACATTTTTTATAAGCTATAAAGTTATAAAATGGTTTTTGGACCCTGAAAATTGATAATTATCAGATATTCAGCCATACCATACAAATTATTACCATACAAAACCATTTGTATTGTAATAATTTGTATTGTAATACTGTAAATTGTTTACCTATTTCTTATTATGTTATTTTTGCAATTATTTTACAATTTTCATTTCCTACATTTACATATCAATTAAACCTACATAATTGATTATAACATAGCTTCCAAACTTTAGTGTAATATATTAGTAATCAGCTGATTAATTTAGTAATGCAGGATGGCTTTCAGTAATATAGTAAACTAAATTTTTTCACCATGGTAAAACTATTTTTCAATTTAGATATTTATAATCCCTTTTAATTATTATATGATAGTTATCAATTACTTTGTATTTTAAAATTTTCTTAATTTCCGGTTTTTTCAATTATGGATTATAATCATTTAAGGAAGTTTTTCATACATGCAGACTATTTATACTACAATATTATCTTTTTTTTTATATAACATTCCTCTGTTCTTTTATTTTGGAATTTTCCAGAGAGTTCAAAATATTCATATTTTTATTCATATTCTTATTTTTCTTCACATTTTATGCACTTTTCAAAATATTAAACTATGCTATTTTTTTATTTATTTATTTTTTAATTGTATTTTCACTTCTTTTTTTTTCATTGTTAACATATTGCACTATATATATATTTTTTTCTTAAGTTTCACATTGGTGAAATATCTATTTTCTATAAATTTGCACTCTCCAGTAAAAATTATAGTAATTAATTATAGAATTTGAAATAAATAGCATTCTTGATATAATACTATTACACAGAAAATGCTCAAATCATGAGTATGTTAAAAATTGAATCTATATATGAAGATGATTTCCAATAATCCTTCAAAGAGCATTTCTTTTCAAGCAATTTCTTTTTAAAGTACAGATTTAAAAATTTATTTTGCCAAGTTGGCAATAACTTGGAGAAACCAATAAATTAGATGTGTTTAAGCAGATAAATATTAGATTCATTCCCAATAAAACCAAGGACAAAACTATAAATATTTGTCCAAAATAAAAGTTATTTTAGATTAAAAACAAATTAAATCACAGTGTCCCATCATTTAGCATTAAGAATGAGTGCCAAAATACAACTTTTAATTTGAAAATAACATTGAATATGAAAATGTCATAATATTGGCTTTAATCCAACCAACTGCACTGGCTTCCATGGGGAGACTTTCTTTAAGTGAACTAACTAATCATTATCAGGATGATCAATAAACAGGAGGGGCCTTACTATTATGAAGTTCAACTGCATCTATCTAATAATACTGTCTATTAATCGGATTTTTTAGTTCACAATGTTAACTATACACAATTCATTAATGTTAACTACACACAATTCGACATACAGAACAATTAAAAAAATCTGATGTGGGCAGCACATGACTTTCTCTGCAGACTTATATCCATGTTATCTTTATTTTAATTAAATTTAATTCACTTTTAATTAAATTTTTGTTCTTATTTGGTAAGTGGACTTATTTTCAAAGATGGCGTAGAGAAAATATGAAAAAACTAAAGTATTTTGAGAATGGCTAGTCCTATAGTAATAGCATTGGTCTTATTATTTTCTTCGTTAAAAATTATTTATAAAACAAGTATTTATTGGATATATTTGAGCATACGTAGTTTTTTATTTTAGATTTTGACGATTTTTGCAGGCCATTTTGTAAAAGAAGGCAGGTTATTTTTTTCCAAATCATACCAAAATCTAATCAGCACTAGGGTAACCCACAAACGACTTATTTACCGAATTTTGTGAAATTCAGTACATTAGTTTTTCAGGTAGAGTGGATACAGGCAATTCTTGTGGGCCATTTCGCAAATAAAAAAGGCTGGTTCTTTTATCCCCAATCATATTAAAAATTAATCAGCACCAGGGTCACACCCAGTGACTTATCTACCAAATTTTATGAAATTCGGTCCATTAGTTTTTGAGTTAGAGTGGTTACATACATTGCACAGACAGACAGACACATAGACAGACAGACAGACAGACAGACACACACACACACACACACAGACAGACACACACACAGATGTCACACTAAAAATAGTTTTTTTGTATTCCAGAGGTCCCAAAACGTGTAGATCCGTCGAAAACTCGAGTTGCTATTTTCAACATGATTCCAATACTTTCCCTATACATTACCATGTATTGCAGGGTAAATAAAACTAAAAATTGCAATAAAAAATAACACATTTTACGAAAAGCTATAATTAGTATAATTATATAAAAATGAATCAAAATTGAAAACTTTAAATGAAATACCTGCACTTTTCACAAAACTGCCCCTCAGTCCAGTTTTGGCATTTATCACATATTCCAACACCTTGCTCACAGGTACTGTGGTTGTTGCATCCACAGTTTAGGTTACAATCCTCTCCATTCCAGCCCAAGTCACAAATACATTTGTAATCAGGAGCATTGGAACAGGCGCCATGAATACATTTCACATAACAACTAAAACAGATAAATGTATAGAAATATAGGCAGAAGATTATGCATTTGCCTGGAAATGCAATATTTACAATATGGGTACAGTACATAGATATTTTACTATATTTTCAAACAGAAAATAATAGAAATTTTCCCAAGAATGTACAATTGATTACACATTTTTTCATTGAATCTAAAAACTAACATAAATTTACTAAAATATAAAACGATTTGTATAGAATATATTTTTGAGGGTAAAATGTAATAATATTTCTAATTTTGGTAATCAATTTTATATATTAACTAGCCAGGCACAGCTAGTAATCACTTTTTTTCAGCTGTCACTCTTCTTTTTTAGTGGTAAAATTTTTTCCATGAATTTACAACTGGCAACAAAATATTTTCATAAATTTTATCTAAAAATTAACATAAATTTACTAAAATATAAACGGATTTACATAGAATATACTTTTGAAAATGTAATATTTCTAATTTTGACTTTCAATTTCATGTACTATCTGTGCACAGCCAGCAACAATCTTTTTTTAGCTGTCATTAGTAGCAAAATGTTTAGGAAGCACATTATATAACAACTGTTGGGTTGCTTTAGAATTTAGGTAATTTGGAGGTTTGAAAATTTACTTTTATTTCTTTTTCCCTGGCTCAATATTCTTAATTTGGTAATATTTAAATAATATTTATTGGCTTTTTCATTTATTCTTTAATTAGAATATTTTTAATCTTCTAAATTAATTTTCTTTATAATATTCTTAGTTAAAAATGTTCCATTCCTTAAATTAATATTACTTTTGATTTGCAAATTTTAGAAATTATTTATTTATTTGATTCCCCTTAAAATTCCCTTTAATTTGATATCCCATTTTCCCATTTTTGGTTAGAAATTCCGTTTGTTCTTCAGTTTCAAGTTATTTCCATGTCTCACTGCAATTCAAAAATTTCAGTTGCGGCCATTTTCGGAATTCTGTTTTGCGGGCTTTTTACTGCGATTTAAGGCGCCACCTAAGCGTTTTTCGCGCCTCTTTGGAATTCGTGAAATTTTTTAATTGGTTCGCGTTTTTACGGATCGTCTGCTCTCGGAATTATGAGTATTATTTTGGCAATTCTAATTTCGGTAAGCGAATTTTAATTGCTGCCGTTTATCTAAACTCCGTGTTTTTGCCGCACATATAAATACGCGCGTAGAACTTTTCAGTTTCAGTTTTTTGTTGAAATCCTTCGTCGGTGTTAGCGCGAGAAGCGCGTTGTTTATTTTCGAATGGAACTTATGTTCCACGCGAGCTTTTCAATGGAACGTTAAGTTCCTCGCGTTATTTTTTTTTTACATTAGTTGTTTTAATTTAAATGATGGTTTTTTCGAACTTTTATCGCGAAAGTCACGAAGTAGCTCTCCGGAAAAGTGTGTATTAAATTTTCTTATGCGCGCTACGTGAACGTAGCTTCTGCCGAGGACTGACGTTCTATGAAGATCCGAGTGTACCAGAAGTAGCTGTTAGGTCTGATCTCCTAAGTTTACAATCCTTTTCAAGAAAAATGCTGAATCCTCTCTTGTTTCAAGTTTGGTGATTTCCAGTAAACCAGTCTACAAAATTTGTTTCCTACCAGTGAAGTTCTAATAAATTGGAACTTTTCCCCCCTGTCTGATGACCCATCTGGTGAATATTGCTGTTATATTTAAACTCCTAATTTCTTAAATTCTCAATATTTGAGATGTATTTAATCAAATTTTATTCTGTAAATTTAAAATTCTAAAACTTTATTCTGAGAGCAAATTTCTAAACCTTCATAAATTTATAAGAGCCTGGGAAAATTCTAAAATTCTTTTAAATTTAATATTTTTTGTTAATGATTTTCTGATGGAATTTAATATAGATTGTTTTGAGTAAAGTTTTTATGCTAATTTCTTAATTTTAACTAAGTTGATAAAATTCTAAAATTCTAATGTCTAAAATTCTAATGTTAATTCTCCCTGAGTTGCCTGCCTGTGAGCAGTGTTTTTGTATTTGTTAATTTGAATTAATTTGAAGTACTGTTTAATAAACTAATTTTCTTTAAACTAAATATTATGTCTTCATTTATCTTTTTAAACACAGCAGGTTTTATTCTATCTGTCAAACACAACACAACTACAAGTAACTATAAAAAAAATCAAAACCAGTCGCTTTTACAGTACAGCAATGAGATAGTTAATATAAAGCAAAACAAAACTGCATATTTCAAATTGCATTGCTCACTTTTGGGACTCACATATTAAACTCCATTGACAGACACAATATAAATCAAAACCAGTCACTTTTACTGTAATAACATGGCTAATCTAAAGCAAAACTGAAAGCGTATAACATTTTTTTAAGAACCAGGGGCGTGGTATTCATAGAGGCTAAAAAGCTGAGCCTCCCCAGTTTTTAATCTATTTAAAATCTAATTTAAAGAATTATTTAAACATACTTTTAATTATTATAATTTTAAAATAACTTTGCCGAATATATATGCATTTTTTCAAAATTGTTAAACATTTTTCTTGCTTAAGTGACACGTTTCGAAGCATTTTTCTCATTAAAATGAATACTGGAGGCTGGAATTATTCAGCCTTCACAGTCTATTGGAAGAAACATGGTATTAAAACTTCCCAACTGTTAAATACCCTCCTCGCTGATTAGCTAGCAAAAAAGCTAGCCCACAAAACGGTGTAGTTAGTGCTTCCCCCATTTTCAACCCTTTGTAAATGGTCTAACTTAAGACAATGATTGGATGTGAAATGTGACGTTTCATCAGTGACAGGCTAAGAGGATGGAATATCGGGAGAGGCTTTGTCCCTCTCATTGTATAGGGAAGCCATGAAACACTGCTGGGGCGGTGGAATGAGCATGACGACTGGCGATCGACAGCAGCCATATTGGGGTCCCCTCTGTTGTGGTTTCTCATAGACCTTCTAATGAAAATTAATAGTTTTTAGAGCGATATTTTAACGAGAAAATAAATACAAGTGGCTCAAAATTTTGGAAGATTAATGTTTAATATGCATTTAAAATTATTTAATGGTCTAATGCAAAATTAAATTGCAAATGCAAATTTTATTCATAATGGAAGATGTTACAAATTAGGTTACTTTCGAATGTTTAAACTCAGATTATGGTAAAATAAATATTTCAAAATTTAAAATAAAAACAAAAAAGTTTAGTTATTGGAAATATTTTAAATCATGGAGAATGTATATAATTCAGTGGTGTATGCAGGGAGGGAGTCATAACTTCATCCCCTCCGCCGATGGTGAAAAAATTGCAATAATTCTTGAAATGGGCTCATATTGGAAAATTAAATTCAGCAAGACCATTCCCCTTTTCAAGTTTCTGTCTATGCCTATGATACAATTCGTGCATGTTATTTTAATATATAGTTTAAAAGATGTATTAAAAATATGTATATCCATGCATGTAATTGTTTAACATGTTTTGGTCTTTCCAGATTCTTCAGAAGCCCCATCATGCCCAAGAAGGCTGAATCACACTCTTCTAGCATCAATTAGGGTACAGAATCTAATGAACTTCAGATTTACCCCCCCACCCCCTCCGGAGTTGGAAAAATTGAAGGCGAGCGATAAAAAGTACTTTCAAATTTTCCAGAAGCCTCATGTTTGGCCTAGAAAGCTGAATCGTATCAAACTTATAGTATTGACTATGGTACAGAACCTAACGGAGCCGGATTTTAGATTTACCCCCCAGGGGTGAAGAAATGGTGGAGATGCAGATAAAATGTACTTTTAAATTCTCCAGAAGCTTCTCCTTTGACCTAGAAGGTTGAATCTTAGCAAACTTATAGTATCTACTATGATACAGAACCTAACGGAGTCAGATTTAAGATTTACCCTCCGGAAAGAAGAAAAGGTGGGAAGGCAGATAAAATGTCCTTTCATATTCTCCAGAAACCTCTCCTTTGACCTAGAAGGCTGAATCTTAGCAAACTTAACTTATTAAGTTTGATAATGATCTAGGTACCACGTTGAGGGTATGTCAATATATTGAAACTGACATGTATGCTGTTATTGCACAGGTCTAATTACACAGAGCAATTTTTATTGTCAGAACTTTGGAAATTCCTTCAGTCAATCCTGTTTTAGGACCCTCCTCTGAAACAGTTGATAATAGGGATGCCAGTACTTTAAATTTAGCATGTTTAGCATCAGATCATGTATATGCTAGAATTGCAACAATTTCCCTGCATGAAGCATTTTTAAGTGATTTTATGGTATAATGACGATTATTAATGTACCATTAATATAATTAAATAAAAGTTCATCCATATCCACTATTCACCGTAGAGGTGCATTTATAGCTGCCATTTTTGAAGGTAAAGCAGCGTGATGTCAAACTTTGTCATCCCCTGATTGGATCACACTCAGGAATTGATTAATTTTCTTAGAGAAATTATAGTTAGAAAACTAAAAATAATAAAAAGTCCTTACGCTCTTGTGCAATTTCTCCCATCACCTTCAAACCCTTTATTGCATTCACAAATATAAGATTCAGGAGTATTCTTGCATGTTGCATTTCGGTGACAATTGTGCAGATCCCAGTAACACTCATCCAAATCTGGGCAAGTGCCATAAAGCCACTGAGAATCAGAGGGTTCAGTTTCATTTTTCAAAAAAGTTGGGCAAACTCCTTAAATGGGATGAAAAAATACTGTTACGCAATAGTCAAATTAGATTCGTAAAACAATAAATCTATACAAATATAAAATTGCAAGTCTCTCTGTTTACTGTTCCATATACCATATTTAAAGTTTTTGACAGATTTTTTTTTCTTAAATTTATTATGATTAACCTTTACTTCACTGTGAGTAATTTTGTACATCTTTTGAGCTTTTAGGACTAAGAGTTATTGAGATATTAATATTTAAATCTTAGAAATCATAGATATGTGTGTGTAAAAGATTTTTTTATAGAACTGTATTTGAAGAAAATTACATCATTTTACTTGGCAATGGAATTAAATCAAATGCATTTATACCGCAGACAATTTTCATTCAATTCATTCAATTTAAACAAAGAAAGTAAAAAAAAGAAATAGATATAAAAATAAATTTTGCATTATATTTTTGATTGAGTTATATTTCCAATTTCTCAAGTCATTTGTTTTATTTTGGAAAAGTTTTTCAAATTCATATTTTTTCTATTGTGTTTAATCAATTGTTGCAATAGGTTAGAAATGATATAAAAGTATAACTTTTGCAATCATTTTTAGTATGTTCATTTTGGAGTATGTTGACTAAACTTCATATTTTTTGTAAATTTGTTTACAAACGGGACAAGGAAGTTTTATTTTTCAGAGTTGCCTGTGTAGACAATTTTGTATACAAAGATTTTTGTACGTCTTTTTTAAGGGAATTACATATTTTAAGAATAAGAACTATATCTTTTATAATACTAGTAGGAAGTTGCACATATTTTTAAATCATAAGTAATATTCAGGAATATCTGCTAGTCAGTTATAAACAAAGCTATAGAACATATCGTTATTGATATTGTAATATGTCAGTTTGGGAGTATGGTACCTTTGTGTTCAAAATAGTTAATTCTACTTTTGGTAATAAGTTATTTGCATTTTGGACAATACATATTTTCTAATGTCTCTAGTTTGGTTACTGCAGGTACTGCTATTTTTGGTAATGCCTATAGGTTTGGTCTTTAAAACTGTTCCACCATTAAAAATCAATACTGATCAAATCTTTAGAATAAAAAATTAATGAATAAAATAGTCTTATTTATCTACTGAAAATGTTTGATTTATTTTGTACATACTTATATACAGGGTGTCCCAAAAAGATTGAAACACGCTTTAATTGTTTACCTGTTAGACGTAAATGTAAGGTAGGAAATAAGAAGTTATTAAATGTAAGGTAGGAAATAAGATTATGTTAATAAAATACTCCTTCCATTCATTTTAAAAAGTTACACTTTTTAAATTTTTATAAGACCCCCTTAGACAAATTGGGTTAATCAGAAAATATTTATTTTTAATGCAACAAGATCATTAAAAGAAACTGCATATCTGTATATTTAAAATTGAGCAAGTTATATTTAATTGAAAATTGAACATTGTGAATGGGGACTCTATATCAAATTAGAAATGTAAATTTGTGACATATCACCAAAAAGATAAAACTGGATGATAATACATAGGATACCCAACTGCGTAGTGAGTACCACTGCTTTATATGATCTCTGTCTGTGTAATGTTTTATTTAGATGAATTTGTGATAAAAAATTTTGACACATATTAACGTATTTTTGATCAAAACAATTTCCATCGTCAATTTGTTTATGATCCCTATTTTCACTGATGAAACAGCCTTTCACATGATACGAAAAAGTGACATAAATCAGATTTTTCCTTTTATCATAATTTAGTTGATTTTAAAGATACAGATATGCAGTTTTTTTAATGATCTTGTTGCATTAAAAATAAAAATTTTCTGATTGACCCAATTTGTCTAAGGGGGTCGTATAAAAATTGAAAAGGTATAACTTTTTGAAAATTAATGAAAGGATTATTTCATTAATGTAATCTTATTTACTACCTTACATTTAACATTTTTACAATTTACATTGTCTACTTATCTCCAACAGGTAAAGAATAGACTTTTCATTACTGCAAATACTATCATAAAAGGACTATTTTTTTTTATCTCTGAAGTACTAAAATAATTTAATATTCTAGTAATTTTCTTATTTACTTGATTTATTGTTATCACATACCTTGAAAATTTACAGCTAATTTTGTTTCAATGGTTATTTGAATAATGCATTTCATTTTAAAGAACTTTGGTAATAAATGTTTCTGAGTATCAAATTCACAGCTCTGAAAATGAACAAATCCTGATGAACAGGTTTGAGTTATAGTAATTAAGTCAAAGTAAAGGTAGTACTTCCAATAGTTACTTTTTTTTTTATGAAGGCAATAACTGTAAAAGTACTCAGAGAGTAAGAAGTACTTTTTACACTTAAATGCACATCGTCTTAAAATACTTATATGTTTTAAATCAGAAATTTTCAATCAGCTTATATTTATTCATTGAGTGCTAATTATTCCACATTATTAGTTTGTTGGCTTATAAAATTTAATTAAAATAATCCAGCATAAAAAAAAAACAGAGTAAGCGGGTTAGTCCTTTGTAGTTTCTTTTTGAGTAAAAGGGTTGGTTCTTTGCAGAAATGGAGTGACTGAAAATAACATCAAATTGTTTAAAACTAAAAACTTTATGTTCCACTGTTCTACTTCTTTCACTGTAATATCCATCTTGATCCCAAGTCTTAAAAGACAATTCATTTAAAAAAATACTAAGAACTTTGAAAGTAAAATTTAAGAGCTTTCTAAATGCTAAGTTTTGAAATGCAGGTAATTATTAACTTTAATAAAGGCCATAATACAATGCTAATTGATTTCAAAAATGTGAGAAAAAAGTTCAGTTAGAACCATGCAATTTGTTTGAAAATGCAATGGCAACTTGTAACTATAATGACCAGTTACTTTATTTGTTCACAGGTAACTGTAATTTAACTTTATTTACTTATTAACAAAGTAATACATACTCATTACATTTAAAAATAACTTGACCCAGCCCTGCTGATGAATAAGTAAAATGTCCTTGGAAAATAAGTTAGATTATATCTTTAACTAAGTTAAGTAGTAAATAGTAGATAGTAGTAAAAAAAAAAACAGATATTAATAGTGGTGACTATTGTAATTAGACAGTTACCGCAATTAACTCTTTAATCATGGGGCCCATCAAAGATTCAAGAAACAAATTCGTTCAAAACATGCTACCTAGATTTCACTGATGTCATTTAAAAGAAATAATTGACATTAATTATACCAAAACACATTCTTACTTTACACATAGTAATAGAAAGGGAAAGTTTTGAAATAGCTTTGAAAATCGGAATTCGAATTTTAACCTGATCTATGTGTTTTGGGCACTTTAAAGCATGAGTCAACCATTTTTATCTTGACATCTGTATGTCTGTGTAATGTATGCAGCTCTAGCTCAAAAACTATTCAACGAAATTTCACAAAATTTGATTTTTTTTTTTTAATCCTATGCCCAGCCTTCAGCCATATGCCATCTTCCTGTCCAATACAGATGCGAAAGTCCAAAAGGTGAAGTATCTTCAGTGTCAATATTCCCCAATTTGGAACAAATAAGGAGATGCTGTCCATTTAGAAAACCACTTTCACACAAAGAGTAGAAGGCAGAAGCTTCCACACCTATTCTATTGAGAACAAAATTTGATAAGTAAGTCATTTTTGGGTTACCTTGGTGATAATTAGGTTTTGGTACAATTAAAAAAAATAGAACTGGCTTTTTTTGTGAAATAGCCTGTAAAATTGTCAAAATTAGAATTAAAAGACTAAATAGGCTTAAATGTATTAATTAAATGCTTTTTAATACATAATTTTTTAGAATGAAATGAATAAAAATAATCCCATTACTTATTCGTTTTGTTGAAATAATGGGATTGGTCAAAGTAAGTTTCACTTAACTACTCTAGAGATATTTCAGTTTGTTTTTTTAATTTCAAGAAGGTAGTGACATTTTAAAAAGTGTAAAGTTGCAAATAAAAAGGAAGATGTATTTGAACTCAGTTTAATGGATTATGAAAGAGAAAATAAATTTGGGTCTGTAGGGAAAGTCCTTTGTTGCCCACATCAGATTTTTATTTTGTAAAATCACTAGCTGCCATCTATATCAGGTTAGATGTAAATTAAATTTTCTTTTAGAACCAGAGTTCCTTTGCTACTTCTGTAAAATTTCCTGACTTTTTACAGTATTATACAAATGCATGAACATGGGTTGTTCTTCAACTTCTCATGATAATGTGAGCATTGGTGATGTTTTATACATATACATGAACCTTTTAAATACTATAAAATTCTGAAATAATTAAATTCATTCATGCAAAGCAAACAATCAAGCAAACTATTGGAATTTTATAATTGTACCAGTTAATTTTGTAATGGGTGTAGGCAGTCTTAAAACATGCTTATTCGTCAAAATCTCAAAAACAGTACAGTCTCTATACAATAGTATAAGAAAGTAAAAGTTGTAGTTTCCCATGATTTAATCCTGTGGAAAATTAAGAAGATTTTACTAGGAAATAAGTGCACCAAATTTAATTAAAATCATTTAGTTCTTTGAAGGGATATCAAAATGTGCACATTATGGAGAAAGTAAAATTTCTGAGATCATGATAATTATTTATGATAACTTCTATGCAATGGTATAATCAATCAATTTGTAATCAATTTCTTGCTAAAAATGCATATAAAATTATTTTACTTGAAAACAGCAACAATATTTCATTTCATGATTAAATGATTTTTAATGTTTTCGACAATGCTAGGTGCTGACAAGAAAATTGGCAAACATGAAAAATACTGTATATTTCTGACTTTTATAACTCATTAGAAAAAGCAAAAAATGTGTTCAAAAGGAGCACATATGAATAAATAGGCTGAAATTTGTGGCATTTGGCTCAACAGACATTGAGGAAAAGGAGCTTTTGAATTTAAAAACACAGTTTTGAGAAAAACAGCTTTAAATTCTCAAAAGATTTTTAAGAATATAAATAAAGTTAAAAATAATATATCTACTATGCATATGCCAATAAGTTATAGATCATTTTAATCAGAAATATTAAATGATTTTAATTTTATCAACAGCTAGGAAGAATATTACTCAGCATTGCCCACATCCTAAATAAGCACCTGCCAAGTAAATAACATAGATATGGATAACACCACTCAATTTCCCAAACCCGTGTTTTGAACAAAAATCATTCTCGCAATCAGTTTTCTCCAAGCATAAAAAGAAAATTGTACAATATAGTTTAACAATGGCTATATAAATATGTCATTGCTTGTTGCATGAACACAGGATAAAATCTTTTTTTTTTTCGGGGGGGGGGGGGGGGGGGGGGGGGGGGGAGCATTCGAATGGAAACTCGCAACTTTTATCAACCTACTTAAAAATTCAGAAATAGAGTAATTAATTTTTTTTAAATTAAAATGCGAATATATCACTCCATATTTATGCAAAAAATTATAATTGTGCCAATCTTCAATTCACCAATGCACAAAATTAAAAATGAATTCTTTTTTAATGGTCTAAAGAACAAGTATTTCAATGGATTTAAATTTTTTTTTAAATACAAAGGTATTGTTCCATGGATTTGATTCAAAGTTTATTAGAAAGAGAGCTTTTTGATCTTTCTGATAGTGTTAAGGTGGAAATTTTGTTACAATATTCTCAATTGCTAACGAACCGAATTGTGTGAAATTGTTCAAAATTGCAGTTTAATATAAAATAACTAAAAAACTAATTTGAATTTTAAAAGAATCAATTTTGGGTATCTCACGACCTGGCCTAAACTTTCTGGACCAAAATTCATAGCTGTGAGTCTGTTAGACTTTCCACTATACCATCGATAAACAAACAAACAGACATTGCTTTTATCATTATAAATTTGAATTTCATACATTATTATCCTTTTAATAGTGATGGTCAAAATAATGATAACATTAAGGTCTTATTATAAGTCATTAAAATGTGTCACCAAAGTTCCAATGTGATAAGAGTCTCCAAGATGTAGCTTGTTTATTTTATAAAAAAATAAAAAACATACATTTTCTGCAAAATTTTTAATGCAATAAATATACCATTGTATGGTCCAGCGAAATCTCCATCAATGCATAATCCGTCTAGAGGATGCTTAGCATAGCTACACCAACCACAGGTCAAATCCTTGATGCAAGTTGAACAATTACTATGTCGAGAGCAATTACGGCAGAGGAGTGTAGGATCGCTAGAAAAAATATATTAAGAAAATGAGTAAATAAATGACAAAAAGAAAGTCAAGTATATTTTATTAACATCATCAATTACATTGAATTTTACCTACATTTAATTCAAAAATGGTCAAAAAAAGTTCAGACTAAACACATTCTGATTAGCATGCAATTCCGACCTATATTTAAGTTTTAGTTTACAAGATACATAGACTTAAAGTCTTAGTTTACAAGATAAATAGGCTTAAAGTTTTATGATACAATTTCATTTTTATTAACTATTTTCAATGAAATAAGAACTTCAGAAAATATATCATTATAACAGAATGTATTATTACAACTTTTAGTACTTCTTTGAAGAAAGCAAGTACCAGCAAATAAGGTGACTACAATTGTTTCTTCTTAAGGCCAAAAATAGTGTGTGCTCTCTTAACAAATGCTAGGAAAGAACTGCAATTCTTTCAGTTGTGTGTTTCAGCTTAAAAATACATAATGTTTTTCAAATTCAATACATATCATTAATGAAATACAACATTTTATAAACACGGAAATATTATACAATATATGGAGAATGTTTTCTCATTCATTAAATAGTTTGCATCCTGGGTAATGCTACATATTTCTGACTAGCCGCCTTTGGCGACCAGCCTGTTCGCTACCCTTGAAAATTCTGACCGTGGCAAACTCGTTGGCGCGACCTACCAGAAAGGTGTAAGGTAACTGCTTGGAAGGCCAGGAAGTGCCACACAATTTAGACCGGAACCCAATGGGGGAGGCATCCAAAGAGACCGTACCCTCCTTCCCCTACCACAAACCTCTCGGAAGGACTTGCAGTCCCACACGTTTAACGTGATCGTACTCCGCGTGAACACGGCTGCAGTTTTGGCAATGGCGGGAATCGAACCCGGGCCTACCGAGTGAAATTCCCACGCGCTAACCACTGGGCTACCGTGCCATCCGCGACAATCTCCATAACTTTATTTTTATTCGGCAATTTTGGGAATCGAACCCGGGCCTACCAAGTGCAAATCCCGCGCACTAACCACTGGGGTACTTCACCCTCCGCGATATTCTTCATAACTTATTTTTTATTCACCCAATTTAGACCGGAACCAAGTGGGAGAAGCATCCACAGGGACCGTACCCTTCTTCCCCTACCACCAACCTCTCGGAAGGACTTACAGACCCACATGTTTAACGTGATCGTACTCCGCGTAAACACGGCGGCAATTTTGGGAATCGAACCCGGGCCTACCGAGTGCAATTTTCGCGCGCTAACCATTGGGCTACTTTGCCCTACGCGACAATCTCCATAACTTTCTTTTTATTCATCCAATTTAGACCGTACCCTCCTTCCCCTACCACCAACTTCTCGGAAGGACTCACGGACCCACATGTTTAACGTGCTCGTACTCTGCGTAAACACGGCGGCAATTTTGGGAATCGAACCCGGGCCTGGTAACTGGTTGGACGGCCAGGATGTGCCACCCAATTTAGACCGGAACCCAGTGGGGGAGGCATCCACAGGGAACGTACCCTCCTTCCCCTACCACCAACCTCTCGGAAAAACATACGGACCCATATGTTTAACGTGATCGTACTCCATGTCAGTGGCGGAAATCGAACCCGGGCCTACCGCGTGCAATTCCCGCGCGCTAACCACTGGCCTACTTCGCCCTCCGCGACAATCTCCATAACTTTCTTTTTATTCACCCAATTTAGATCGTACCCTCCTTCCCCTACCACCAACCTCTCGGAAGGACTCACGAACCCACATGTTTAACGTGATCGTACTCTGCGTGAACGTGGCGTAAGTTTTGGCAGTGGCGGGAATCGAACCCGGGCCTACTGAGTGCAATTCCCGCGCGCTAACCACTGGGCTGCCGCGCCCTCCGCGACAATCTCCATAACTTTCTACATATTCACCCAATTTAGACGGGAACCCAGTGGGGGAGGCATCCACAGGGGCCGTATCCTCCTTCCCCTACCACCAACCTCTCGGAAGGACTTACGGACCCACATATTTAACGTGATCGTATTCCACGTAAACACGGCGGCAGTTTTGGCAGTGGCGGGAATCGAACCCGGGCCTACCGCTAACTTCCCGCGCGCTAATTTGCAATTTAAAATGACCATATGCTTAATTCCATCATCCTCATTCCATTGTTTCATTGTTCTATCATTTAAAATATCCATAAAATTAAAATATCCATTTAAAATATCCAAAAGTTAAAATATACATTTAAAAAATCCAGATCGTCCCATCATTTAAAATATAAATATAATAATTTATATAGAGCAAAGGCGCTCTATTCAGAACCGTGACGTCACCTCCACCTTGACGTCCCCACCCACCACCTTCCCTGCTTCAGCGGGGGAGAAACGAACGGAACGCCGAGAAATTTAAAATCATGGCGTCTTTAAAATTGCCATCCTGAAGGCAATTTTCATTATTTCTGGACCACATTAGACTTGTAAGAATGCCAGATATTTCAGCTTTCTAAAAATGTAAATTATTAGTCGAAATTATGAGTACTTTTCACGATGCGAGAATTTAAAAACAAAAAATTGATTTTTTGAGCCAAAAGTGAGTTTTGTTTTAAAATCTTTAAAAAATATTAGAAATCGAAATTCAGATTTGAAATTGATATATTTTTACTCGAAATTCTCTGCTCTTTCCGATGGTGTAATTTATTTTTTTCTACGATGTCTGGATCGTGGAGAAAAAAGGGCAAAAAGGGCAAAAAACGGTCGAAATTGCATAAAACATTAAATAAATAAAAAAATAATTAAAATTTTAAAAATCGGTTTTCATGTGTCCCCTTCCCTCCCCCCCGGGTCTCTGATTGCCAAATTTCGTAGCTCTCCGACGCGCGGTCGCGAAACGTATAGTGTATAAGACAGACAGACACACACACACACAGACATTGCCTTTTATTATATAGATAATGATATAAATGAGATCTTTGACGCAGGATAATGTAAATCCCATTTTCTTGACTCACCTGTTTTCAGCTCTATTTTCATCAACCCAATCTCTACATTTCCCATAGGAATACAATGAAGTATAAATAGAGAAGGGGAAACAAGTTTCTGTCTCTTCACACCAAGCACAGACCCCTGGATCACCTAAACAGGAATGGCAGCTTGCACGCCTACAAGTAATAAATAAGATTCATAACCACAGCTAGAAATAACAGACAACTAATGAAACAGTGCCCTATACCCCCCCCCCCCTCCTAAAAAAAATAAATTATTTTATAAGGTCCAACAAATGTAATTCCATAGCAATACTTTTCCAAATAAAAAATATTTTTTTATAATTTCAACATTAAACTTTCTCATAAATATCAAAGAACTCACTTAAAAATGCATAAAAGCACTAGCTGAGGTGCTTGTACATTATGCGAGCAGATCATGTTCCATGATACACACCAAAAGTATTAAATGAGTGTAACTTTTTTTATGAAATTTTTTTTATGATCACCAAAATGAGTGTAACTTTTTTATGAATTTATTTAAAAAAGTGCAATATATCAAGAAGTGTTGATACAAGCATTCTAAAATGAATACCATCCACTTTCTAATGATAAATTATGTAAGAGTAATTGCGACTAATCTAGCAATAATGCATATGATTAAAAAGCAAAAAAATAATTTCTTAATATCCCTGAAGCTAAATTTTATTTTGCTATTTTACAACAATGAAACTTACTACATTATTAAAACATCACAAATTCTTTCAATAAGACCTTTTTTCTGGCCAAATTTTCAGTTTTTGTTTTGTAGCTTTTGCAAATTTTTAGTTTTTGTTTTTGTTTGTTGAGCTTTGAATGTACTCCGACGTATAAAGTATGTGAGCTGTGAAATGTTTCAAATTAAAACTTCATTTTACAAATAATTATGAAATTAGAAGTATAAAAAGTTAATTTCAATATTTGAGAATCCTAATATAAATGAGCATATATGTTTTTAGAATTTGAATATTAAGATAAACAAATTAGAATATATATATAGGAAAACAATGAAATGATAGTAACACATTTACATCATAAAAACATATTTCCATGGATTTGTGTAGATTATTGTATGTATCTTGGAGGTAAGGGTAGCTTTTTAACTTCATGGTATGTATTATGTTTCACCACGCTCTTCTAGCAACCATGTAAAAAAAAAAAAAATAATAATAATATATATACATATATATATATTAGGGCAGTGAAGCTTAAGATTGAACCAACTCTTTTTTTTTTTTAACTTTTGTACAATGGTTGATTATTATTATCTGAAGCATCATTAGTCCAATATTTTATTTTTACAGTCTATTTGTAGGAACCATAATGAGTATGCACAGTTTGAAAATGGGCATTTAGACCTGTTATAGCTTGATTTAATAATTGAAATTGTGATTCTGTAAAAATCTGTGTGCAATTTCATGCATGTATGCAAAATTTCAGCTACCTACCTATTATAGTTTCCGAGTAAAAGGGATCACAAAATTCTGGCAAATGCTGATTTCGCTTCCTTAGAAATAGAGAAAGAACTTCATTTCGCTCACCCATAATTAATTTTTAAATAATTCTAACAGTCTTTTGAAAATGAAGTTTATGCTTTAAGAAATTTTGAAGTAAAATATTTTTAAGAATTAACATTGAATAACAACAGATGTTGCTTCAGTAGTTACTGGAAATCAAATCTGGAGAATTCAGAGCAGGAAATTTATAAGCAAAAATTAGATATAAACTTTGAATAATTCAGATTATATTGATATCTATTAGATATATATTTTTACATGTGAACACATGCAATGCATTGGCATACAAGGAAAGGGTGCTAAGACCAAAAAGATAGTTTTGAGATAAATGGATTTTAGAGTTTGAATGTTTCGAAAAAATATGATTTTGCTTGAAATGCATTTTAATTCTTTTATTTAAAAATACATGTATTAAGCTACATTTTATCAATCTGTTTCTTTTACACTGTGATTTTTTAACACAGCTAGGACCTTATTTTTTAAATGAAAGCATCACTAGTTATGAGTCACAAGCTATTTTATTTATTGGAAAGGAAGTATTAATATATTATTTTTTCTGTAGACAGAATACAACATTTTGGACACTACTAAAATTAACATTTTTGGACTTAGACTACCTTTTGAACTACCATTTCCTTGTATGCCCACGATAGTTTGGATCAATGAACAATAATATTTACAAATTTTGAAATTTTCACTGCTGTCTCGGATGTGATAGTATGCAATAAGAAATCCAATAAAAGAATTTTTCAATTTAACTGCAATAGTTTGAAATATGGAAAACTGACTACTGTTTAAAAACAATGTCCTAAAAATGTGAAACTAAACTAACATCCTGTGGAATTATAAAATACATTGCATACTTTTATGTGATGGGGATTTTTAAAACTATCAATTAATTGTTTATATAAAAATATAACAAAATTTTCCAAACATACTGGATAATTTAAAATTAAATAAAATGTCCATAATTATTCAAATATTTTACTTACAAATAACATGGTGCTGGACAAAACGTAGATTCTTTGACAGCTATCTTGTACCGTCCTTTTCGGACACAAACTGCGGCTTCAACCAACCATTCACAATATGGAACCTGTAACAACAGAACAATTATGGATACTACTACAAATTACATAAAAAATGAGACAAATTACATAAAAAACACTGCAAACTTCTAGGTTAAATAGGGGGCTTTGGAATAGTGTCTACAATCATACAATGCAGGTTTCTATGGGAAAAAGACATTTTTACAAATATTTCAAAATTATTAAATTTTTTGAATTTTTGGCAGCATCTCTGGTCTGATACTTATGTTAAAAAAAAACTGTGAGCTTCTAAGCTGAATAGGGAATTTGGAATAGTTATAATATCATACATACTATACAGGTTTCAATGGGAAAAAGAGGTTTTCTACAAATATTTAGAAACCTATCAAATTTTTCAAATTTTTGAAAATTTAGGCAGCATCTTCATTTTGATACCTACGTTTAAAAAAAAAAAAAAAAAAAAAAAAAAACTGTGAGCTTCTAGGCCGAGTAGGGTAAGAATAGTATAAATTAAATAACAACATCATTAGACAAACCCTTAAAATAATACTTGCAATTTTATTAATGAATTTAACAGAAATCTTTCACATATGAAAAATGCCAGCCGTCCAAATGGTAGCTCATGTCCTTGGATGAGTCGGACAGTCTGGGTCTTCAACATATGAAAAATGCATAATTCTTACAAAATGTGAGGCAATTTTTTTTTTGTAAATAATTAAAAATATATTAATTTTTATTTAATTTTCACTTCAGGAACTTTCATTTTAAGATCTGTTTCTTAAATTTAAGACAAATCTTTATTTTTTAAACCCAGTATTCACAATGTAAATCATTGGACAGACACACATACATACCACAGAATTTTATGGGACTACATGAAAAATATTCTTATTCCAAAATATATTAATAATATGAAGTTTGTCTATATGCTGTATATGCAGTGTTAACTAAAACTTAAATGCAGTACATGCGTTATTAACTAAAGAAAAGCAACTGTATAGCATATTACAGTTTAAAAAACAAGGTTATTAATGAATCAACTGCACATTTAAATCTTTATTAATGATTTAGAATACATCAAGATAAAAACCAAATACATATACACATACAGGGATTGAAACATAAGGAGGAGGAAAAACATGGCGTTTTAGTGATAAAAATCTTAATGCATAATCTTATGCATGGATAAAATTTTGTGATTTATCAAACTAATGTAAAGAATCACGTTTTTGGAAACTTCATTTTTTTTATGAAGTTTCCTTTATTCTATGAAGAGTTTAAATTTTGAAATAAAAAAATTTAGCAATCTATTTTCTCACTGAAACTTTTGTGGAAGGTCCATTTTAGATATTAGAAATTAAAATTTTTTCTTGAAATGAGGAATTTTTCAGAGTCTGGAAGAAGCGTAAGATCCATTCTAAAGAAAGCCGCAATTATAACAAGAAAAAATATAATAAAACAAAAGCAATTTTTCAACAACTGACAACTTACTTGTGTGCAATGCTCACAGTAAATGTAATCAGAACAAACTGTGCAGCTGTTTGGCTGAGTGACTAAAAAGGAATTTCCATCACTATTTACACATACTGCCTCAAAGTCTGATTTTGGATGGCATGCTCCAGTACTCTCGCACCAGCCACACAGAGAATCAGTCAGACAAGAAAGACAGTTGGTTAAAATATCACAGGAACCATTTTTGTACAACTCCAAGTACTTGTGCTGAATAACCTATATAGAATATACAGTGAAAAATTAATTAAAATACAATTTTGTTCAACAAAATCAGGGCATAAGATCATGCACACAATAATTAATTATTAACTAGCTATATGTGAACATATTAAAGAATTATGATAACTTAATTATAATTTTTTTGATTTTTTCTGTTGAATGCCAGTTAATCAAGTTCTTGGGTGACTAAATTTTGGATCATAACGAATCCTTTGCACTGTATGGCACTCACTTTGAAACAGGGTACTTTGTTCTAAACATAAACACTTAAAAGTAATAAAGCAAACTGCAATTTAACAAAACAAACATTTGTTTTCCTTCATTCAATTCACAGTCTCATTCTTTTAGCCTTCCCTCAGCAATGGTAAGAAATTGTAAACGACAAATCACATGATCAACTGTTTCATCCAACTCTTTATCTTCGTGCAAAAACCATGATGAGGCTAATAAAAACAACATAAGTGCTCTTCATTACAGTTTCTCCAATTGCTTATACAATTCTTTTGTCTAATTTGATGCACCTCTGTAGAAGTAAAAGCAAATGTTGATGAATGTTATATAAATTAAAATAAAATTAACTCAAATAAAGTTACCTAGTTTAACTATTTGCTAATATTTTGAAGTACCTATATTCTTTTCCAGACAAAAATTTAAATAATAAACTCCAGAGTTGAGACAATCAACTTGTAAAACATATTCACCAAACCAACTTACTTATAAGTAAAGTTATATACCATTCAAGATTCTACCACAGCTGTAGTTTAGCAAATTCTCTAGTACGTAGCCCTCATTTGGTATTAAGCTCTTGCTTTTACAAAACAATCGTCTGCTTTAATATTGATATTTACAAAGCAAATTAATATTGGGATTACTTTATTATTTTTGTGCATAGTTATGTAAAATTGCTGTAATAAACTTACTTATAACAAGCTTATTATGTATTGACTCTAAAAGTTAATAATGGTCCTGAGTGAGATGATTTCCAATACTTTCAATAGAAATATTATATATTACTTTTAAAGGTGTACAATAAAATTTAAACCCATACTTGACAATCTGCTTCTGTTTTACTGATAAAAATACTACACATAAAATTGAAAAATATGCGAACACAACACACAATTCACCAAAATTACTCAATTACTTTACTTGCTTGGTATTTATGTTATTTTAATAAAATGGAATTTATTTGTTTTGCATAACATAATACACAAGTGAAACACTTAATATTCAAAATCATATGATAATGGAACTAATTCATAAAACAAAAACAATATTTGAGAATGGTTTATCCAACAGAGTAGGAATGTTTATGTTTGGTTCTACTTTAATAGAAAAATTATACATAAAATATTTCATTTATAAATCAGCAATATGCATGCTTCATTTTTTAAAATATATATGTAAAATATATCGAGTATTAATACTGTAACTTTTGATAAAAGAAAAGTTGGAGGTGTTTCATGGAAATTTACTAATGTAAAAAGTTTTTAGGCTAAAAAGTTTGGAAACTGCTGATTTAGACAAATTGGAAACAACAAAAGTGTTTCTCGTGATTTAGTCTCCAGGAGGTTATAGTTGGAGATTTGTATAAAAAAACAAATTGAGAAATGTAACTTAGCTAGTAATTAACAATAAATGCATCAATAAAAATTATTACCCCCCCCCCCCCCCCCACACACACACACACCAAAAAAAAAATTCTTATTACATAAAAAAATATACATAAAACTTTATTTAAAAATTAGCAATATATGTATGTATTGTTTTATATGTAGCTGTATTAATATTGAATATTAGTACTACAGCATTTGATAATAAAGCAAAAGCAAGCAGTAAGTGTTCCATGGAATTGCACCAATGAACAATGATTTAAGTGGGCTAAAATATTTGGAAACTGCCAACTTATAAAAATAAGAAACAACAAAACATGTTTTTTGTGAATTAGGCTCAAGGAAGTTACAGAGAAATGAAACTTAACTCGTAATTGACAATATATCAATAGGAATTATTAAATAAAAAACCTAGGAAACTAAGACTACTGTACTAGGTATTTCATGTAAAGTAAAATGGTAATAATTCAAAAAATAAAACAGAAAGGAGAATCAAACTTTAAATTTACCTCCAGTTCCACAGAAAATGCTGTCCACTTCAGTTGTAGTTTGGAAGTTTCATTATAATGCGTGGGAATTTTGACCGTAAACTCGAACATGTACTTCTGACCCCCATTGGTGTCAGGGAAAAGAGGAACTCCCCTGGCTCGATGAGCATCTAAGCAATCAAAAGATGTTCTTGGACCATGATTAGCAATAGGTTCCTGAAAATTAAATAAGATACATGAAAGATAAAAGAAAAATAAGTATATCTAGTCAAGTGCCCCTTTATATTTTTATAAAAATCTTTTACTTACTCAAAAGCTGATGTAAGCCTCTATCAACATCGTTTCTGTGTATATCCAGTGTTATTTCTAAACCGAGAATCCTGGTCTACCTGATGCAGTTGTCAGTTTTAGGTTCTGTATATTAACATATAGCATTTGTTTAGGAAAGAAAATGTAAATAAAACTGAATATTTGATTTCTTAAAAACAGATTCAATCTCACAAAAATACCCACTTCTACTTTGTTTAAACCATATCCTTTCTTTTGCATGCTATGAAATTATTTCATTTCTTACAAACGACCTATTCTTCAAGAAGACGATAGAGAACTACTGCAAACCTTTACAAAATTCTCGGGTAAATAGGAATTGTCTGAACCACCACCATAGTTATGGCTAGGCACATAAACAAAAAACAGATCTATACATTCTAGTTTCTAACAAGCTAAAAGAACATTTAAAGATAAATTTATACATTAACATACACAATAGCTCCCACCTTTGATTTTGGTGGAGACAAAATCAAACTACTTATTCTTATTAAGCCTGTTACTCACAAATACAAGAATATTTGAAAGAACATGTTCATAAAGTTAAAAATGTGAGTCTTTTTAGAAATATATGCCCAAAGTTCGAAAACTCTACTCACTCGTATAGATGACATAATCCAGTAATGTTCCTAGAGTTTTAAAAAGAGCAAGCAATAGTACTACTGCCTGATAGTTGAGATGATATTCTGCAATCAGACATTTGATTAAATAATGTTTTACTGGCAGCAGAATAGGAGATCTAAATGAAAATTTGTCTTCCTCTTCCCTTTCCATGATCTTAGTCTTGACATGAATCAGTCCAATATCATCTTTGGTAATCAACAGATTTCCCACATTCGAGTCTTGGAAACTCTGGTTCTATACAAAAATCCAAAGAAAATTTTCTGCATTTTGGATTTCTTCCACCAAGAAGGAAGTTTCTTTTGGGCTTTTCTAATAAATACTTTTACCCATAGTAAAATTCGAACAATTCGAATTCAAAATTCTATCATACCACATGGCACATTCAGCTTTAATCTGTTAGCTTTCTGTTTTTGCATCTGCGAATATATCCATTTTTGCATCTGTGAAAATTCTCGTAGATTTGGCAACAAGGTCATCCAATTCTGGGTTATCACCCACTGAAGTTATACAACTATCTATGTAAAATTGCTTCAGAAGTTTTTCCACAACAGATTTTAGCTCCAGAGAAACACGGGACCAGTGATGAGGAATTACAGCTTTCAACAAAAAGGGATACAAGTGACCCCCAAAACTACTCTATTATGACGAAATACTTGGATTTTTTTTTTTTTTTAAATTCTCACACCATAAGAATTGATGATCTTCCTTTTTTATTACTTCAACTGTAGAAATGCACGCTTTATATCAGCAAATACTCAAATTGGGTTGACTCTGAACCTTACTAGAATTGAAGGGATCAGCTCAATTAGATTGGGACCTTTAAATAGACAGTCTTATTAGTTTTAACAATTCTCTAACATATACTTCTACTAAAAGTTCCTTTTTACCAAAAATGTTCCTGGAATGCTGCTACCATTTTTAAATAACTTTCTGATGTTAGCGGATAACTTTCTAACAGTTTTCTAGCCAGTGTACCAGGCTGCACTGATTGAAAAAGATACTGGAATTTGTCACCATCTTCAATAATCTTATTCCAGCAAATTTTCTTAAATTACGACCAAAATGAGAGGTAACTCAAAAGCGACATGTCATATTGAGAAATATTTAACTTGGGAATTTGTAACGTATATTAAAATGGGAAGCATTCAAAGATGTGGATGGTACGCTTTCAATTTCAGAGTGAGAAGATTCAGACAAAACTTTGCTTACCTTTCACTTCACCATAATGCATTTATCAGAATATTTTTCAGTGTTATTAACGTCAGAAGCAATTAAATCATCATTAGCATCAGAATCTATTAAATTTTCTAAAATGTTTTCGTCTAATGCTTTAATTTCAATTACAGTATTATCCAATTTGGTATATTTATCTAATAGGATTCTGTTATCAATATTTGATACAATTTTCACTAATATTTTTTTTTCATGAAAGATGACCACAATGTGGTACGCTTTTTTCTCAACTATTCCAGTTTCACATATGAACAAATCTGCAGCAATTCTTCGAAATAGATCACATTAAATCTATTTTGGCAGATGCACCACTATGTTATTTCTAAACAGGGAATACTGGTCTACATGATGCTGGTTTTGGTTTCAGGTTTTGAATATTAGCGTACAGCATTCATTCAGGAAAGAAATTATAAATAAAACCATGTATTTTATTTCTTAAAAATAGATTCACACACAAAACACACTTCTAATTTGCTTAAACTACATCCTTATTTTGCATGTCACAAAATTTATTTCATTTTAAGAAGACGATTGAGAACTACTGAAAACCTTTACAAAATTCTCAGCTCAGTTGGAGTTGCCAGAACTAGTGTCATGCCTTGGTGCATAAAACAAAAACAGATCTGTACATTCTAGTTTGCAACATTTTAAAAGAACATCTAAGAATAAATTTATACATTAGCAGACACAGCACCAAGTGTAGAAATCAGTGCATACATCAATGGGATTTTAGTTTGTAAAATATTGTTATAATACCAATATTTTAGAAATTGAACATGTTTAAGCTATATATTGTCCAGAAAAGGATATTGAGGCAATGAACTGGCTAACTACCACATAAAAGAAGCAATTCACCCATCAACAGAAATTTTAAATCTACCCCTACCTTGCATGTACACCAAACTCATTGCAAAGAAACAAACTTAAGAAATGGCAACAGCATTGAAAACACACAACATACGGGCACACTACCAATGGCTTTTACAAAGCAACAAACACAGATATCAAGTCAATAAATTCGATCAAAATGCAACTTCTTCACCGGCTACTGAAAATTCCCGTATTACCTGTATGAATTTAAGAAAAGATCATCATCGCGTTGCTCCTGTGGAGACATAGGAACATGGGACCATTACATTACTAGTTGCACCCTAACCCAAACTCCTTACTTCAAGAAACCAGCACGAGCATTGGAATGTATGTTGAGTCAACATTGCCAGAAACAAAACAACTCTGCAAAAAGCTAGAAAAATCATTACATGGTTGATTGCTAACATCGACACCATGGGAAAAAATGCTCAGCCAAGGTAAACATTTAAAAATAAAAAGCTAAAAGCTATAAAACATGCCAAAACCTAACAGAGGTACTTATGTTTCAGCACTTGTAAATACAGAATTTTCTGTAATGTTTAAAACATTTTGAGCCCTTCATAATAGATGTTTCATGAAACAAATTATACATATAGTGTTTCTTTGACAGTGATCCTGTTTTTGAACATCACATCTGCTTATAAATAATGTTGCAATGTCTTCCTATGTAAGAGCAAATATAAAAACTTTATGCCTTTCACTTATGAATAGGGCAGTTGTAGCTTGTAAGCCTATTTCAGGAGAAGATATAAAATATTTATAAATCTATATTCAAGTTTTGGCTATTTATCCCACTTCAGTTTATTACATATAATGATAAAGCATGATAAATAGCCAAAATGTGCAGAAGAGTTTTAATATGTTAAGTTGGTTTTTGTCTCATTCTAGAATCAATGCAAGAGGACTGGAAAATCCTCTGATACACTGAAAGATGCACTGGAGTATTGAGAACAGTAAACTTACACTGGTTAATTATTTTATCAATTTAAAGAAACAATTTGTCATCAATTAGAGAAGCATTCTAAACATCAATGATCAATACTCACTAAATGATTTGAAGTTGAATCATTACTCAGCCTTAAAATCGCAGATGATCCAGCAGCGCAAATGGCCAACTTAAGATTTTTCACTCGTTCAGACAAAGGCTTGGCATTCAGTGGATGAAGAAAGCCAATGAACTTCACAACATTTTCTTCAATTTTATTTGAATAATTTCTGTGCATTTCAGACCGGAAAAATAAATCTTCAGAGGCTTGGAGTAGGTAATTAACCTATAAATAAATATAGAAGTTGGGGAAAAACAAAATTTAAAGCATAGAAATGTTAGCATTTTTATTCAACCCAAAATTAAGATGTAGAAGAAAGTTAATCATTAAAAAATTTCAATGTCTGACTGTTTTTCAGTAAATTTTAAGTTATGCTAAAATTCTTAATTGTCACTTATATTTTGAATAAAATTATCTTGTGTAATAATTCACTATAAGAGTAACCCATTTCTCACTATGTCCGTCCATCCATCCATCTAGGTGCCCACATGTTCATCTCTAACACTTGGTGAAATTTTTGGTGATGAATTTAGCTGGATATTGCCAAATTGGCAACTTTTTTAAATGTTGCTAAATTGATAAAAATGGTGCAAAATCAATGGAATTAATTGTGTTTTGAGGGGGAATAGTAGTGTCATGATATTTCAGTAGCATTTACCTGTCAGTCCAACCGTTCCACTTGATGGCAAATTTGGCGACTTTTTAAAAATGTTGCCAATTTTATCAAATACAGTGACCGCCGGTTATAAGATTCAGTGGTTATAAGAAACAGCCGTTTATAAGATCCAAAACGACAGAAACAAATACAAACTTCGTTTTAACATTAAAATAGTGTCGCTTATAAGAAACACGATTCCGCTTATAAGAAACAGTTTTCTACAGAAAATTTGTTGATTTCCTTGTGACGTGGGTGTAAAAAAAAAAAAAATCGATTTGTTTAAGGTTAACAGAAGGACGAGTTGTTATCTCTTGTCTCTGGGCGTACGGGGAGGGGGTGGGAGTTTGCTATGTAACAAAGGATGACAGAGAATTTCTCCATAGAAAGGCTTGGGGGGAACAACCCCAAACTAGTAAGAATCGAGTTTTAATCTTTTGGCAGTTAAGGAAACGTACTGATAAGGAAAGGCATCTTTGCTTATGCCCTCAAATAAGATTCGTACAGCTTTAGTTAGTCATTTTATGTTTTGCTAGTGGAAGCATGTTGCAAAAGAGAAAAACCCTTACTTTGCTTGAAAAGCAAAGTTTACTTAAAAAGTATGATTCTCTACCTCCGTGTAGTCAAAGAGAAGCTGCTTCTGCATTAGAAATTCCGCACTCAACATTATGTAAAATCCTGAAAGGCAGAAATGAAATTTTGACATCAAATTGTAATCTTCAAAGAAAACGAGAAGGAAAGGCAGCTGCTATAGAGGAAGCACTCTTACAATGGTTTTCTAACGCCAAATTAAAGAACGCTCCTATCAGTAGGGCAATTTTACTGAAAAAAAAAACAGAAAATTTTGTGGAAAAATTAGGAGAAAAAGAGTTCCGTGCGACTGATGGATGGTTAAGATGGTGGAAAAAAAGAAATAACATTGTGTACAAAAAACATTATGGAGAGAAGCAGGACGCGGACTCAGAGTCGACATCTTCATGGATTACGCAAAACTTACCACCTCTATTAGAAAAATACGCTTCTCATCAAATTTTTAACACTGACGAGACTGTGCTCTATTTTAGAGCGATGTCGAGTATACAATGATGTTCAAAAATGATCTATATGACGGGAACTGTAAAAAAAAGCCCTTTAGTTATTGGCAAAAGCAAACGTCCGCGCTGCTTAAGTGAAATAAAAAAATTGCCAGTGATCTACGAAAATTCAATGAATGCCTGGATGACAAGTAGAATTTTTGAAGACTTTTTGTTAAAGTGGGACAGGGAACTGATGGGAAAAGAAAAAAATCTTTTAATCCTTGACAACTGTTCGGTTCATCCTGTAGTACAGCTGACAAACATTGAACTTTGTTTTTTGCCACCCAATACAACTTTCATCATACAGCCTCTTGACCAAGGGGCGCGGTAGCCCATTGGTTAGCGCGCTGGAGTTGCACTCGGTAGGCCCGGGTTCGATTCCAGCCACTGCCAAAACTGCCGCCGTGTTCATGCGGAGTACGATCACGTTAAAACATGTGGGTCCGAAAGTCCTTCCGAGAGGTTGGTGGTAGGGGAAGGAGGGTACGGTCCCTGTGGATGCCTCCCCCACTGGGTTCCGGTCTGAATTGGGTGGCACTTCCCGACCGTCCAAACAGTTACCTTACACCTTTCTGGTAGGTCGGACGGTCTGGGTTTCAACAACAACAACAGCCTCTTGACCAAGGAATTATTAAAGCATTTAAAACTGTGTATCGGTCAAATTTGCGACAGAAAATAGTGGATGCAATTGATGAAGAGAAAGGATCGGCTTCCGAAATAAGCAAGAAAATAACCTTGCTTGATGCTATCCATATGATTGCAGGTGCATGGAAAAATGTTTCTGACATATGCATTTTTAATTGCTTCCGTAAAGCAGGATTTAAAAAAAATAATGTTGACATACCAGCTGAAGATGAAGAAGAATTAGAAGCACCTTTCGAAGAATGGATTCACTTCGATGAAAATTTACAAACATCTGAAGAAAAAAGTGATGATGACATAGTGGCGGAAATTCAGAATGTTTGCAATGAAGAAGAAAATGAAGACGACGTTCCACAAGAAGAAAATTTTCCTACAGCCAAACAGTCGCGAGAAGCCATAACTATAATTAGAAAAACTCTTGAACACAGAGGGGCATCAGAAAAAGTTTATGGACTATTTTATGATTTAGAAATGGATGTACATAAACTAATCACAGACTCGTTAGCACAAACAACACTGGATAAGTTTTTTGCTGTTCCTCAGTAATAGATTACGGTATGTATGAAAATGTACTATGCTCTTATACATAAATGAACGAACTATGAGTTTTACTTTTTATTCTTATTTAACTACATACTATATGCATATAGATAATATTTTAAGTTGTAAGGCTTAATTTGCAAAATAAGAAATATTTTTGAATGCAAAACTTAATTTACAAATGTATTATGTACGTACTAATATTTTACTTATATACATTTATCTTTTAAATTCTGTAAAACTGTGTTCAATAGTTAGTATTTACAATGGAAGAACGATATTTAAAAAATTTCCGGATTTAAGAAACAACTGCTTGTAAGAAACAAAATGAGCGAAACGAACGTGTTTCTTATAAGCGGCGGTCACTGTATCACCAAATTAATGAAAATGTTGCCAAATTGATAAAAATGTCAGCGAATCGATAAAAATGGCACCAAATTGATAAAAATGATACCAAATTAATGAAATTAATTGTGTTTTGAAAAGGGATAGCATTGCAATGTTTCAGTAGCATTTATCTATCATGTCTAACCATCCCACTTCACAACAAATTTGATGACTTTTGTCTCCAAATTGATCAAATATCGCCAAATTAATGAAATGGTCACCAAAATGATGAAAATTCAATATACTGGAAAGAATATAAGAATTTACTATAGGAATAACCAATTTCTCCGTCTGTCCATCTATAACGTTTGGCAAAAAACTTGGCAATGAATTTGACGTGATGTCGTCAACTTGGTTACTTTTTTAAATGTTGCCAAATTGACGCAAATGTCACCAAACTGGTATAAGTGACACACATGAAGGAGGGGGGGGGGAGTTAATTTTTGCAAATCCTTATATATGGCAAAAGAACTAATTTCGATTTCGCACCAAAATTTTATTATTAAATATCTTTTCTATATTGATTAATCATTAAGAATATTATTCTTTTTTGCTGACACCAGAATTATGTGCAGCAGCACTGGAGCAGAGATATATTTCTTGGAATAGAAATTAGCTCAGATGTAATTTTGCATTGGTATTTGCTGAGGAATATTTTGATTACGCCGAATCTATCTAATAAAAAAATTTATTTTCTGCATTCTTAATTAGATGTTTTTACTGAAAACATGAGAACCATCTTGATAAACATCAAGATGGCTCTCATGTTTTCGAAGATGGTGAATATCAAAATGGCAAAAGATTTTAGGAAAAAATTCTTCAAATGAAAAGGAGGTACCAAGGTAAATGTAGTCCAAATAGTTGGCATACTATTGATAGACTCTACAGTAGAGACCAACTGATGAATATAAGAGAACAAAAAAGATAGTGTTCTTTACAATATATTATTTAACAGCCAAGATACAGCATATAAAGGCATTGTTCATGACTTTAAACTATACATTTTAATTTTTAAAACAGTACTTTCACTGTGAACATAATTTTTGATTTTTATACCATCTTTCTTAAAATTGGATGAGCAATTTGGTTGTCATATTTGAAATCAGCAATATCAAAACTACAAGAATCACCTTAAATTTTCATACGATCTGAAATAACATTTTTTTATATGCAACTAGTGTTATTACATCCATAAAGTTTAAGAAAGAAAACCCTAGAAATAAAACAAAATCAATATTGCTTACATAATGTCAGAATATGGTAATGATGGCTACTACTGTTTAATTTATATGTGAGTTTACACTAGATGTTGTGTTTTTGTTGACTTTATTATTTATCTTTAGTGTATTTTTTTAATTGTGGTAATAACATCAGTTAGTAGATCATCAAGAGCTAGCGGATGGTATATAGTTTTAAGTTAATAGCCATAAAAAAATGATGGTCATATCCATTCATTTTATAAATTTAAAACTTTAAAACATAAGCAGTATAATTAACTAACATCATCAGGCTGGGTCCAATTGACAGGATACCGGTACTGCACAGAAATAAGCCCAGGGGGTGTATCTTTAATATAGCAGTCATTCAAATTCAAAATATCAGTTCCTTTTGGTCCCCACCATCCATTGAAACGAGATGTGGTACTAGCAGCTGCAACACTGATATTGGACAATAAGCAGCTAGTATCACCATCTATTGATAAAAAGTGAATAAATTACACTTATAACTAGTAAAATGCTACACAAGTATAAAAAGCAAGTTTTTATATAAGCTTCAATCTACACATTACCAAATATAAATAATTACTTGTTTATATTAATGTCACATCATGTACATATTCTAAATTTTTTAATAAGTTAAAAGTTTGCAAGAAAAATAAAATATCAAGAAAAAGTTATAAAAATAAATAGGAAGTATATTTTTATGACATTACATTGATAGCATCAATATTTAATATCAAATCAAATTTAACTTAACAACCATGATATTGTTGTGGTGATACTGTTGGGGGGGAAAGAAAAAGGAACATTATGAGATACTAAAACATATATTCTAAATTCCTGAAAACATTCCACAAGTTCTCAAACTTCTTACTGAAAGTGCTTCTAAAATATCTGAAATTTGTAAAGTTCATCTAACCTGAAAACATTCTAGCAATAAATCTGAATTCTTAAATAAACAGAAAGTGGACCTATTGACCAGTTTCCCTAAGTGTACAAATATGTACTCTACATGTAATTAAATGGAACTTTCCTAAAAATAAAAACATTAAAATAAAAGAGAGAACACAGATTTTAGGTTTTCAAAATCTAACGTTTATTAAAATTTTAAACTTCATTTTTAAAATAATTTTCAAAATATTTTACATCTCATTAACTAAAATCAAACATCTTAAATAATAAAAATAAATGGAATGGCCGGTCGTATAGTGGTAAAAAAAAAACGTTAGAATATTAAATTTTAAAGTTAACAATATTAAACTTATACAATCATTTGCCTAAACTAGAATTTGTGATAAAAGAACATAAGTTAGCCAAAAGGGAATTTAGAACAAAAGTTAAAGAACCACAGGTTCAGGTGACCTAAAGTATATAGGTCAAAAGGGGTCTTATTTCTGTGCTAACTCAATAAAACTTTAAATAAGGCAAAAGTAAACTAGTCTGAAACTTGAAGGAAAAGAATTATATCACCAAGGGTCCAGTAGAAGAACGGCAGAGATCGGCGGGAGGGAGGCAGAATCACCAAACGTGCTGCAGACCCAGGGAAAACCAGAAGAGGAAAATCCATGGCACAGGATCTTATTTCTGTCCAGTAGAAATCTGGAAAAACGATCGCTCCACGAATTCAGACTCCACCGGAGATTCTCCAAATCAGCCGGACGTCCAGCAATAAACATCATTTCTCCAAGTTGCAGCACCGAACTTCTGACATCAGAACGAAAACCAAAAATATATGTCCGTCTATTGGGCACGGAAATATTGATTCCATTCCTCATGTAAAGAGCTGCACAACTCGGGTAAATAAACAAATTGCCACTTCCTCGGCGGACATCGCATAAATCGCGGAACTTCTTGGATCAACATTTAGCAGACAGGAAACTAATTAGCAAGACTGAAGAGGCAGGAATTCAAAACATCTCCATTCAGTCATGGAAGATGCTACATTTTCAGAGGCTCGTTAAAAATGATTTTTGTTCTCTGGACGTAGACAAAATACCGGTGCATTCCAAAGGAGAGTATTTGAAAAAAACTGAACAAATTTCGTTCCATTATGAATCGCGCGCGCGCCGTAGCGCAATTGCCACTTCAAAGTATTACATCTCCATTCTAATCAAAAAAAGGGAAGAGTAAGAGATCGAAAAAGTGCGCGATTTTGCTTATATACTGCGAAACATCGCTGTCACAGATTGTAAACAAAATTATCGATGAACGATAAAATAATTAATGACAGACGATTTTAATATTACGATCAACCAATTAAAAACTCGAAATTTTAAAGAAGAGCAATGGAATTTCGGAGCAGACGAAAATTAAAAAGAAATGAAGTGAAACGATTTGGAAATATACGAATTCGGCAATAATTTAAATATGGACGATTCTGAAATATTTAAAAAGCTGAAAATAGAATAAAACTGTAAAATTGCAATGAATTAACCAATTTTTAACCGAGAGCAATAAATTTGGAATCAAATTAAAGGGAATAAAAAGGGCAATAAATGGAATTGCAAATTAGCAAATTTAAATAAATTTAAATTGCTAAAACCTAAAAAGAACGAACTTTTGCCGTTTTTAACACAAAACCTATAGAATAGAACCTATTTGAACAAAGAATATCAAAAACCTAAACAATTGGAAAATGGATAACTAAAAGAGAATGACTATGTAAATAAGACCCCTGAACACGTTTAAACAAATAGCAAAACTCCTAAAATTGTTAAATATCCAAAAGTATAACCCAACAATACTATTTTAAAATAATAAATCTCTCTATATTAAAAAAGTACCTGATGTTGCCATTGTTTAACAAATGTTGCATTTTTCAAATTTCTCTGTCACACAGTGCAAAATCTATCTCGCAAAGCGAGTTCCAGGTCTGGAGAATGTCAGTTAACAAGGGACAGTCCCCAATAGGTATATCACGTCTGCATAGTAGATGGCACAAAAGTGCTTGCAAAGCGAAATCAGAGAGCATCAGCGAGTAGGAGGCAAAGCCTACTAGCTCACCAATTGAGTCATGAGTGTTGGTGAGCATAGCGAGCAATGGGTGAAAACATCAGTGAGCACCGGACACATAGGAGTTTGTAAGAGTCAGCTGGATTGAAATAGCTAGCAAAGTGAGTTCCAGGGCTGGTGAATGTCAGTTAATAAGGGATGGTCACCAATGGATGTATTATGCTGCATAGTAAGTGGCACTACAGTGCTCGCAAAGCAAGTTATGGGGATTGGTGAGCATAGCGGGCCCCCTAGTATTATACAAAATAGCAGTTTGAGTAAATGTAATTGAATGGATGTTTGGTTTTCCAAAATAAGTTTAGCTCATTTAAAGTAAGTCTTGTGCAAACTGAACTGCAACTTTTGCAAACATGAGGTTTTCTTGACTGTTCCATAAAAGCATTTTCACAGATATATTATTTTAGTTGAATTTTATATGGCCATATAAATGTAATTGGTTTAAAAGAATTGTGATGCCTAATTGCACGTGAAGAAATTTGCCTGAACTGCACTACATGCTTCTATTATTATGTTCAGATGTAATTTCTGCCTAACATTGTACTTTTAATAAATATAATTAATTTACCCTATATTATATCTTTAGCTTTATGTGTTGACTCATTCTAAGGGATAGTAGAATTCTAAATGCCTTGGGTTATTTTTTACAGATTGCACAGATATTTAACTATGTGCTGACCACGGTAAGTTTCTAACGACAAATCGTGAGGAGTTTTTATGGGGTTATTTTGTCTTATGGAAAATCTCATCAGATAGCAATACAGCAATTTACGAAAGATACCCAAAAAGTAAGTTTTGTTCCTAAATATTGCAGCTGTAGCATTGCAATCACGATGGTGCACATATGTACCAAGTTAGTTGATTCTTTAGCAAGGCACTGATGCCATTTTCAGTCATTCGAGCAGCACGTACACATTGTGGTGTGTGTTTATAATGTTTAAGAAAATCGAGATGCATGCCGCATGTCAAATACAGTTTATGATCTGTTTCTTGAATGTGAGGTACATTAAACTGGCTGAAATTCATCATCAAATTTGTGACTTGGGATGTTGTGCTGATTCCTAACAATGCCCATCTCATAGTGTGGTCGTAACGTAACATCCATTTATGACCTTTGGCTTGAACAATTCGATCATCCTAGCCACTCCCTACACCTCAGATTTAGCACTAAGTGATTTTCATGCATTCAAGCATCTCAAATTTTTCCTTGCTGGCCGGTGGTTCCATGAAGACAATGAAGTCAAATAAGTCGTTAAAGTGTGGTTTGCATCACAGGTGGCATCCTTTTAGATGAAAGAATATAACATCTGATGTCAAGCTATGACAAGCGTCAAGCTATGACAAGTGGAGGTGACACATGAAAACCGATTTTTAAAATTTGAATTTTTTTTTTTGTAACTTAATGTTTTATGCGATTTCGATCGATTTTTCCCCTTTTTTCTCCACCATCCAAACGTCATAGAAAAAACAAATCACATGACCAGAAAGAGCAGACAATTGCGAGTAAAAATATATTAATTTCGAATCTCAGGCACAAATTCTAATATTTTTTAAAGATTTTAAAACAAAAGTCACTTTCGGATAAAAACAAACAAACTTTTGTCTTTAAATCCTTGAGTCAGGAAAAGTATCGACAATTTCGACTAATAATTTACATTTTTAGAAAACTTTAAGATCAGGCTTTCTTGCAAGCCCAATCTGGTCGAGAAATAAGAAAAAGTAGCCGCACGATCTGGATTTTAAGGAAGTAATGATTTTCAATTTCTCAGGCAAACCGCGAAAGGAGGGATCGATTTTTCACCCACATGCGTGCACAGACACACAGTGTTTCTATGGTGGAGGGGAGGTGGGCGAGGTTATGACATCACGGTTCTGACAAGGTTCCGTCAGATACGCATAACGAAATCGTATGGAACATTCGATATTTGTGCCTGCCAAATAATGAATGTATGTTATTAAACTAAAACAAACCATCCATTTTATTTGAATAAATTATTCATACATTTTATTGGAATAAATTATTATTTTCGAAATAAATTACTATTCATTTTAAATTTTAATTTGCTTGAAATGCATTTAATAATTTTTTTAAAATGCCATTTTTCCTTACAACTCAACCCAAACCTTTCACTTTGTTGTGTTAGCAGTTTCTTTGGAGCAGTTTATCCGTATCAAGATAAGAATTTATTTTACTTCATTATTGTTTTTTTAAGAACATAAACTTCTCTTTCTCTTTTTATAGCATTATGTATTAAGTGTATTTACACGTTTATAGTGTATTTTATTTATATTGTTTTAAAAATGTTCTGATTTAAAGAGAGGCTATATATTGTTCTGATTTAACAGGTTTTCAACTCTATTCTAGAATTGTATTTAGATTTTTGTTTAATTTGTAAACTTTCTATTCAGTTTAGAGTTTATTTTAACAGTGGACTATTGGTATTATGGGTGTTTAATTTTGTTTCGTGTTTTTATTAAAAACGAAAAAGCTTTTAATATATACAAACTTAAATAATGAATGTTTTTGGAATACATTATTTTTCATCTTAAAATTTAATTATTAGTGTTAACGTCATTAAACTAAAACAAATTTTGTTAACTCCATGGGGTTATGGGGCCAGCGAGTTTGCCATGGTCAGAATTTTCAAGGGTAGCAAACAGGCTGGTCGCCGAAGGAAGCTAGTTACTTAATATGCATACCTGGCTCAGCTGATAGTAAAGAAAAAAAAAATAGATATATAAAATATGAATGCTTGAGATGGTTATTAGTTCCTATTAAAAAAAATAAATATTGCAAAATATGCATTTTTCGGTTAACACTAAAAAACAAGTGGCTATTTATTACAAAATTTGTATACTTGTCACATGTAGTAATACTTATTGAGCTGGTCATAGATGATAAAAATAAATATTAGAAAACATACCTACTTATATATACTGTTATTTACATCGGCATATAAAAATTAGTAACATCATTTTTATAAACATCTAGGGAGCTCTACATCCTGTTCACTATGCTCATAAAATGTTTGGAAATTTCCCAGCTTTACTAGAAGAATGGTACTCATTATGATACTTTCCCTATACATTATACCAGTGGTCTCAACAAAGGGGTGTCATACCCCCCCCCCCAGAAATCTATTGAAGTTACAAATAAATAAAATACAAAATAAATTATATAGTAAATTATATAAATTATTATAATTATTATTTAAATAAATTAATTAATAAAATTTATTTAAATTATTATAATTTAATAATAAATAATAATAAATAATAATAATAATAAATAATAATAATAAATAATAATTAATAATAATTAATAATTTAATTAAACTAAATTAATTAATTATATAAATTATTATAATTATTATTATAATTATTATTATAATAAATTATATAAATTATTATTTAATTTAATAAATTATTTAAAATAAAAATAAATAATTTAAAATACAAAATAAAATTAATTTAAAATATAAAATAAAAGAAAAAAAACTGAAATAACAGAATACAACACAATAAGAAATATCTGAAGTTTGGATATATTTACTCGAAATAAGGAAGATTCAGTCATTGAAAATAACAATGTCTGCATTTTTACTTAATCCTGTTTGAACACCCAATAAATCACAATACAAAAAAAAATGCCATATATCTATTAAATTTATTTACTTAATATTTTGTATTAGAGACTAGGTGAAATTAAATGAAAATTGCATTTACCAATACAAAACGATTTTATTTCAACAATTTTTTTTTTTTAAACAAAATATCCTTTAATAAAAAAAAAATTCTAAAAAAAATTAGTTGTCGCAAATTAATTTGAATAAAGGTTTTTTTTTTAATTTCTTTCTACAATGCTGCATATAGACAGCCATATTTTTCAATTTTATATATATCATGGTTATTAATTAAAAAAATTTTACAATGTATCACATGTTCAGTTTTATAACACATCACAAAATTTGAGAAAGTTTTCTAAAGCTTATTGCAATATTTAAGTGATCTGCAGAAAGCTTCAAATTTAAGCAATCTTGAGAATACAATTTTTGAGCAAAATTTGCAAGATTTTTACATAAAAATCTGATATTTCATAAATTAATACAGAAGAAGGTGTGGTATTTGAAAAAATATTAGTTTGCCATATTCATCTTTTTCAAGGAAAAATAAGATAAGCTATATAGAATTAATAAGAAAATTGGAACAAGTAAAGCACGTGATTTTATACACAGTCAATAATGAACTGGTTTATAACGTAAAATGCAGTACAAATCAAGATAAATCAGCATATGCACATTTCAGAAATCAATTGAATTTCCCTATTCAGTGCAAAAAGTCTGGACCTAAACACCCAAATAATTGCGCAACTATGTTGGCCAAACTGAAATGGCTAAACAACATCTCAAAATAGTAGCACACCTAGTGGCACGAAAGGGAAATAAAACTAGAAAAAACAAATGTGAACATGAGATGCAAACAAGAAAAATAAAAGGCAGAGAATATGAATTCAAAATGACAAAAAATTAGAAGTGGTCCTTGGAGACCTTGGAGTCACTGACAAATTATAACTAAATCATAACTAAAAAAAAACTGAAGATCACTTTTAAATAATGGAGACAGATGAAATATCCAACCGGTGACTAGTCATTCAACAATGATTAGCAACAAAAGATTTATTAATTTCTTGGTTTTTACACAATTTTAATGTTCTTTTAAGCGGTACGTTAAGGTGCGTTTAGTCTGACCTATGCACAATAATTTGCTTTGACAAAGAATTTGATAAATGTCCCAATTATTGAACTTTTCAAGAGATGAAAATTTCTCGAGATGTCGTTTAACCATTTCAATTTGACTAATATAACTTTGCATTTATTTGGGCATTCAGGTCCAGACTTTTTGCATTGAAAAAGGAAATCCAGTTGATTTCCGAAATGTACACATATGTTTATTTATCTTGATTTGTGCTGCTTTCTATGTTGTAAACTAGTTCATAATTGGAACAGAAGTCTTTTAGTTGTTTAGGAATGATAGTTTAAATTAATAAATGCTTGAAACCAGAAATTTAATTATATCAAAGAGCATAAAAAGTGGCAATAAATAATATATCTGTGGAAAAAAAATCTATGTTAATAAGACAACATAAAATAAACCTGAAACATATTCAGTCACAGTGTACAAGGTTGAGAAAAAGTATTAACCATATTTTAAAAGGCAACATAGATTATGGATCCTTATTTGTTAGGATAAATGAGACACAGCACCAGTACCAATGAAAGCTCGAACACATCTGTCAAAGTTCTATCACCTAACCTATGAAAAAATCATTGTCACACAAAAAGAAAAAAAAAAAAAAACCGTGTATCATCTATCCATAAAATGATTTTCAAGACAAAATGAGCCTCTATCTGGATTGGATATGAGAGACAAAGCAACTATTCCAGCAAAAGGAAAATGTTTATAGAAAAATGAAAATTATTCTGTGCTGAAAGATATTTTCAATCCTAAAACAGGTTGCTACATTCACTGTTTTTGTTACTTTACTACCAAAGATTTTAACCCCCAGATATCTTTGGCAGTAGTTTCAGAAAAATTTAGTAAATAACACACCATTTACTGCATGGCATTTGAAGTCTTGAACACACCAGGCACAGGGAACTGAAGGGAAATGATCTTGCCTGTCACTAATATCATTCTGAATCAATGACTGCCCCCAAATGAGGCAAGATAAGCAATCACTTAGGGCAGAGCAAAATCCAGGGCAGGTCTCTGCAGAGAACTTGCTACATGTCTGAAAAAAAAAAAAAGAAAAATATAGACTCATATAAATGGCAAAATAAATTAGACGTACCTATTTCTGCATAAAATCTGAATATAATAAATATTCACCAATAAAAAATTTATAAAACACTTAAATGTATAATTTTAAATTGATAGAAATATAATTAATTTTTACTTAAAAAATAACCAAAAAAAAATATTTTTAAAATTTTATAATTTCAAGGTATGTATGCAAACATTATGGTTGCTCCATCAATAACCTTCAACCATTCCATGGTTTTCATATTAATTTATCAAGTATAAGTAGTTGATGAAACAGCCATGATAATAACTATATTTTCTGGAGCCCTGAATGGTGTGTTGACTCCTCATATACCATTTAATTTTCAATGTATTACATCTTTCAGTGTTTCTAGTTTATAAATTATTTACTTTAGATGATTTATTATGTTTATGTAAACATAAAAATGCCTTTTAAAATGTATAAACTGTTGTTCTACAATTTATTCTTTATCAATAATGCTGTGAGAAAAATCGCAGTTTCCAACATTTCCTTATATTACAAAAGCTTTAATGATGTATATGCATAATCAGCATTGTATATTTAAACAAGGTATACGATATAGTTGAATTACACCAGGGTGTAGAACAATAGACTGTTTTTTTTACTAGTAAATGTGTCATATAGTAAATATATACTTTTTGATAAAATTAAATTATGTAGATTTCCTTTAAAATTAACAATGATTGATACATCACTGGCGTAGCCAGGAAGGGGGTGTGGCACACCGGGTCCGTGCCTCAATGGTTGTGATTAAGTTTTCAAAAGGCAACCTTTTGAAGTTATGTTACCTGTCTTTATGTCTAACACAGGCCTTCTCCAGGTGTTAATGTCCTCTTTTGATTTGGATTTTTTAACTTTATATCTGACCCTATCTCGTAATCCTATTTAAGTCCCCAAGCTTCTGATTTTAAAAGAGTTTAAATGTTTTAGACTTGGGATTGTTAAATATTTTGAGTTTGGTGTGTAGGATTGTTAAATGTTTCAGGTTTAGTGAGTGGGTTTGCTTTTTTAGCAGCTTCAAGTAAAGTGCTACATATATCTCTCTTAGCTTTGTCAACACAATCACACTTATTCCAAATATGTGTTTTGAATTCATATTATGTCCAAAGAAAGTTTGAAAAGTTTCTCAATTTGCTTTATGAAGTTCCTAGAAGGTTTACAAACTTTCTGTTTTTGATGAGTTTGCATTATACTTATTTTCAATGTCATTCAAAAATCCGAGATAGATTGAATACTCTATCGAATTTAACAAGACAGAGGAATGCAAAGAACTAAATAAATCATTTTTAATTTTTGGAGGACTTTACAAAATATTTCAATTTCTTTAACTTTTAAAAGCATATAGAACATATGAATTGTTTTAAAATGTTCAACAAAGGAATAAACACTTACTTTACTACTTTTTCTCTCAATGCACATGTCATTCTCAAAGCACCAGCCACAGGCTAAGTTACTTAAACAGCTTTCCATACGCTTATGCCTAAACATTAAATTAGATATGTTTCAAACATCATATAAACATATTAACATATGAATCATTATTTTAAATTTTACATCTCTTATCCAAGGAAATATATATTGATGAGTAATGCAAAGATCACATGTCCACTTTCTGTATAAAATAAGTTGTAAATACTTATATGTCCATTTTTAATAATTTTTTAGTCTACTTTGCCCTTGTGGGTTCATTGAGGTTTGCTGTAAATAATCTAATTTACAAAGGTTTTATATCCGTAGCCCATGCAGCTTTTTAAACAATGTGTGTCTCAAAATTAGCTTCAGTACAGGTCTCGTAATAAGTCACAGTAACCATGGCAAATGCCATGAACTACCATAAAACTGCTGTGATCATCACTGATTCTCATGGCTGACTTTGCTGTGAGTATTTATACTTATTGTGAGTAATTAATGAATTTGTGGAAAAGAAATTTCACATTCCTAGGTAAAAAATTCAGACATTTTGACCCTTACAGAAATAAATTTATTCCTTCTTTTGGCAACATATATCATAGAAAGGATGTTCAGTTTAATTAATCAAGTGAAGGGTGGCTTGCTTAAATGAAGACACACTATGTGTGTTAATAAGTGCAGATGGCCCTTTTTCTTGAAATTTGAAAATAAATGTGTGCCTACATTAAAATTACATTTAATAGTTTCTTTCTTCTGAGATGTATTTTAATGCTTCATATAAATTTGTAGTTTTAAAAGTGAATGTAACAAGATTTTTATTTGTTACATTATTTCAGTCTTTTAAGGTTTAGCGAAAAATTTTCAACTGAAATTTAGAAATCATTATTGATGGTTAGGAATGCCATGAGCTGAATATTTTTTATAACTAACTTATAAATGCTCACAGCAGTATTTGCTGTCAGTTTTAAATTCTTATTTCGAGCCCTACTTCAGTGAACATATGATCATTCTGTCACTATATATACTAGCTACAGGGCATGAAGCTAGTGAGCATATTTTTGAAAATTTTATGGGGACAGATTATGGGAAATGATAAAGACCTAGATTACTGAAATTGAACCAATAGAACTGAAACCACAGATGCATATGACCCTACCACACACTGAGTATATAGTCACCTACAGTGTGACAATGCACTTAGGTCTGGTTATATTGGTTTGATAAAGCATAGTGATGACTAACAATAAACATCACAATTATTTTATCAAACCAATATAACCAACTGAGCCCTGGATATACATGAGTGCATAGACTGCTGTACCGAAAGTATAAAATTTAATTACCTGTCATTTAATTCATTTGCTTTTAGTAAAGTTTTCCAGTGTAAAAATTTGAAACAAATATTTCCTTTCAAGCAAGCTTTAAACACTTTTTACAGAACAAATTTTTTTAAAAACAGCTAAATTAGTCTTTTTTTTATCAGAATCATACAATTTTTGAACACATTACTAATGGTAATCAAATATGCTAAAATATAAAATTTTAAACATATAAATTAAAAATCCATAAATTTAGAATTTATTTTGCCAATCTAACAATAAAAGAAATTCAGATAGTGGACTTTTTGTCTTGCCAATTTTGGACAGTAAGAACAGAGTTGAATGTTTGAGTGATAATGCTGTATGTCATGGATTACTTGAAATTTTATTGAATTTTTTTTTTTTTAAATTTTGTACATAGATTTTCTATAATCCCAGAAATATAGTTCCCTATTAAAGCAAAAATTGACTTTCTAGGTTGGGAATTTATTCACAAACAGTTCAAAACATTATCAAAATTTTGGGCAGATTTTTGAAAATAATTAAAAATATATTAAAATTTTTTTTTAATGTTAATGCCCATCTCAAGGTCTGTACCTTCTATTTACAACAAACAATGACTTTTTAGGCCAAGCATTCACATTTTAAATAGTTGGAATTACCTGGAAACATACTTATAAAGAAGATCAGATACATTTTAACAGTGCAGATATGTATCAAGAACAACTTTAAAGAATAACTTTTTTTACTGTCATGAAAACTATATTGATCATTTTAAATCCAAATGATGTACAATGCCATAAAGTTGGTTATTTGGAAAATATTTTACAAGTAAGATATTCAGCAATTAAAATGGTACATTTAATATTTAAAGGAAAAGGTAAACCTAACTTTCTCAATAACAACATTCCAAAAGCATTCAAATCTATTTACACAGCAATAAATCCCTTGCAATTAAATAGAAATGTTGCTGATGTTGTATAATGCTCAGCATTTTTCCTTATTTCTTGTTTTTATAATGTGTTATACATTGAACAGATTAAGAACATACCTGGAGCAAGAATTTATAGCAAGTTGATCACTATAGATGACTGAAGGCATCACATATGCAAGAAATTCAGATCGCATTTGTCCACTGTATCCTCCTGATATTAACAAAGTATGGCCCCTACGAACTCCCATAGCATGTGAAAACACACCTTGGCCGATTGGATTTTTAATACCTGTTGAAAATTATTTATATCATGGTCAGAAATCAAGATGGCATAAATATACGTAATACAGTATATAAAAGAAATTCCATACTCCTTAATTTATTTAGACAAGATGCATGTTTACATGTAATGAAAATTTGTCAGACTTAAATAGGGATGGCACAAAACCAAACATGAACCGATACCAAATAACCAATACAATTGGATTATCGAAGAACCGATATGATCCAATACCGATTAGATTGCAATTATAATGTATAACTAATTTACAATTGCTGTAAAATTGTGTATGAAACTTATTTTAGCCATAATATATAACAAGCCACCTTCGTAAATATTAGAAAATGAAAAAAATTATAATACACATGCTAATACACTCGTCTGGATATCATAGTAAAAGAATGATCGTGAAATAATAAATAATTTACATTAATCTGAACGTAATAAAAAAAATCATTCTATAGGGAATAGGAAAAAATTGTATAAAACACAAAATAACAATTGTAATCACCTATAAAAGATAAATGCTGGTGAACTGCTGTAAGCATCATTTAATAATGTTCTATGCACTTTTGGCAGAAGGCATTTGTAGCAGGAAACATTCCCAGCAGTCTCTCATAAAATCAACGTTTACAGCCATGAATGGTTCAATGAAATAATGCTGAAGAGGTAGCAAATGGAAAAGAAATGCTATGCACATCAATTGTTGATTAAACCAAGAGCGAACCCACCAAGAGTAGGGCGGCCGACAGGTAAGGGCAAAAGCATACTTTGTATACAGGATTAGGAGGCCTATGGCTCCGGGCTGCATAAACAGTGTACGAAAAAAGGTCAATAACTTGTAAAATAGGAGGTAGTAAGAGTGTACCTTTAATGCATAGGAGTCCGAAAATTTTGTCAGTGGTACTATTTGTAAACCTGTGTCTCCAATCCAAACATAATAAAAAGTTGTAATTTATGCAATTAATTAAACATATTTTAGTGAACCATAGCGCATGCTATATTATTTGAAAAATCAGCTACTATACACTAAAGTATTGAAGTATGTAAGGAAAATTTTTAAAGAAAAGAACCACTGTTCAGGCATAGATATGAACTACAAACAGCCTATCTGCGAACTTGCCATTGCCAGCTGACATTTGATCACTTGAGAGCTATCCAGAAATCACACTCTTACTAGTATCTCAGGAAGGGGAGTAACATGCACCCCCCAGAGAGGGGCTAATGTCATCACTAATACAAAAATTACATTGTGGCTATTTTTCACTACAATGATTGAAACTATTAAGTTTCGTTACCATTGAGCCACAAATAACCCCTTTTATGCATCAAGCCAAAATTTGTCTCATGTTGTCAAATTAAAAAAGGTTATATCAGGAAGGGGGAGTAACCTAATGACATCATGAACACAAAAATTGCATTGTTAAGAGAATATAAAATTCTGAAGCTTTCACTCAAATTTCAAAAAATTCCATCTAATTCAATATTTTTGGTTAACAAAGCTGAATATATAGTTTTATGTAAATTCATTAATATTTGTGGCAGCTATCGTATAAATAAGAAATCAACCACAGACAGGCAGATGAACATCATGTTAAAAATAGTCAAAACGTGTTTAGCAGGACCTAAAACATATATTGGCTTCAAAATCGAAAAATTTCTTAAAACAATACTTTCTCTATTATATATTTTATATGAGAACGTAGTAGAGAAATAAGTTTTACATTGAGGTAAAACATTATATTAACCCCACATTTGATCTCCTTAATCCCATCATTACCACAAACATGTAAGGGAATCCCAGTCCAAATAATTGTATATGGAAATATTGGTTTTAGAGCAAAAATTCTTAAAGAATTCAAAATTTCATAACTTTTTAGCCCAATTTGACACCAAACTAAGAATAATTGAGCAAAATTTTTGTGAAGAAAAAGAAGATTGCAATTTATTAGGCAGATGGGGGTGCGTACCATTCACAATTTTTCAAGCTCTTTTTCTCGCTTTCTTTTATTTATTTTTTTGCAGGAGAAGTTATAGGAGATGCTTAGCTTTTTTTTTTCTACTTTTGATTCGGCTAATGCAAAGTGGATTTTACGGCGGAAAATGCAAGCAAAATAAGTAAAGTAAATAATAGGATAATGAGGCTGAATAATGAACTCTATTGTACAACAATGGTTATTCAATAGAGCGATATTCAGCATACAACAACGGTTATTCATATAAGATGCAATACCGAGATTCAACCAACCCTCCCATGGATTAATTTCAGATTTTTGAAATTTATTGGGCAGTTAAACCATTTGAGGAACCTGTGCATCAAATTGCAAGTTTCTGCCCCTTATAGCAGTGGGTAAACATTTCCGGACATACATGAAAAATAGCCCTTGTATATACTTTTACAAATCACCTTCGGCCTTATTGTTATATAATAAAAGGAGATGTCTCTCTCTCTCTGTATGTGTCTGTATAGTCTGTAGCAGGAAATCTAAGAATCATAAAGCCATGACATGAAAATTGGTACACAGGTACAGTAGGATTTAAGAACATGCATCTTAGCATTATTTTTTTTTAATTCGAATTAGTTTTTTAGTTATTTTGTTTCAAACATCACGATAAAGGTTCAAAAGTAGACCGATTACCTGAATGTCACCCAATCTGGCAACTCTATTTTTAACTGAAAACACCAGGTACAATATCTATATAACTAGGAATGTTTCTTAACACTTTCCAACATAGTTGTAAAGTGTTTATGGCTTTGTTCATTCTGTCTGTCTGTCTGTCCGTTCGCATGATAACTGCCGTAAATATGGCTTTATCAAAATGAAATTTTAGTACGTTGTTGAGACGGTCTGTGGGACATATGGGAATGTAAAAGAATAATATCACCCAATTAGTTTTGGATTTAACCCGGATTGAAAAAATGAAATGCATTGAAACCTATGGGACCTAATTTTTCAAACATTTTTTATGCGGAGTTAAAATTCACAAATTGCTTTGAAAATTTTGGGAAATATTCAAATTATCACGTAAAATGTGTGAAAAAAATTTCATCAAAATATGTTAGTTTTTAAATAAAAATTTAAATAATAATTATGCCCATATTATATGAAGAGATCACATGACTCATTGCAAAATAAAATGTGGCATCCATTTTTTTTATATTTTGCTTAGTGAAAATCATGATTTTTAAGGAACACCTATAATTATACTTAGTATTGCATCCATCCTAAAACCGCTTTATTTTTGTATATTATCTGTGTATCTAAATTATGTGCCTACGCAATTACAATATTATTAATTTTAAATGATTGCTAAACTATAATTATTTCTAAAATGAAGCCTAATTTTAACGTATGCAGAATGTAAACAAATCAAGCAATTGTAAGATGAGTTGTATAAGAATTGCTAAATTCTTTTAATGCAAAATTATTCAGCTTTGGAGTCTGGAATATAAGTGATATGAATGAAATTTTCATCGATTTTATTTAGAAAAGCAGATGATTTTTATAGCACTGTCTTTTTTGGTGAAGTTTTAAGTTTCCAAGTAAAATATATTATTGCACTGAGATAATTAAAAAAATATCACCACTGAATGTATCGCATTTTAGATGTTTAAATAAAATTGCATTTCAGTTGGAAAATGTCTCATAATCAAAGCTTTATGCATGATTAATATTTCTTGTTTTTGTTTAAGTCACTTGTGGCCAACTCATTCAGTTTTAAGAAGGGATTTGTTTCATTTATGTATTAAGATCATCTTCATACCATTCTAAGAGTAAATAAATGACAGAAGGGTGGAACCATAACTATAAACATTTCAATACAGTGCCATATGACCTTCGACTTTAAAGTTTCTCTTTCCTGCAGATACACAGGATCTTACAAACTTATCCCTGGCCTTCAGTGTCCACCTTTTAGGGTAATGATCTATTTCTATATTTTATGGTATTTCAGCACATTGTTCTGCTTCAGGACAAAGGGCAGTTAAAGAAAACCTATTTTCTCAATGCTGATGTATAAATAATAATAATAAAAAAAAATTATATTGGATATATCAGTTTATCAATTCACAAATATTGGTTTATCATTGGTACAGTGACCGCCTCTTATAAGAAACACGTTCGTTTCGCTCGTTTTGTTTCTTATAAGCAGTTGTTTCTTAAATCCGGAAATTTTTTACATATCGTTCTTCCATTGTAAATACTAACTATTGAACACAGTTTTACAGAATTTAAAAGATAAATGTATATAAGTAAAATATTAGTACGTACATAATACATTTGTAAATTAAGTTTTGCATTCAAAAATATTTCTTATTTTACAAATTAAGCCTTACAACTTAAAATATTATCTATATGCATATAGTATGCAGTTAAATAAGAATAAAAAGTAAAACTCATAAGTCGTTCATTTATGTATAAGAGCATAGTACATTTTCATACATACCGTAATCTATTACTGAGGAATAGCAAAAAACTTATCCAGTGTTGTTTGTGCTAACGAGTCTGTGATTAGTTTACGTATATCCATTTCTAAATCATAAAATAGTCCATAAACTTTTTCTGATGCTCCTCTGTGTTCAAGAGTTTTTCTAATTATAGTTAGGGCTTCTCGCGACTGTTTGGCTGTAGGAAAATTTTCTTCTTGTGGAACGTCGTCTTCATTTTCTTCTTCATTGCAAACATTCTGAATTTCCACACTATGTCATCATCATTGTTTTCTTCAGATGTTTGTAAATTTTCGTCGATGTGAATCCATTCTTCGAAAGGTGCTTCTAATTCTTCTTCATCTTCTGCTGGTATGTCAACATTATTTTTCAAAAATCTTGCTTTACGGAAGCAATTAAAAATGCATATATCAGAAACTTTTTTCCATGCGCCTGCGATCATATGGATAGCATCAAGCAAGGTTATTTTCTTGCTTATTGACTACACGGAGGTAGAGAATCATACTTTTTAAGTAAACTTTGCTTTTCAAGCAAAGTAAGGGTTTGCGACATGCTCCACTAGCAAAACATAAAATGACTAACTAAAGCTGTACGAATCTTAATTTGAGTGCATAAGCAAAGATGCCTTTCCTTATCAGTACGTTTCCTTAACTGCCAAAAGATTAAAGCTCGTTTCTTACTGGTTTGGGGTTGTTCCCCCTAAGCCTTTCTACGAAGAAATTCTCTGTCATCCTTTGTTACATAGCAAACTCCCACCCCCTCCCCGTACACCCAGAGACAAGAGATAACAACTCGTCCTTCAGTTAACCTTAAACAAATCGATTTTTTTTTTTTACACCAGAGTGTCGCAAGGAAATCAACAAATTTTCTGTTGAAAACTGTTTCTTATAAGCGGAATCGTGTTTCTTATAAGCGACACAATTTTAATGTTAAAACGAAGTTTGTATTTGTTTCTGTCGTTTTGAGTCTTATAAACGACTGTTTCTTATAACCACTGAATCTTATAACCGGCAGTCACTGTATCTGGAAAATATCGATATATCGGCAATACCGATAATCAGTATTAAATATCGAAACACTCCTACACTTAAATATTTTATAAACTATACATAAATATTCAGCCAGAATCTAAGCTTAACATAAGCCACATTATGGACAAATTTTGTGTTCATTTTAGTAGTACATGGTCCGACAGGTTAATTACCTAATATTCAATTAACGTAAATCATAACATTGCACAAATACAAAATAGCATTCTACAAACCAGAAGAGTTACTAATAATGGCATTATATATTACTTAACATTATATTATATAATGTTATATAAAAATCTATAGAGCACGCTCCAACTACTTTATCATTGCATAAGAGTTGATTGCCATAAAGCTATGACTTATCAACTTCAGAAATCAATCAGCAATTCTTTAAAAATTTAAAAAGATAAAATAAAGAGCCAAACAATAGCTTACCTATAAAATCGCCTTTCAAAGTTGAAAAGTCAATCCATTTATGACATTGCAAATGGTACAGATGTGTTTCATTATCATAGCAAATTTCTTCCTCTACATGTTTATGTGTATATCCTCCATATATAATCATATAGTCACCAATTATAGCAGCTGAATGAAATGCCCTTTCTAATGGTGTAAATACATTCTTTGGATATTTAATTTTTATCCAGTACCTTTTCTCTACATGAAATGCATGCATTATATTACTTAGTTTACTGACATGTGAATATTCAGCAGTTATACCACCAAATACAAAAATGGTTTTTATTGGTTCGTAATACACAGCACTATGTCCAACTAATCGATGATTAGAATTTTTGCTTCCGAATGTCTCAACAGTTTCCCATTTTTTCTTATGTGTGTTGATTTTGTACATTTTGGACGACATAGTACCATCTGATAAGCTCCCACCAATTATATACAGCCACTGTGAGTCGACTAGTGTTGCTGAATGCCTTGCCAATGGAGGAGGCATAAAACCATCAATTTCAAAAAGTTTCCAGTTTGATGAAGATGTATTAAAAAGCCACAGTTCATTTGAAAGACTTCCATTTTGTAACTCACCACCAAAAACAATAATGTCATCAAAATATGGAACAGCAGCATGTGCGTATCGAGGTTCTGGAGAAATAGCTGTTTTAATATTTTTCCACAGATTTCTCTCAAATGAATAAACAAGTGTATCACCCAATACTTTTCGAAAAGTATAGCCTCCAAATACATAAAAACTGTCAGTTCTTTTAATGTACACACCAATATGGCCGGCTCGCGAGCTTATTCCAGAAACTGATACCAAATGCCATGTGTTGCCACTATTTTTATTAGAATCTGGAAGGCTGCAGTCCATGCCAGAGTAACCTGATTTGCAGTTACAATGGACTGGGTTTGTTCCATTCAAATCACACTCACCACGTCCATCAAAACTTCCACATTCATTGGGACAGAGGCTTATTTCACATGCAATACCAGACCATAAAGGTTGGCATAAACATTTATGATTTTGGCACAATCCATTATTGCTGCAGTTCAGTGCACAGTCTGTTATATGGAAGACAGCTTCAAATCCACTTCGAATATAGTTTGTATCACTGTACAATAAAATCAGCATCTAAAAAAATAGGTAATTACAATAAAACAAACTAACACATCCATAAGAATTTAAAATACTAAAGCACAAACTCATTTTATGCAAACACACTATAACTGCTATAGTAAAATATTGATTCATCAAGTAAAGAAACTAATAAAGATAAACATAGGTTAGATTTCGAAATTTTTATTAGGGAGGAGCAAAATTTCAGAAGTCACATGACCTGTCTACAAAATTTAGACACATGATTTGCTTTCAAAATTTAGTTATGTAATACACTTTTGTATATAAAGTGAAAATTGCAGATAGATGCTATAGGTAGATTTATAGGTTATTAAAAACAGGTAGTCATCAATATAAGTTTCAGAGTTATTATTTATTACAATTTATGTATTTTATTTCAGAATGTCAATAAAAATTTAGTTGTAACAGCTCAATTAGTGAACTAAAAGTCACACAATTTTTCGAAAATAATAAATTTAATCTCTAATATGCTCTTACATGCAGTTTTGATTTTGGCCTAATTAGGTTTTATTAGGGTGTAGCCATTTAGTGCCCTATGCACTGGCTAATTGAGTGCTTAATTAAGTTTAACCAAATTACACAGCATTGTCCAGGTTTAAAATAAGTGGCCACTACTTTAATATATTTACAGTTAACACCATTCAATTCCCAAATCTTTTAATCTTTTCGTTTTGATCCAAATCCCCATGCATGCACTCCACAACCATGAAAATCAAAAATAAATAAATAAAAGAAACAGAATGGAATCCTTTTTCTAGCAGAAAAGGCATGGCTTAAATCACACCATGATTTCTAATGCATATTTTGACAGATGTGCAGAAAAATCTACAGGGGAGAAAACTCGACCACACTTTATTAATGGTATCTACAATTTAAATTTTTATGAGTAATGGATTAATAACAAGAGCTGGATAAATAACAAGAAATAAAATAATGCAGTAATTAAAAAATAAAATCATTAGAATGCATAGATATACATACAAAATTTGTTAACCTATAGCATTGTGTGAATTTTCTTTTAACTTTTGTGTGTGCTTGTTTCTGAAGTGTGTGTGTGATCAAGGCAATTGTATAGTTATGGTTTAATTCTAAATCAATTTGAATCACAAAAAAAATAAAAAAAACCTTTTACTTAATCATTAATCATATAGTTTCATACTGAATTATTAAATTTAAAAAATGCTAGGCAAAATTGAAAACAAAACAGAAAACCTGAAATATAAACAAAATTATATACTAAAAATTTTTCTTGTGCAGTTAAAATGATTTTTTTTCTTCTCAAACATGCAGTTTACTTCAGGGTTACTTTAACTGTGTTCAGTGAAACTCTTGGGTTCTCGCAATTGGTTAGTGAAGTCACTTGAAGAAAATTTAAATAGAATTTAAAAGTATTTACAACTTTACGATCATTAGAAGTATTTAAAATCCAAGTTAATACATTATTAAAGAAATTGCTATTTGGAGGGGAAAAAAAATCATGCTTTATACAAGGCACGGCAATATATGGGGGAGGAGGGGATAGTTAGTGCTCGATTTAGCAAAACCTTTCCTATGCAATAATGTATAAAAACATTTTATCAAGTAAAACTCTGAAATATGCATAGCAAGAGTCAAAGCAGTTGCAGATAATCTGAAAAAAGAAATAAGGTAATTCTAAGAAAATGATAGTTCAAGTTCAATATGTCCAAGTAAAGAAAAAAGTGAGTGATGAGTGGAATTTGTAGGGAAGAGGTTGCTTAATAAGCCTGTAAAATAAATCTAGAATGAATTTGGATAGCAGACAAATATTAGAATTGTGTGAATCTTCCTTCTTCAACTTTTTTTTTTCAAGACTGAAGGGAATGTACAAAACATGCAATTTATTTCAGGAGTTACTTCAACTGTATGCAGTGAAACTCTTGGGTTCTTGCAATTGTTATTACAAGAACTACCTTATTTCTTTTTTCAGGTGATCTACAACTGCTTTGACGCTTGTTTTTTTTTTTGGTATACATATTTTAGAATTTTACTCGATAAAATATCCATTCCTCTTTTGGACTAAAGGTTTGTTGGTACTCTTACACTGATGAAGAGGATTCAGCATATTCTCGAAACAGCTGTTTACTGCATTATTTATTATTTGTGCTTTTATATGTTGCTCAAGGTTTTCTTATAATATTAAAATGTCTGGATGTTGGAACCATTTTGGATACTGACATTTAAATTTAGACACAGTACCCATATTTATGTAGCAAACATGAAAATGAGAGTTAAATAGTTTTCAAATTATATAATCTTAAAATACAAGATGAAGAATATAGAAAATTCCCTGAAAGTTTTACAATAAATAGCAAGCACAAATTACATGACCACAATGAATGCAACCAGGGTTCCCACTAAGTCAGGAAAAGAGGGGGAGAATTTCTCTCCTTCCAAAAAATTTTGGGAGAGATTTTCTGTTATAAGGAGAGACACTTAAAATTTCATTTTTTTTTACCATGCTAATTTAGAAAGTAATAAAAAAGAAAGCATTAACTATAACTCATATTCTTCGACATTTAAATTTTTTAATTCTTAAAACTAACATTCTTTTTAAAAATTAATTAGGAGTCGTTTAAGTATTAAGTAAGCACATTTTTGGTAATTTCATAGCTCCCCCCCCCCCCTTGTTAGCAAAAATACTCAAATTCCTGACTTCCCCCATGCTTAAGTTATGATTTTATTTGCTGACATAAAAACGTCTACATGGGTTATTTTATGTAAAATGACTCACATGCGAATTTACGATTTTTTTGTCTGTAAACTGCAAAAGTCGAGGGCCGACTGTATTTACTTTATATTTTGATTATTAAAATCATTTTATGATCAATTTTCATGCAGCAATAGCAATTAAAAACTTTAACGATTTTTGATCGCCGAAAACTATTTCACTAGGCAAATAGAATTAGGTAATAAATTTGACTTTATGTTTGAAAATGGATTTTTTATTTTTTTACAAAACTTGCAGAACATAAGGATTGCATCGTCCTTTTGTTGAATCTCAAGCCAGTCATGTGATTTTAGCCATTTTGTTTGACTCGACTTTTTTCTTTTTGTTTTCAAAATAGCCCTTTATTTCATAAATAATACGTTTGTAAAATAATTTTTCTGTATGAAACGCGAAACAATTACAAACACTGTAGTCGATGCAAGCAGATTGGAAAAGTGGGAAATATTTTTCAAATTAAACGAGGTATGCCGAGGATAGCGTACAAATGCAGATTTTCGTGATGCTGCTCCAAAATAACCTTTCATTTTATTAATAATACGGTAGAAAAATGGTTTGGTTTTTATTATCTGTATATTAAACGACATAATTATAAAAAAATTCAGTCGATGCAAATATATTGTGAAAATGTCAAAAAGATATTCATTGGTCATCTCTCCTCAGAAAATGTGGGAATCGCCGTATGTGAACGCCGTTTTCGCAATCGCGGAGAAACAGATTTTCAGATCATGTAAGAAAGGAATGTCTCTGATAAAAAATTCGTTGCTTTGTTCAAATTTTGTAACATTTTTTGGGCATATATGGCCAATTTCACGACATTTTCGGGATTTTTGTAACCTGTAGACATACTGTGTACGGTAGAAAGGATTTTCGTCCGCGGAAAGAAGAAAATTTCTCGAGCAAAACACAAAAAATGCGGGAAGTACGCGGAAAGAGCATAATTCAAATCCGTGAAAGTATCCTATAAAAAAAAAAAGCAAAATTTTATTTGATCGAATTTGCCACCCGCGCAAGCTGAGGGGATACTTATAGTTTTCTATAAAATATCTCTCTAATTAGAAACACGTAGTACTTTAGTGTACCCAAATCGCGATTGACTGCGATTCAGGCGTAGCTACGAAATCGCGGTCCGCGACCACTCGGCAATCGGCCCGCGATTCGCAACAACGAGGCAACTGATCGCGATTTGTGGTCGCGAAGCAATCGGCCCGATCTCCGATCGGGATCGGATTTCTCGGTATCCAATTTGAAGGAAAAAATAATTTTAGGCCGGAACTGGAGAGAGAGAAATTCTCGCGCAGTCTAAATTTTTACGCGAGATTTTTCATGGATTGCGCGAGAATCTCGCGGGTTCGCGCTGAAATGGGAACCCTGAATGCAACAAACACCTTTTTCAAATTAAATTCGGAAATTATGGCAGAAAATCTAGAAGTAAAGCAATGGCAGATCATCTGAAAAAGAAATAAGGCATTTCCACGAAAATGACAATTTAAATCCAATGTGTCCATTGTGCAAATAAAAAGGTGTGTGACAAGTGAAATATCTATACAAAAGAGGTTGCTCAATAAGCTTGTAAAAGTAAACTTGGCACGAATTCACACAGCATATTATAATTTCTTGTGTAACATTCCAAAGGTTAAAACCATTTTAGATAAATCTACTTTAATTTATATCATCTTAAAATGCCAGATTGAAGAATTTAGAAAATCTCTTTGAAAGTGTTACAATAAATATTACAGAATGCACAAATTAAATGACTCTTTCTTCACAATGGATGCAAAAAAAGATTTTTTCGAAGCAAATCTCTGAAATGTAGCAGAAAAACAAGAATTAAAGCAGTTACAAACCATATGAAAAATAAAGTTTTAAAAACTGACAGCTGAAGTTCAATATGTCTAAGTAAAAAGTGCATTATAAGTGAAATATTTGTGCTCAGTAAGCCTGTAAAATAAATCTGGAAGGAATACATATAAGTACACTAAAATTTCTTATTCCACATTCCAAAGGTTGGAACCATTTTAGATACTGCCTGATATGATAAAATCTCTAAAACACTGACGTGAATTTTGCGATGGTAAGAGGAAAGTTTTGAATATAAGTTAAAATTTAAATGTAAAATCTAAGATAACTAATGCACTAAAATATAAACTTACAGATCCATGGGTGGCAGTAACTGAAGGAGGTGTAGTATTACCACTGAAACTTCCCAAAAGAGGACTTGCATATGATTCACCATCATATATAAAAACATGATCATAGGAACATTCTGTATCCATCTTTGTGAATGAAAATGTGATGGAAGAGTAGTCATCTGGGGCTATTTAAAAAAAAAAAATGAAAAGAGACAAATTAAAGAAAAGGAATAAAATCATTTGAAGTCTATAATTTTTACTATAAAAACAAGGTTTTCTTAGACTTTATGACAGTAGTTTAAAATATACATGAGCAATCAATATCTCTATTTGTCAAGCTTGGAGACAAAGTTTTTGATACACCAACTTTACAACTTTTGTGAAATGGTTTTCATTAGTCAACAGCATACAAAGGTTGAATAAGGAATAAAGATGATACCTCATTTAACTTTTATATGTTGTTGACTAATAAATTATTCATGTTTCAGATTTTTTCTCTCAGCAGTCAGTGAAAATTTTTTTCATATTTAATAATTCAACATCTACAACATTAAATTTAAATTCTGAGAATTCCTGCCCTTTTTGTGGGAAATATCAATTTAATATTTTTGATTCAAACTTTTTCACTGTTCGTGGAATTAATACATTTTATCAGAAGGAGGGAAGTAAGGTCATAAAGTAATTGCTAAGGCCCGGACTTTGATGCCATTTGTAATTTTTTGCCTTTTCCTTTTTTAGGGCATTTTTCTTTCAGAGTTTCAGGCCATCCTTCTTGCTTTAGGTCAATTTTTGCCTTTTCTGCTATTTTTCTTAATAAAAAATTATAATTTCATATAAATTATATAATTTTAGGTTGCAACACTCAAAACCAGGATTGCAAGGAAGAGAAAGGGGAAAAAAAAAATAAAAATAAAAAAAACTTATTAGTTCTTATTTTGACAACTCCGTTCAAGACATTGTGTAATAATACTATCTAGTTTTAAATGGAAAATAATTTGCACTCTCCTTTTCAAAACAGGCTGTGGAAAGAACAGTGAATAAAAGAATTCACATTTTGAGCTCCTTTATCTAGCACTGTTGCTAACATTCCCTTTATGTACAACTTGACTGTTGAACTGCTGTAACCTGCTGTGTTATTACTGCTGTGTTGGACGGTCTGGGTCTCAACAACACCACCACCAAGGCTCCATGTAACAGCTTATGTGCTGTGCCCGGATTGTTTTTAATTCGTTGTAGTATCTCTTGTACTATGTCAGGAGTGTGCATGGTTCTCTCCTGCCCAGTTCACATGCATGTTTACATAGAACATTCCACTTTCTTACAGATGAAATTTCAAACATGCAAATGTTTGGTAGTTAAATAAACATCTGTTTGGAAAACACTATCGGTACAACCTTATAACAGATCTTCCATTTCCATTGGCAATCCTATATGTCAAAAGCATCTCAACCATCTCAACAGTCATGAAACATTCCATGTTACATGCAATATGTATGATTTATGACTGCCTCCATTGTAGCACTACCAAACAGTGCCCTCTAACACTGAAGAGTAAAGATATAGACGGAAATCATCATATATACATTCATAGATGAAAAGGTGTAAAAAGAATAATAAAAAGATCATTTTCAAATTAATTAAAAAGAGAAAAAGAAAAAAAAAATTTTTCAATTTACAATAGAATGAAAACAAATTATGAAATAATAAAATGTTTACCTTTAATAAGCCATTCACAATGTGAGTCTTTGTGATATTCATTCCCATTAGATATAACTCCATATTTAGCAGTTAAAATGATACGTTCACGGTCACATATAAAAGCATGACGATTCAATCCAAGATCTAAACCATAAGTGACCAAAGATGTCAGAAAAAATATGAATATGATCTTTAGAAACTTTTCTGTCATTTTGACTTATACTGATATAGGGTGGGATAATGGGCCAATATAAGCCCACCAAAATTAAATAGCAAGTTGAACATCAAATACATAAGCATGATGCTGATGCATTCAACTTAATTACATCAAGTTCATGTCAGCATAACTTTCAGTACCTAAAAGTGGAATAGAAAGAAATAAAATTTAATCAAATTATCAAATGTAGAAATTAAAAAAAAAGAAATCATTGTCAGTATTATACACTCTAAAAACAAAATGAGCAGAAACATTTTTCTCAACACAGTGAAAGAGAGCTTTCTTCTTAAAAGCTTTCTCCTCTTTTACATTTTTAACACTCAATTTCATCTTTCAATGCTAATTTTATTTTCTTCAGAAATTTCAGTGAAAAGCTTTTTTTTTCCTTAGAAAATTGATTTATGCTTTCTTCTAATATTGCTTCTGTTCTTCATAACTAACCAACTGAGTTTTAAGGCCAGACTATGGACTATACAATTAATCAAACTCTCTATACAGAGTACAGCTGCAAATTAGTACTCGCCACTGGCCAATCAGCAAGTAACTTTTCAAAAATGGCAAATAAGAAAATGTTGTTGTTGAGACCCAGACCGTCCGACCTACCAGAAACGTGTAAGGTAACTGTTTGGACGGCCGGGAAGTGCCACCCAATTTAGACCGGAACCCAGTGGGGGAAAATAAGAAAATGTGTAACATTTTCCAAAATTAGCAAGTAAATTTTTTATATTCGGCAAATTTTGGTGGTTGTACATCCCAAAAGTCACTATCTTTAAATTGTATTATTCGCCAGTCACAATTTTTATAAAATTGGTGAACAATGTCATATCACTCTTTTTAGATTAAAAAAGTACTAAATATGTATTTGAATTAGGAAAAATTAAATATAGAAAAAAAATTAAGAAAAAAAAAGCTCCAAAAAACAGAATGGCAGATTATAAAATGTGGGAAAATGTGAAACTAACAGGAAATAAACATAGAAAAGTTTAAAAATAGAAATCTAAGCCACAGATTTAATCTTGAATTTAATACTGGAGAATTCTACAGTGCAATTTTAACATGCTGCAACTAAAAGTAAATATTGTCATGCAAGTTTTGTAAGAAACAGATAATTGGAGTATAAGAGCAGTTTCAGTATGTGTAAAGATGAAAAATAAAATTTTGTTTCTGAATAATCAAATATAATTATATGCATACAATCAATCTATATCTATAATAAGAGATGTGGGTCAGAAAATTTTCCAGAAATGCGAAAATGTTTCACTATGTTTTCAGGGGGCGCGGTAGCCCAGTGGTTAGCGCGCTGGAGTTGCACTCGGTAGGCCCGGGTTCGATTCCAGCGGCTGCCAAAACTGCCGCCGTGTTCACGCGGAGTACGATCACGTTAAACATGTGGGTCCGTAAGTCCTTCCGAGAGGTTGGTGTTAGGGGAAGGAGGGTACGGTCTCTGTGGATACCTCCCCCACTGGGTTCCGGTCTAAATTGGGTGGCACTTCCCGACCGTCCAAACTGTTACCTTACACCTTTCTGGTAGGTCGGACGGTCTGGGTCTCAACAACAACAACTATGTTTTCAGGAAAATTTTTTGCTCTTTTCTTTTCCTTAGTATTTGAAATTAGAATATAATACTCTTTCCATGCCTTTTTTTTTTAAGCAAGAAGCTTTATAAGAAGTTTTTGATCATTCAATTTTCTAATTTTGAGGAAGAAAAAGGAGGGGGTGGGAGTAATGCTTGTGTGTGTTTTATTTTGAAGAAAAAGAATGGATAGGAACCAGAAGGATACAAATGACATTTTACACATTTTCAGAAAAAAACATGTAAAGTTTTAATAAGCCTATTCTTTCAGTGTTAAGTTAAAAATATGGAATGTTTGGCAAGTTTTTCTGAAGGAAAATGTTTTAATAGTGCCATAAACAGTAAAACCTCAATTATCCAAATCAACTAGGCCTATTTCAGAAAATCATACTTTTTAGATAATCAAAAATTAATCAATTTAGAGATGAGGCCACAGTGATAGTGCTAATTAAGATCACATATTTTGTAATTTCAATTTTTTTTTTTAATTTTGATATTATATTTTAGAACACATCACAAATGATTGAAATGAAGTTTTGTTTGACATAAATTAGGTTGTCTTTGTCAATTACAAGCTGGTATTTTTTAGTCAATTTTTATTATTATATACTAGCCGCCTTTGGCGACCAGCCTGTTCGCTACCCTTGAAAATTCTGACCGTGGCAAACTCGTTGGCGCGACCTACCAGAAAGGTGTAAGGTAACTGCTTGGAAGGCCAGGAAGTGCCACACAATTTAGACCGGAACCCAATGGGGGAGGCATCCAAAGAGACCGTACCCTCCTTCCCCTACCACAAACCTCTCGGAAGGACTTGCAGTCCCACACGTTTAACGTGATCGTACTCCGCGTGAACACGGCTGCAGTTTTGGCAATGGCGGGAATCGAACCCGGGCCTACCGAGTGAAATTCCCGCGCGCTAACCACTGGGCTACCGTGCCATCCGCGACAATCTCCATAACTTTATTTTTATTCGGTAATTTTGGGAATCGAACCCGGGCCTACCAAGTGCAAATCCCGCGCACTAACCACTGGGGTACTTCACCCTCCGCGATATTCTTCATAACTTTCTTTTTATTCACCCAATTTAGACCGGAACCAAGTGGGAGAAGCATCCACAGGGACCGTACCCTTCTTCCCCTACCACCAACCTCTCGGAAGGACTTACAGACCCACATGTTTAACGTGATCGTACTCCGCGTAAACACGGCGGCAATTTTGGGAATCGAACCCGGGCCTACCGAGTGCAATTTCCGCGCGCTAACCATTGGGCTACTTTGCCCTACGCGACAATCTCCATAACTTTCTTTTTATTCATCCAATTTAGACCGTACCCTCCTTCCCCTACCACCAACTTCTCGGAAGGACTCACGGACCCACATGTTTAACGTGCTCGTACTCCGCGTAAACACGGCGGCAATTTTGGGAATCGAACCCGGGCCTGGTAACTGGTTGGACGGCCAGGATGTGCCACCCAATTTAGACCGGAACCCAGTGGGGGAGGCATCCACAGGGAACGTACCCTCCTTCCCCTACCACCAACCTCTCGGAAAAACATACGGACCCATATGTTTAACGTGATCATACTCCATGTCAGTGGCGGAAATCGAACCCGGGCCTACCGCGTTCAATTCCCGCGCGCTAACCACTGGGCTACTTCGCCCTCCGCGACAATCTCCATAACTTTCTTTTTATTCACCCAATTTAGACCGTACCCTCCTTCCCCTACCACCAACCTCTCGGAAGGACTCACGAACCCACATGTTTAACGTGATCGTACTCTGCGTGAACGTGGCGTAAGTTTTGGCAGTGGCGGGAATCGAACCCGGGCCTACTGAGTGCAATTCCCGCGCGCTAACCACTGGGCTGCCGCGCCCTCCGCGACAATCTCCATAACTTTCTACATATTCACCCAATTTAGACGGGAACCCAGTGGGGGAGGCATCCACAGGGGCCGTATCCTCCTTCCCCTACCACCAACCTCTCGGAAGGACTTACGGACCCACATATTTAACGTGATCGTATTCCACGTAAACACGGCGGCAGTTTTGGCAGTGGCGGGAATCGAACCCGGGCCTACCGCTAACTTCCCGCGCGCTAATTTGCAATTTAAAATGACCATATGCTTAATTCCATCATCCTCATTCCATTGTTTCATTGTTCCATCATTTAAAATATCCATAAAATTAAAATATCCATTTAAAATATCCAAAAGTTAAAATATACATTTAAAAAATCCAGATCGTCCCATCATTTAAAATATAAATATAATAATTTATATAGAGCAAAGGTGCTCTATTCAGAACCGTGACGTCACCTCCACCTTGACGTCCCCACCCACCACCTTCCCTGCTTCAGCGGGGGAGAAACGAAGCGTCACGCCGAGCGGAACGGCGAGAAATTTAAAATCATGACGTCTTTAAAATTGCGATCCTGAAGGCAATTTTCATTATTTCTGGACCAGATTAGACTTGTAAGAATGCCAGATGTTTGACCTTTCTGAAAATGTAAATTATTAGTCGAAATTATGAGTACTTTTCACGATGCGAGAATTTAAAAACCAAAAATCGTTTTCTTGACCAAAAAGTGACTTTTGTTTTAAAATCTTTAAAAAATATTAGAAATCGAAATTCAGATTTGAAATTGATATATTTTTACTCGAAATTCTCTGCTCTTTCCGATGGTGTAATTTGTTTTTTTCTACGATGTCTGGATCGTGGAGAAAAAAGGGCAAAAAGGGCAAAAAACGGTCGAAATCGCATAAAACATTAAATAAATAAATAAATAATTAAAATTTTAAAAATCGGTTTTCACGTGTCCCCTTCCCTCCCCCCCGGGTCTCCGATTGCTAAATTTCGTAGCTCTCCGACGCGCGGTCGCGAAACGTATAGTGTATAAGACAGACACACAGACATTGCCTTTTATTATATAGATAATAATTTATTTTTAAGAAGTGTGTAATTATAAGCATTTTTTAAATTTCTTTTTATACATACTAGTGAGGCCCAAGGCATTTTGCATGTAAGAAATAAAAAAAAGTGGTATTATAATATCCATTGTTGTAGATAAGTTAGAAATGAGTCCAATATCAGAATCAATAACAGAACATCCTGCTTCTGTTTCTAACCAATGTACAAAAATATGAAGTTTGGTAAATATACAACAAAAGGAAAGCTCCAAAATGGTAGCAAAAGCTATTCTTGAACCATTTTTTACTGGGTCAACAATCATTTTAAAATATGTGAAAATTCTATGTTACTTTAAAAAAAAATCTATTAAAACATTAAATTTAATTCTTCTATAAAAAGTAAAAAATATAAGCAAAGACAAATCCCCAGAAGAAAAAAATCCTGGTTCCATTTGTAAACTAATGTACAAAAATAATGATGTTTGGTAAGTACAACAAAATGAAGACTCTAGAATGGTAGCAAATGTTATTCCTTAAAAAACATTTAAACACATTCGGAACTATATGAATTTTAAAAATCTTTTTCCAAAATATTGCCACAATCTTATATTCCATGGCTATATTAACCGATGCAACAATATAAAAATATAACAGTTTGTTTATTAAATTTAATTCCCCTAAAAAGAAGTATAAAGTCTCTGTTCTTGCTTTAAAATTTATCTTCACAGGCAGATCTTGCAGCAAGATATAGCCATATTGCTTTTATCCCATTTTAATAATTAGTTAAACACAATAAAAACATGCCAAAGCAATAAAAGTCTTTGCCAAAAAAATCCAGATGACTGAAATTATCAAAAATTCCTGAAATTTTATATCTATGGAATTACAAGCTAACTCTGTTTATACACCAAAGTCGTAACTGAATTCAGTCTAAAATGCAATACAATTCATAACAGTTCATCCCACAGTTCATAAAACATATTATTATATATATCCTTGCCTTTATTACATAAATCAGATATGCCTAATTTATGCCTGCAGCATAAACACAAATTTGGATACGTTAAATAAAAATTGCCTGCAGCATAAACACAATTAAATTAATTCCATTGCTAAGTAACATGATATCATTTTCTTCAAATGAATTTTCTGAAAATATATCGATTAAATGATGATATTTATATGGAAGTGTGTGTTTTATTAATATCTCGATAAACCCTGGTTTTAGAAATTCGAAACATAGATGAGGCCACTCGCAGTAAAGTAGAGAATAACCATATTAAATTTGAAAAAAAAATCAACTTGTGGCTTTGTATATGAAATAAACAGACAGGCAATTAGACCTTCCATTATATATATATATATATATATATATATATATATATATAGGTTTCAAAAACTTATGAACCCATTTAAAATTTCTTCAATCTCAACAAACTTCTTCAACTTGTCGATTAGTGAAGTATGTGAAAGCAATGTATTGATTCTACATATTGGATGTTTTACTGAACATTTTTATCACTTAGTGTTTACATCTATCTTTTACAGTTTAGAAAATATTTCAAGTGAAAGTACACAAAGTGAAGCAAAAACTCACTTAAACAAATACTATTTAGTTTTATCGAAAACAAAATAAGTTTAATATATAAAAATATTGAAATTATTTTTATACACTTATCCCCTGATTTACACGGCACTTGTTTTACACGATTTCGCTTTTACACGGTTTATAAATTAACAGATTTAAAAAAATTGATAAAAATGTATATTCTGCACCAAATACGCCTATACAAAGATTTGATGACATTTTTGAATTTTATTCCTTTGGCAACATTGATGAAAACAACAGGGGATTCCCGGTGTTGTAAAATATATACATTTAGGGGAATCCCCGTATATGGAAATCCCCGTATGTATTTTATAACAGTAAAGCTATCTGGTTCATGCAAGTACATAGTGCAGAAACATTTTAGCAGCAAAGCTTATATTATTGTGCATTTATCTTTTGAACTGGTAAGTTTTCGACATTTATAGTTTTTCTTGCATCTTTATAGTTTGCGTAAATTTGTTAAGATTCTATAATGTCAAAGGATTTGAAGAAAAATCAAATGAAAAGAAAGGTTATTCCTTTAGAAACTAAAATTCAAATATTAGACCGTCTAAGTAATAGAGAAAGAGTAACGGATGTTGCTAAATTTTACTCCATGAATGAAGCCACAATAAGGAAAATAAGAAAAAATGTAGCAGCTGGAACCTGCAGCAGTATAAGTATGACTTCATATGTTAGAGATGTTACAATGGAAAATGCCTTAGTGATATGGATAGAAGACCAAACTCAAAAGCGAATAACGATCGATACCAATGCTGTTACAAATAAAGATTTGAAGATTTATCAATCACTTAAGAATCAGTCGCCGTAGACTTCATCCGATGAAAAGAAGGTGTCTTTTACCGCAAGCCATGGGTGGTACAAGAGATTCAAAGACATTCTTTACATAATCTGAGAATGAAAGGTGAAAGTGCATCTGCTGATTCGGATGCGGCACAACAATATCCGGCAAAACTTGCTGAAATCATTGCCGCTAACTCCTACACTTCTGATCAGGTTTTCAATGCTGACGAGTCCGGATGATTCTGGAAAAAAATGCCAGAAAGAACCTTTATAACCAAAGCTCACAAATCAGATAGTGGTCATAAAGTAGCAAAAAGTCGTATAACAGTTCTTTTCTGTTGCAATGCTTCTAGCGATTATATGATGAAACCATTGGTGATTAACAAATCAAAATCACCACGATCATTCAAAGGAATAAATATTAAAAACCTTCCCGTCTATTGGATGGCTAATAGAAAAGCATGGGTCACTGCCATAGCTTTCAATGAATGGTTCCATAACTTCTTTGTTCCAGATGTAAAAAATTATTTAATTAAAAAGGTATTGCCTTTTAAGGCTCCTCTATTAATTGATAATGCATCAGGTCATCCTCCAGATTTACAACACGAAAATGTAAAAGTTGTTTTTTTACCAAAAAATACAACTTCCTTATTACAGCCGTTAGATCAAGGGATAATTTCAACTTTTAAAGCTCTGTACATCAAGCAAACTTTCAGGTATATCTTAGAACAAATGGAGAATGATGAATCTCTTACTCTGATGGATGCTTGGAAGAAATTTACAATTTTAGACTGTGTTAAGCATGTTGGACTGTCATACACTCAGATCAAACAATCAACGATCAACGCCTGCTGGAAAGCAATATGGCCGAATGTTGTTGAAAGTGGAAATGATAAATCACCAATAGAGCATAAATATTCTCAGATCACTGAGTTGGCCCATACTATAGGAGGAGAAGGTTTTGAAGATTTAGCTCAGGCAGATACTGAAGAAATAATGGCTGATGAAGAATTGAATGAAGATGATTTAATTAACATGATTCGTGAAACAAACAAACATGATGAAGATAATGATTCTGATGAAGAGCAATCTGAACCAGTTGCGTTCACAGCGAGAATCATAAGCACAGGACTTGATTTGGGAAGTAAATTGGGCAACCATTTCTTACAATATGACACAAATGTTGATCGAGCTCTCCGATTCCAACAAGATCTTCGTAAAGGCTTAAATCAATATGAAGAGGTCTATAAAGATTTATCAAAAAAACCTACGAAATTGTTAATTACCGATTTCATGACAAAGTCTTGTCACCCCGAGATCTTGCCTAATTCGTCAACCATTGAGCCAGAATCGCATCAAGAAAGCTCAAGTGATGAAAGTGACATACCTATCAGAAAGAAAAGACTGATAGTACATGAAAGTGATGACAGTGATTAAACTTATAATTAATTTTTAAGGTTCTTTTTGTTTTTTGTTCTTTGTTCCTAATGTAAAATAAATTAAATACAATGTTATATTACTACAATCATATGTTTGTTGTATAATTAATTTTTAAAGGTCTTTTTGGGTTTTTTTTGTTCTTTGTTCCTAATGTAAAATAAATTAAATACAATGTTATATTACTACAATCATATGCTTGTTGTTTTATAAACTAAGTATAATTTTAAGTTTTCTATGATGTCTTACTTTTGTTTTACTTAAATAAATGACTGAATCATGCACATTTTGGGGTTATTTTCGTTTTACACGATTTTACTTAGTAAAATCCAAGATTTCAATTTACACGGTTTTGTGCAGAACCTATCTTCCGTGTAAATCAGGGGACAGGTGTATTTATAAACAGTACCATATTTCTGACAAAATAAGTAAAAAATATTTATATTTATATCTATTAGGTTCGGAAATATAAGCGCCAAAAGTGTTTACATTATTCCCAATGCTCTGATTTCAGTCAGAGATATCCTAACCATAGATGTTATTCATCAAAATAGTGGTTGGTCTCCTTAGCTATAAAGAAAAGCAATATTTATTGTAAATAGTTCCCCAGTTTGGGAAAGTAAAGAATAAAAATATTATTATGAGAAAACTTAAGAGGGACAAGCAATATCGAAAATAATAGGTAACTTAGTTAAAAAATAAAACCTGAAAATTTCTGGAAATATTAAATTTTTATGCGAAAAAAATGGATTTAAAATTTGCTTAACCATTATTTAAATGATACATTAAATTAACATTTTTAGGCGAACCTGGAAAATAAATGTCATTAAACATCTGAAAAGTTCTATACTAATGAAAATTATTGGTGAGTTTTTAAAACAAGGGGAAAAGTCCATAGGCTAATATTTAAGTTTAAAAAAAAAAATAGTTGAACAAAATATTTTTGTATGGAAATAATAAATTGTTTTACTGTTTTTCAAAATATTCGCTTTTAGCATCAATACATTTTTTCATTTGAATAAACCAATTTTAAAAAATGTTATGCTATTCAGAAGTTGGAAGGTGGCAGAAACATGTGATTCATAAGCTTTAACTGCTTCTGGGCTGTTAAATCGTTGAACATGCATCTTATTTTTAATTGTTGGGAACAAGAAAAAACCATTAGATGCTAAATCAGGTGAATAAGGACAATGACTCATCAAATCAATTTTTTCATGCTTGAATTAATAGTTTGAAATGCAATATGTAAGCTTGCATTATAATGAAGAAAGATGCTACATTTTGCATTATTTTATTCTGATTTGAGCAACTATTTCTGGCAAACAAATTGTCGCATACCAATTAGCATTTACCATTCTATGATCCTCCAAAGAAACAGTTGCAATATTTATCAAAAAATGAAGCAATCATTTTCTTTGAAACCATTCCTGTACAAACAACTTTTGTAGGATTTGGTTCATTTTTAAACATCCAAACAGTAGATTGTTTTGTTTTGAGTTCACAGGAACAAATCCACATTTTGTCACCTACTAAAGACATGTTTTAAGACACTAGAGTAGAGTCTTTTGAGATTTTCCTTGCACAATTTGAAATGAGCATCCTTTCGAGCTGGAGTTAAAATGTATGGTACCCAACGTGCAAGTTTACCTTTTTAACATTTAAATAATCATGTAAAAATGAATACACTCGGGGCCTTAAAATGTTAAAAAATGCCTTAATTTCATTGTACGTGACATGATGATTTAAAGTGATCATTTGTTGCATAGCATCAATGTTTTCTGGCATCAAAGCAGTTCTTGGTTGACTTTCATGAAACTCATCACTGAGACACCCATATCTATCTAAGATAGAATTCTTTAAACCAGTTATAAATTGTTGTTTTGGATGGTGCTTCATCACCAAAAGTCGAATTCATTCGCTCGACACACTGCTGCTGTACCAATCCTTGTCGAAAATCAAAATAAATCATAGCTTGAAAATCCTGTCTACTGAAATCCTTGTTTTATCACTACCTTATTAACTTCAAAACAATGCTATAAAAATAATTTTATAGCATTTCTCATCCTTTAACTGCCAATGTTCACATGAAAGATTAAATTTTAAAAATTGTCAGCAGTGAAAGATGTTATTTTTGGTATTGTTGCATTCTAAAAACTTACTAAGTACTGGCCTTCGTAATTAGTAAACATAAATGTTTAAAATATTCAGAAAATGAACTGGAAATAAATAAATTATCTGTGAATCTGGAAAACTTTTAAGGAATGAAAAAAATAGGGAAAACTGACAATTACTTAAACTTATAATTAGAGAGAAAAAGTTAAGAACACCACCAGAAATAGGTTTTTAAAATTTAATAAATACCAAAAATGTGAATCACAATTATAAATGCATGTTAATAATAATACTGTACAGAAAACAAATATTTCTGTGAGTTTTTGCTTGTATTACTTTCAGAAAAAAAAGTTTTGTACTTTGTTGTGAATCTTTTGATTCTCTCCTCGCATTTTAAAATTTCCCTCAGAAGCCAAACCAAGAGAGGATTTCTCCCTTGATTATAAAACCTTGTACCTAGCTAATAAGATATCCCCCAAGTACATGTAAAATATTAATCCATACACTTTGGCATTTAAAAATATTGCTGTGTTAATGTATCATTATTGAAGTGAGTTTCGGGAATAGCTTCCTTAACTAAGGTGACCAATCGTCCTCCTTTAGGGAGGACAGTCCTTCTTTTGTAGGTTCTGCCCTTCCTTGAAAAGTTTCCTCCTACCTGTCCTCCTTTTCGATATTTTAAAACTAATTAGTTAATCTCTGTATTCAGAGACGCCATGCCGAACTGTTACACATCATGTGACGGTACAGTTCGGAAAGACGCGATTATGAAACACATGCGCAGTGCATAGGAGAACTTCACGTGTCTCGCACCATTGCGCATTTCACTTTGTTTACTTTATCTCTATATTATACTTTGTGTAATCAAGATTGAATGTTGATACTCTAGCTGCAACACTTATCGTAAAATTCAATATGAAGGATATTTCTTGCTCCGAAATTTTCAATATATTGTTACTGTTAGAAAATGATATATTGACAAAAAATATTCATTCAATGGAAAAATACTCGTTTAAGTAAATAATTAAAAGGGATGTAAGCATAATTAGTGTACTTTTGTTTGAATTAATAAAATGTTTCATTTATTTACGTTGTACTTTTTTCTTAAATTTTTTCGTCCTCCTTTTCATTGTAAAAAAATTGGTCACCTTACCTTAACACAGACTCAAATTTGATTATATGTAAGTTTTGTTGACATAGTAAACCTTAACTGATTTGAATAAAATATTATGCATAGCTTGAAACAATCATGCTTTAGGTCATGAAGCGCAAATTTTGAATTTCAATCATGTACAGACATACCATCTCTAATCAAATGCCTGATGATAAAGTCTGTGGAGAAAAATTAATTTCAAAAATTTGAGTGTCAAACAGAATTTTCTAATTGTTTGGTACAACTTATACAATTGTGCAAGAGGATGTCTTGTACATTAATTGTTTTATATTTTGGATTTAATATTTTAAGTATTTTACTATTTTGAAATAAAAATCTAAGTTATTAAATATGTAGTTAGATACTCTGCTTCGCTTCAAAGATACACTTACATGCATAGCCACATTTTACTGTTATGTAAAGTATCTGTTCTTAAAGTCACTATTCTTAAGTGCAATAATTTCATTAAAAATAAAAAAAATGCATGAATTAAATATCAAGTGAAATGGTCTAACAGTCTACAAAGACCTTAAAAAACGACTGTAAGTTATATTTTATCAACACAAATGCTGGCATATTTAATAGATTTAACAAATATACAACTTTCAAACATATAGAAAATGATAAATGAATAGTGTTTATAATTTGGAACCATAGTTTAAATGATTTACTCAATTTACTTGATTTAGTCAATGATTTTTATCCCTCTATTAATTTTACAGTTGAGCATGAATCCAACTGTTCTTTACCTTTTTTAGATGCGATTGTTTCCCATAACATTTCTCATATTCAGTCATCTGTATTCCGTAAATCTACGTTTACCAACACCTGCATTCCGGCTAATTCTTTTCACTCTATTTCTTCTAAAAAGGTTTCCTTTATCGCCTATTTCAATCGCACTTTTAAAGTTAGTTCTACTATTATTTCTTTAAATAATGAAATTAATTTAATTTTTAAACTCAGTCAAGATGCAGGCTACTCTTATGAGTTTATTTATAATATTTACGTTAAAATCTGCAAAAAGTTTTTACATGGTAGCCCATTGGTTAGCGCGCTGGAGTTGCACTCGGTAGGCCCGGGTTCGATTCCAGCCACTGCCAAAACTGCCGCCGTGTTCATACGGAGTACGATCACGTTAAACATGTGGGTCCGAAAGTCCTTCCGAGAGGTTGGTGGTAGTGGAAGGAGGGTACGGTCCCTGTGGATGCCTCCCCCACTGGATTCCGGTCTAAATTGGGTGGCACTTCCCGACCGTCCAAACAGTTGCCTTACACCTTTCTGGTAGGTCGGACGGTCTGGGTTTCAACAACAACAACTCTTTTCCAGTCTTATTCCTATTAATGATCGTTTACAGTTTAAAGCCAGTTGTCCTTATCATCCTAAAATTTTCCGCCCCTTATTAATTTTTGTACTGAATTTAAATTTAAATCTGCTCATTCAGCTGTCACCACCTTGTTCAATCGCATTCGAACTAATAAATTTAGGGATAATGTTAACTTTAAAAATCTTGCTGGGGTGTATGTTGTACCCCTCCTTTCTCCGGATAATATCTATAAAGTTTATATCGGTAGTATTAAACGTATGGTTGGTATCTGTTTGTCCGAACATGCAAGAGAGATAAAAAACGGTAAATTAATGACTGCCCTCGCACAATTCGTAAATAAAGATAATTTTCGCCCTCTTTTTGAAAAAAAATTTCTTTTAATTAGTTGCAATAACCCCAGTTCAATCTTGCTTTATGAATCCGTTTTTATTTATTTATGTCGTATTTCAATTTGTAATTTTGACCCTGTTTAAGTCCTAAGTTATGCCTGGCGACTCGTCCTCGATTCCCTGCAGCCTTTGCATAGCTACATTGATTCATAATTTTAATAATTTAAAAATTCTTATATTTTAAAACTATTTTTTGAAATATTTGCCTTTAAATTTTGTATAAATTATAATCTGACTCATAACCACCATTTTGTGTAATTGTCAATTTCATGGTATGCAAATTTTACTTGACGGTATATGTATTGTATTTAAGCACGGTGGCATAGTTGTCCTATTGTATTGCCACTGAGGATGGACATGTAAGATGTCCGAAAGCACTATGGTTTTGTTTTTACATCTGTAGGATGTTTTTAAAATAAAATGACTTTTAGATCAGTATGATTTTTAATTTATTAGTAATTAGTATATAGAAAATGAACAAAGTGTATCAACCTATGTCTAGTATATGTTAAAATAAAAAGCTTAATTCCATAGTGGGTCTTTGTTTACATTAAAAAAATATTGAACTATATTTACACGGTCTTTAAACCGGTTGAAAAAGTGATAGATATGCAAAGTTCATTTCAGAAAAACATTGAGTGAAATTTCTAGTTGTTTAGTATAATTGGTACACTGTTTCATATTCTGGATTTAATATTGAGCTTTTCACTACGTTCTTAAAATAAAAATCTCAGTTATTAAACATGTAGCTAGTTACCCTGCTTCACTTCAAGAATACATTAATATACATAGCAACATTTTACTGTTATGCAGAGATGATACTGATCTTAAATGTATCACTTCAATAAAAATTATAAAGGCAAAATATGCATGCATTTAATTATCAAGTAAAACAATCACGAAGCCCTTGAAAAAAGACTGTAAGTTACATTTTATCAACACAAATGCTGAAACATTTAACAGAGCTAACAAATACACAACTTTCATACATTCAATATGAGTAAAATGTATCAAATTATGGTTAGTATATTGAAATAAGAAAGCCTACTCAATTCCATGGTGAGCCTTTGTTTACATCAACAAAATTATTGAACTATATTTACAAATTTTAAACCGGTTGAAAAAGTGACAGATACGAAGGAGGAAGATGTGTAAAGATCATTTTAGTAAAAACAAATGATTGAAAAGAAATAAGTATTATATGCAGACTCCGTTTTGATTTGACAGGTTCAGGATAAAAGAGATATTTCCTCGTAGAGAAATCGTACATCGTTTACCTAATTGTTGTTAAAAATTGTAGATAGCGCTAACTGTCAATCATAAGTGTTTAGTATAATATCATGTGAAATAATGGTAATTCTCAACTCTACATTTATAATAACATGGAGTCTAGAAGGATATAGCCATACATGTGCTTGGCACGTCATATTGGCTCCGCCTCAGGTCCCGCCCATACTCTCTACGGACATCCTGTCTCAATATACCAGATGGAGACGACTTGTCCTCACCTTCCAGATCTAAAGAGGCCATACAGGAGTCATAAACCAAACCTTCTACGTCATCGGAAAGGGTGTTAGGAAATTGTGCTTGCTAATGCTAAACGTATGAGCGACATAGGGTATCTCCAGAATATTGGATACTTTTTCATTCATCTTAGAGTTTCGTCCAGAACAGAGCACCAGGCGCGAAGCGCCTTTAATCTCCAATCTCTAGGTGTGGTTCTTATCTTCATACTGTGACATTATTTCATTCGTCCATAGTTGGAGGTTCGAGGTTTTTGATTTACTGTTTTTATTATTTGTCCTAGCTCCTAGTGTGGCAGTTTGTTGCACATTAAGAGTTTAAGCAGTTTGGGGGTTTGATGCAGATCTGAGGGTAACCTAGCATTTTAGCAGTTTAGGATTTTAAACATTTTGTAGAAAACCAAAGATCGCGAGTTTTCGTTAATATCAACTGATTAAGGTGGGACGTTCCTAGTACCGAATATCAAAGTTAAGTACCGAGCGGGGTCTCTTACGAGATTTAGCCTTGCGATGATCATAGTCATGCAGATTAAATAATAGTTCATTTGGGACAGATGGCAGATTTTTGTAGAATTTAAGCGCTAGCTTTTTGATTTGGGCTCTAACAGTTTTTATTTTGAAGTCTTTCCTAATTACCGAGTTTCTTAAGTATCTAGGGGCTTTCCTTATAATCCTTAGGGTTTTGTTTTGTCTTGTCTCTAATAAGTCTATGGTAGTTTTACAGGCATATCCCCATACGGGTGCTGCATACAGCATTCCCGGGCAGATGACCGATTTATAAATTAGGAGTTTATTTTGATAACTTAGATTTCCGTTTCCTATCATTGGGTATAAGGCTCCTATGGTTATATACGCTTTTTTGATTATGTTCGTTACGTGCAGTTTCCAAGTTAGGTGGGAGTCTATCGTTACACCTAGGTATTTAGTAGATTTTTCCGCTTTTAGGGCATGGTTGTTTATGTACAGAGGAGGCGGAGGTTTACGTTTTCTTGAGAAATAAATCCAATGACATTTATTGGGATTTAATTTTATTCGCCATTTTTCCAGCCATGTTTGGAGTATGTCTAAGTGTTGTTGTAGCTGTCTGTGCATTACTGAGACGTAAGGGTGTTTTGCAAGTATCGCGCTGTCGTCTGCATAGAGTGCCAGCTCCGTGTCTGGGGTCCTGGGAATGTCATTTAGATATATGTTAAAGAGTGTCGGGCCCAGGATGGATCCTTGCGGTACACTACTTTTAATGAGCTTGGGTGTAGATAAATTATTTTTTACTCTGACTTGAAAGTGTCTGTTATTTAGGTATGAAATTAAAAGTTTGACAAGTGCGTCAGGGACTTTTAGAGTGATCAATTTGTAAGCTAATCCACAGTGCCACACTTTATCAAAGGCTTTTTGGATGTCAAGAAAAATCGCAGCTGTGGGTGTCTTATTATTAAAACCAGAAGAAATGTACTCTACCACTCTCAGCAATTGATGAGTGGTGGAGTGTTTTGGCCGAAATCCAAACTGCTCCGGAATGATAATGTCATTCTCACTAAGGTGCGTGTTCAGTCTCTTAAGAATTATTTTCTCAGTAATTTTACTAAGTGTCGGCAACAAACTGATTGGTCTGTAGTTGGCTGGAATTGAGGCATCCTCACCAGGTTTATGGATCGCTATAATTATCGCTTCCTTCCATTCTTTGGGGAAATAATTTAGTTCTAGTATTTTATTTATTAAGATGGTCAAGTAAAATATTATATTTAAGGGTAGGTTTTTTACCGCGATATTCCTGATTTTGTCGTGCCCTGGGCTTTTACTGTTTTTAAGGTTTTTGATAATCTCTACTATTTCTTGCGGGGTGGCTGGGTTAATCTCAGCCGTGACCGGGGAGTTCCTGAAATTGTTTAGAGTTTGCCTAACCATTCTTAGGGTGTCCTGACACATTAGATCGTGGTTTGGTTCAAATTTCTTTTCGTAATGCCTAGCAAGCGCCTCTGCCTTTTCTTCGTCTGAGTACGCAATATTAGCGCCATCTATTAGTGGCGGGAGTTTAATTTGAGGTTTTCTGAGTCTTTTAGCGAATTGCCAGAGCGATACGTCTTCCGAGCTAAGGGATTCAATTAACTCTTTATACTGTTGCTGCTTTTCTGCGACAATTTTATCCCTGACTTTCCACGTGAGTCTGTTAAGCTCTCTTTTGAGGGTAGGGTCTCTATTAGCCTGCCATGTCTTACGCATTCTGTTCCTTTGCCTAACTAATTGTTTGACATGGTGGGAAAGTGTGGGCATTTTTGGTGACTCACGATGTGTTGTGGCAGATGCAATAGCTCTCCTGATTTCTGTTGTGAGTGTGTGATTGGCAGAGTCAATATCCGCCGTGCTCATAATGTTGAGTACTGCTAAATGCGGCTCGAAAAGTGCTCTTTTGAATACGTTCCAGTTCACCCTCTCTTGTCCCAGAGAGGCTGGAAGGGGAGTGTTCAAATCGAATGTCACCAGTACCGGTAGATGATCCGAGTCGAATTCATCCAGGGTATCAATTGTGTGAGCGTATTCTATGTTTCTCGTTAGGACAAAGTCTATGAATGAGCCATTGGCACCTGAGAAGCAGGTTGGTCTCGACGGTGCAATGATGTCAGTGTTTGTTGTGTTTAGCAATCTATGTATCTGTGTACCGCGTGTGTTGGCTCTCCTGCTGCCCCACGCTCGGTGGTGTGCATTGAAGTCGCCCGCGAGTATTGTGTTTGGATATCGCGAGAAAAGCAGTTCCAGCTGCGCAGCTACATTTATACCACTCATGTTTTTGACATATATTGAAGTTAGGATAAATGGGTTTACATTATTTATTTTAATTTTTATACTAGTATTTTCTATACCTTGAAGATTTATGTTGTTTATTTCCTCGTGGGGAATATTACTTTTAATATATATTGCTGTTCCTCCATGGGGATTTCTAGCAGTTATATTTGAGCTAAGGGTACTTTTTCATTATTTGATAGCCATTACAGGTATGTATGTTTTACTATGTGTTCGTTAATGTTTCTGACGGTCGCTATGTATGTTTTACTATGTGTTCGCTAATGGTTCTGACAGTCGCTGCCAAAAAAAAATTAAAGTTTTTTGGTAATTTTTGCAGTTTTTATCATTTTTCTTGCATCATGCGTTAAGCCTCAAGCCTACGTCATTCAATGTTCGTAGTATATGTTAACGGAAATGTAGGGGCAGAGTTTTGTAATTTATCGTGTTTTATACTTTTGTATTGTATCATTTATTAAAGCTTTGACTCTCTTTCTATGCATACGTTATTGTTTTACGTAATTTCTGTCGGTAACCCTTTAATATTTTGTATTTGTTTTCATTTAATGTTCATAGCATATGTGAATATTGAATTGCTATCTTAAAACATTTTCTATCTAAAAAGTGTTTAGCTTGTTTATTTATTAGGCTTCACTTACATTTATTTATTATTTGGAAATTTTTTGCCATCGATATTTAATTTTGTCTGATCTGCATCTTGGAATTGTGAATGTGGAGTGTACTATATGCTCCTTACTTTGTTTGCCAAGGAATTTGGAGTATTAATAGCAGTAGTTGCATATATTTAAGCTAAATCCTAGTGACCTAACTCTATTGTTTAGCGTATATAAAAAACTTGAACATAGTAGTTAGATTTCTTGGTGGGCTTTTTCATAACTAAAGAGCATGCTCTGTTGTATAATCAAATGTAAAGCTTATTTAGTACTTTCATAAAGAAGTATATTTAATATTATATTGTTCGTAACAGATTTACGGCTTACTTCTTTATTTTGTTTATTCTTTTTAAATTATTTAGTTTTTATTATAATGCACTGAATTTTAATAACTAAAAATGCCAAGTGTGTTCCTGGTTGTTTTATTATAAAAATGGTTCCAAAGTTAGCAGCTTTAAATTTCCTGTTAATGAACAACTAAAAAAAGTGGATTTTATTAATACCTAGAACTAGCAAGTTTCAAAATATTCAAAAGTAAGCTCTATTTTCTCATTAATAACATTGGCCGGCAACCTGCCGTCTGTGAGACTGCTACATTTTCAAATCTACCCTTTACACAAAAATGAACTTGTCCTCAATCTTATCACTCCACCTAATTGTTACGCTATTAGTCCTCTCCCTCCCACTTCATTCGCAACACTTGCGCATTCTTAGTTATTGAAAGAAAAAATATTTTTATTAGATGCAGTCTGCTAGACGGTACGTTTCTGTTTACGTAATTTTTTCCTGTGAAATATCTACATGAGGGGACCGTCAAAGCGAGTATGGTGATAAAGACTTTGAAGATACTATTTTGCGATAGTTTAATGAAGTTGGAAGTGATGTTAGTGATATAGATAGTATTTTAGAAGATGAATATATAAATTCCGAACATGAAAGTGATTCAACGTTGTCAGAAAAATCTGATGAAAGTGAAAATGGAGAGATAAGAAATGATGAAAACTTTGTGGATAGTAAATATATATATGGAAAAAATCAGTACCGATGGTCTGTTTCAGAAGTTCGACCCTCGTCACAAACAAGAAAGCACAATATAATCATGAAAGTGCCAGTTTTAAGAGGTAACGCTAAAGATCTTGGAGAAAAAGTAGATCCATTCTCTATCTGGCAGTTATTATTTACTACTAACAATATTTTACTGCATATCGTGAAATGGACAAACCATAAAATTAATGAAATGCGAATGAAATATGAAACACAGACCACATCGGTATTTAACTCACATCATGAGAACATTGAAACACTTTTTGCCACCGATGGAACCGGCAGAGACATATATTTAGGGCCGTAATGAGTATAAAAAGATTTGCTTTACTTCTTTCCGCATTGAGGTTTGACAATCCTGAAGACAGATCAGAACGAATAAAACAGGATCCAACAGCAGCTATTTCCTATATTTTCAGGAGTTTCACAGTAATTTGCCTAAGTGTCTATGGAATAGGACAGTTGACAAAATGCTTGTTAGTTTCAGAGGAAAAGTTTGCTTCAAAATGTATATGCCAAATATACTATGTAAATATGGAATAAAAATCATGACTCTAACAGAGGCCAGGAACAGTTATCTTTACAATGCATACATATATTGTGGTAAAAAGACTCTGACCGAATTGGACTACAATCTGAATACAGAAAATTTTCTAAACCAACATAGTCTGTTTTGCACCTTGTTCAACCTATTTTTGGAGCAAATCGAAATGTTACTGCGGATAATTGGTTCTCGTTCATAGAACTTGTAGACATCCTATTGAAAAAAAAAGCTAACTTACATCGGTACAATGAAAAGAAAACAAAAGAGAAATTCCATCCAAATTTTTACCTGATAAAACAAGAGAAGTTGGATCAACATTACATGGCTTTCGAGAGGAATCTACAATAATTTCGCATATCAACAGGAAAGGTAAAGCAGCAGTACTCATCTCTTCAATGCATGGCAGAGTCTGCACTGATATTGAAACGCAGAAACTTGAAATTATCGCTTATTATAATGCAAACAAAGGTGGAGTAGATAGTCTTGATGAGAAATGCTCTAAACATTCCTCAAGTCGTCGCACACTCAGATGGCCTTTAGCTGTTTTTTCCGCATTCTGGATGTTTCAATAGTAAATTCATACGTTTTACATCAGTGCTACAAGGATAATGAGGAAATAAAGGAAAAGTCTGTATTTGCGAAGTTATTAGCATCCACACTAGTCCAGGAACATATGGAAAGTCGACTCCAGAATCCTCAACTGCCTCGAGAATTGCGCTTTATAATAGCTCTAATCTTTATGAAGTAAGGATAAGAATTATTTCACTTACGCTATTTAATTAATTTAAATTTGTCTTTTTATTTCAATTGCATCATTGTCCTGTTTTTTTTGCATGTATATATTTTAATATCGTATTGAGAATTTTTTTGTGCATGATTTCAATTATAAATCTAGATGATGCCTTACTTGGGCAACATCGATTTTTTTATTATGTGGTCTACGTTTTGATACTTTTTAATTTTTATTGAGGAACGAAGACAATTAGAGACCATTATTTGCTTTCCTTGCAGTATGTATATATATATATATATATATATATATATGTTATGTATATTTTTATTGTTTATAATGAAACTAAAGCATATTTGTTTCCCTTTTCTATAAGTATTTATTATTTCTTTACTTGCAATATATGTATAGTATTCTGACAGTGTAGTAAAAATTGTATCGTCCAATATCGAATTTTAAAATTCAAGCTTTATCATAACCGATACTTTATGAATTTTATAAAAATGTTACATATTTCGCCAATTTGGTAAAAGAGTAATTGAGAAACAGGCCAGTAACAGAAACATATTTGAGTAAATGGTAAGGAAACTCTGCTCGTACCTTGCTATGCTTATAAACATGAATATCAATCATCCCTATGGGGACAGCTGAAAATAATTCTTAGATGGGCAGTGAATCAAAATATAAGGCCTTTAGTGAATCAAAATATAAATTTCCTAAACAGTTGCCTATGTGATATTGTGCCTCTGCATATATCTAACAGTTCATACATAGTTTCAATGGTTGATGGTTATTATATATTTTCAGCATTTGTTTACAACATTTAGCAATAAACACTAGTTGAATACATGTTAAAAATCAACGATCTCACAAATAAGCTACCCCTGAATAATGTAAATAGTTTAATAATTCGTGTTTCACATTTATTCGACATATATTTTCAAACTATCTACCCGTATACAAAATGTGAAGTTTCTATGCTATTGCGATGCATATTTTTTTCTATCCCTTTACCTTTCGAATGTTTTTCTGTGTAACCCCCCCCCCTCCCCCCTTAAATGAACATTTTTGAAAAGCCGTATTCATCTTGGGTTTTTTATCAAATGATTAGCCCATCTACTAAATTTCAAGCCTCTATCACATTGTAAAGGAGGCGTTTTTCATTTGTTCATCAAATCGAATGTTGTAGTGAGCCGCACCCCCTACAATAGCTAATGTTGGAATACTGAAATTGCCACTTTCTTCCATCCCAACTATTTACCCATGCATCAAATTTGAAGTTATCTCATCGCAAGTATGCCTTTTATATCATTTACCTTTCGAAGGTTTTTGTGTGGAGTATCCACCCCCTTAAATATTTCCCCCTTTAGATCTCGAAGGTGACGAAGGAAGTTGAAAGTGTTCAGTATGGAGCACAAAAAGATACAAATGAAAGATTTTAATAAAAGCTTATGCTTAATTTAAATTTAAAAAAATTAAGTTAAGAAATTTAAGTTAAATAATAAATTAAGATACATTCACATCACAAAAAGCAAGAGTGTCGATAGATTTTGTCAGTGTTCTCTGGCAGGCTGCTCAGCGCGCTCGTAGGAAAATAAAATTATGTGTAGTTAGAATAACTATGTGTAGTTAATTTCGTCGTTTATACGTCATTTTTTCGTAATTATTTTCGTCATTTACATAAAAAAAACGATATTTAGCCAATTTTGCAAGGCTGAAAAGGAACATTTTTTAAATAATGCAAAATACTTTCGAAATCAAATGCAGGGAAAAATACAAAATACTTATCTTCCGTAGAAAATAAAATAAAAAATACGTAGAATTATTGGAAAAGTAACAGGGTCGTAAAATTGCAATGCTTGTAGGACAGTGCTTTACAAAACTTTCTTGAAAAAGCAAGCATATGTTAGTTAGGTGACGATAATTGCTTCGAAGGCGTTAAAAGCCCCTTGCTTAGGCCAAAATGATAGGTAGGACAATATGTGTCCTAAGCAACCACTTAGAAACTGTTTGTTTGCTGAACGAATTGTTCTTTCTTATTTAGGGCGTATGAACTTATTTAGGGCGAACTAGGGCATGAATTGAACTTATTTAGGGCGCATGAAAGGAGCTTATTTAAGGCTAACAAAGACGTGCTCCTTCTTCCATTTTCCCAACGCCTGGGGTAAATCTAAAGTCTGGCTCGGTTAAGTTCTGTACCGTAGTCGATAATACAAGTTTGCTAATATTCAGAATTCTAGGTCAGTGGAATGGTTTTTAGAGAACCTGGAAGTACTTCTAACTCCCCTCCCCTCTTTTTCAACCCTCGGGGGGAGTAAAGTGAAAGTCCGAGCCAGTTGGGTTCTCTATTGTAGGCAATACTATAAATTTTAAAATAATTATTTTTATATAAGATTCAGGCTGATTCAGGCTTCTAGGTCAATCGGAGACAATTGAAGTTTGATCACCAGCCGAAAACAGTAGTGTTCGAAACTTTGTAAGAAGCTGACGAGGATTCGAAATCATGGCATCAGGCAATGGAAACTGTTTTCTTTTTCTGCGTTCAGGGGTGTCGAAAGCCCAGGCCGACCGACTCATCCGAAGACTGAGAGCAGCAATTTGGGCGGCCGGGGCAGGGGTGTCGAAAGCCCAGGCCGACCGACTCATCCGAAGACTGAGAGCAGCAATTTGGGCGGCCGGGGCAGGGGTGTCGAAAGCCCAGGCCGACCGACTCATCCGAAGACTGAGAGCAGCAATTTGGGCGGCCGGGGCAGGGGTGTCGAAAGCCCAGGCCGACCGACTCATCCGAAGACTGAGAGCAGCAATTTGGGCGGCCGGGGCAGGGGTGTCGAAAGCCCAGGCCGACCGACTCATCCGAAGACTGAGAGCAGCAATGTCTATCTGTGTGTCTGTGCAATGTAAGTGCCCACTCTAACTCAAAAATTAATGGACCGAATTTCATAAAATTTGGTAAGTAAGTCACTTAGATGTGACCCTGGTGCTGATAAGTTTTTGGTACGATTCGTAAAAACAAAACCCGCCCTTTCTTGCGAAATTGCGAATTTCTTGCGAAAAATTTACCAAATTTTACAAAATTTGGTAGATAAGTTACTTGTTGGATACTCAGGTGAGGATTAAAATTTGGTACGATTCGAAAAGAAGAAGCCGCCATTTTTTACGAAATGACCAGCAAAAATTTCAGGTATCCACCCTAGCTAAATACTAATTGACCAAATTTCACAATATTTGGTAGATAAGTTACTTGTGGAATATTCTGGTGCTGATTCAAATTTGGTACGATTCTGAAAATAACACCCTGCCTTTTTTTTACGAAATGGCCCGCAAAAATCGCCAAAATCTAAAAAAAAAAAAAAGACTACGTATGCTGAAATGCATCAATTAAATTCTTGTTTTATGCGTAATTTTTGACGAGGAAAAGAATATAACACACTCTATACTTTAGCACTAACCGTTCTCAAGATATTTGAGATTTCTGCATTTTTGTTACGCCGCTATCGGAAAAATGTCCAATTACCAAATAAAAACAAAAATTGAATTAAAAATGCAAATTTAGTGTTATTTGGTGCAATTAAACTCAATCGAATGAATTATTAAAGAAATAAAGAAAATATGAATTTAAGATTGCAGGGAAAGTCATGTGCTGCCCACATCAGATTTTTAGTATTGGTAGTAGCAGAGAACTCTAAAATATTGGCAGAGGTCAGCGTAGACATCGTAGAGTGCTGGGAAACAACAATACTCTAGTTAGAAAAACTCGTAAAACTAACTTACCTGGTTTGGCGCTGACATCCACGTTTTACCTTAGCAGGTGCTCCATACGTGCAGCTTTGACTCGTAGCCGATCATCATCAGAAATTCCCCCAGGAGAATCCTAAATCAAATCCTTCATCGTAGCCACATTCAAATTTATCAATATCAATTCCAATACACATCTCGTAACTTCTGATCGGTTTAACATTAAATTGCTTTTAGTACAGTCATGTTTATAAAAATTGCAACACCATAAAGGATTCGTCAGATTAGAATAAAATGCATGGGACATGTAAAGCAGGGTAGGACATTGATTAGAAATGCAGAGTGAATGCTCATGCCTGGGCTCCGCACCGCCCCTGAACGGTCGTACGAGGAGTATAAATAACGGGATGTGAAAAAGCCAGACAAATATGGTATTGGTTTCTGCGAGTTGAAAACTGTTCTATTGGAGTCACTACATCTCGGCAACGTCAGAGGGCGCCTTATAAGAACTACAGAGTTCGAACGGGGACAAATAATTGGAATTTCGTACCGCGATATTGCCAGTGTTTCTTTCAGGCATACATCCGGAGGGCTTCGCCCTCGGAGACATTTTATGCTAACCTAGTTTCTATTTTGTGACATAGCATTTAGATATTGTTATATAAGACAAATAGAAAACTTGCCCCCCCCCCCCGCCCTTAAAATTTCATTCGCTCCCACGACCAAAAAGTTCTGAAAAAAAAAACCACTGGATATTGATGCCAGTATGGGACATAATGTCACGACAGCAATACGAGTGTGGAAGCAGTGGATCAAAGAAATCTGGACGAATCGAAATTCGTTGGACCACACAATGTGACGACAACATGGGATGATAGACATCTCATTCGTATGGAGGTGACGAACCGTACAGCTTCTTCTCGAGACCACTGGAGCACTGCTACAGGGTGGCATTATCTTTTTCTACGGTTCGAAGGCGTCTTCTGTGCAAAAGACAACGTGCAAGCTGAGGATGCCGTTCCGTTGACCCTGAACCATCAACGCCCCAGGTTACAATGGACGAAGGAGCACAGACCATGACGTACAGATTGGCGTCAGATTGTGCTTTCGGACTAGTCCCGCTACAACCTGGACTACAATGATGGCCTCATATGAGTTTGACGGTGTTGTGGTGAGCTCCATCTTCCTGCATGCGTTTCAGAGCGTCATACTGCATGAATGTTAAGTGTGATGGTATGGTGCCATTGGCTATCATAGGCAATACTGACTGCTACGCATTGCGGGTACTCTTAACAATAACCGTTACATCAGGGAGGTTTCGGAGGCCGAAGTTGTACCTTTCATTCAGCATGCTCCTGGCGCTATATTCCAATAAGACAACAAAAGACCACATGTTGCCCAGAATGTGCAAGTTTTCTTCATTGCACAGCAGATACCACTTTTTCCTTGGCAGACATGTCACCTATTAAACATGTATGAGATATAGTCACTCGGCGACTGGGCCATTACTGTTCTTCAGCAGTTACCACCAATGAACTGTGGACCCGGATCAAAGAAGCCTGGCAGGCAACACTCCAGGAGCATATCCAAACTCTCTTTGATTCGATGCCACGACGTTTAGAAACTCTTATTGCGGCTTCACAAAATGCTGATTTTGTGCCAGCAATGTGGTTGCATTGGTCTGAAATGGTAATCATTTATTTGTATCACCTTTAATAATATGTGGTATAAAAGTCATTCTAATCCGACCATTCCTTCGTGGTGTTGTAATTTTCATAAACATGAGTGTATTTACGATAATCCGCATGGGATTTTTCCATACCGAAGATCTTTCTGAAAGTGTGTAAAGATCCGGGCATGCAATTCGAAGAAAAAATTAAGTTGCGATTGTTTTTTAATTAGTCTCCTTATCCGAAAATTGGTTCTGTTCGGTTGGGTTCCATAGTCGATCACGAGTCGTTCCATAGTCGACCACGAGTCCATTGTCGACGTAAGTGTACAAAATTTCAGCCTTCACTGTCACTGGAGGAGGAGTGAAGGATTTGGAAGCATTTACGACCTCCCAATTTATTGTTCGTTCCGAGGGGAGAAGCGAAAGGTCCAACTCCTTCAGATTCTGAGGCATGCTCGATGCTATAAAGGTGCAAATATTCATTCGTTTAGGTTACGAGGAGTCATTTAGAGGATCGGGAAAGCTTTTTCGTAAAAAATATCTCCTCCTCAAGGGGATTGAAAATATGGCTTCATTGAGTTTGGTGTCATAATGGTCCATACCACACTGTTATCGCCATTAAATTAACATTACTGAACAGGAATTTAGCGACTTTATTGGCTGAAGAAATTGGTATATTTATAGTCACGTGAAAAATCGTCATCAATGTGTCACTGACATTGAGTTTATCTATATATATAAGGAAGAAAAGTATGTATGTATGATCCACCATAACTGGAGAACGGCTGAACCGAATTTTATGAAATTTATCTTGGTAGTCTTGAAATCGCCCCACTTAAAACATGGTCCATGTTTCGAGTTTCTACGACCAGTGGTTCTCAATATATTAGTGAAAAACGACACTTTTTCCTAAGAGTTCTACTCTCTAACTCCATGATTCACAACGAAAAAGGTTGGACATTGTTGGTTTAAAACGTGAAAGTCAATTAAATCTCTGAGTTTTGTGGGTGTTTATTGAACGTATTAGACACTTTTGAAAATCTCAGGTTTGAGATATGATTTCTACTCTCTAACTCCATGATTCACAACGATAAAGGTTGGATATTGTTAGTTAAAGGTCCAGACCACACGACCAACCCTAAGGCTAATGGTAAATTAATGTGTGGTCGATGGATATTGTTGGTGTAAAACATGAAAGTCAATTAAAGTGTTTTGTGGGAGTTTATTGAACGTATTAGACACTTTTGAAAATCACAGGTTTGATATATGAATTTAAATGGAAACTATCACCATGGTTCATTTCTCACAGGCTTACTCAACAACGAAACGTATTAAGAAATCACAAGAAAGATCAATCATGCATGAAGCATTGATTATGAAACACTTTCCAACTTTAATTTTATTTAAACATCTCTAAAAGGCGATACATTTAGCGGTAATATTTCACAATCGGTCCTATATGTTCCGGTGTAATTTTTATCATAGTTTTGCATGGTAAACCCCGAGCAACGCCGGGTAATCGCTGCTAGTATTATTTAAAATAAATAAAATTTAACATTTTTTGTATCGAAATGCAAAATCATTACGTAGTCTACTTTTTATTGTTAAAATAATCGACTAAAACCACAGAAATAATGCCAATAGATTTATGCATGTTAAACAATTACATATATGGATATACATATTTAAACTATATTAAAATGCCAAGCTGAAATTGTATCATAGGCGTAGTCAGGATTTCAAAGAAGGGGATGAGTGTTGAATGTTATTTTCTAATATGAGCCCCTTTCGATAATTATTGCAACTTTTTTACCATCGGGAGAGGGGGTGGAGTTATGACCCCACTCCAGCCTCCGCCACTGAATTTTATACATTCTCGCCTGTTTAAAATATTTGTAACAACTAAACCATTTTTTGTCTCAAATATCGAAATATTTATTTTACAATAATCTGAGTTTAAACATTCGAAAATAACTTAATTTATTACCGCTTTCATGTATGGATAAAACTTACATTCGCTATCTATTTTTATATTTGACCATTAAATAATTGGAAATGCACAGTAAATATTAATTTTCCGAAATTTTGAGCTAGCTATATTATTTCATCTCTCAATTAATATCCCTCTAAAAATTATTAATTTTCATTAGAAAGTGTAGGAGAATTCTGCAATAGATGGGACCCCAATATGGCCGCTGTCGGTCGTCGCTCTCGTTCCCCCAACAGTATCCGTTTGATTTAAACCATTTGATTCTTTGTATTATAGTTTTTTAATTGATTGATGATTAATTCTATCAACTAATTTGTTGATTGTTTGATTGTATTAACTTGATTCTTTAGAAAAGTTGCTGTTGTTCCAGCAAAGATCTTATTTTCACATTAACGAGTGCCTAGTAGGTAATGTGCAGATTATCTAGGTAATTTGCAGATTACCTAGGTAATTTGAGAAATGAGACAGTTTTCGGCACTTTAACGGATCGCCCTAGTTAATCTGCTCATTACCTAGGTAATCTGTTGAATAACTGATTTCTGCACTTTAGGAGTAACATATATACAGTGACCCAAGGCTACCTAGTCTTTTTAGTTAGACGGTGATCATACATCCTTTATCAGTCGCTTATCTTTACCATATATCCTTTACCAGTCGCTGCCCTTTAGATTTATTTATTTTGTCAACATTTTATTATGTCCTTTATTTTCATGCTCCAACTAAGAGAATATTTTCAACCATAAGTTATTTTTAGGCAAGGCAGAAAACGCAACTTAAAGTTCAAACTCTGGAACATTTACACAAAATGCAACTATGAGATGAATCGTCTGTATAATTTTATGGTTTTCTAAAATCTAATCACGTTCTTTTAAAAATGAATCCACTCATCTGAGAAATATTTAAAGTATGAATTTTTAATGTTTCTTATAATGTCAATCAGTTGTAACTCATTACTATAATAAAATATATATATGTTTACTTATTGTATATTTCGTTTTATTTTTGTTAATTATATGTTCACATCTTTTTTGAATTATTCCGAATCTTTTCCACATTTAAATCATTCAGGAGCATTCCCTGGCGTATGGACTACCGAACTGCAGCCCCTCCCACAGAAGCTCATGAAGTGTAAGCAAGTTGCAAAAAATGTACTATAAAGTCTAAAGAAAAAGTTAGTACGAAACATAATTACATACTTAGCACTTTAGGTCAGTAGATGAAACTTTCTTTTTTTAGTCGTCAATTGCCCGATGTAGCGCGAGTCTTCAATGTGTGCCCTCCCTAAAGGCCTTATTACACGACAGTAATTTGGTACAACATACCGTTCGCACAACAGCTTTGGAACGTTTAAGACGTCACTTCACGCAGCACAGAACGAACGTGACGTCACTTCACTCAACAAGTAGGGGGAAGCTCTTTCCCCCTTGCATTCGCTTCGTAATTTCCTCATAGGAATACCGTTTTAGAGTTCTCATACTGTAAAGATCGATTTTAACATCCCAAAGGTTCCGTTTGGATTGAATAATCGTGTTATTGACGCATTGAGAATTCACGACTCACTGTACGTCGTGCACTGAATCTCGTATATTACTCACATATAGAACTCGGTTTTTCTCATGGGCATTGTGTCTTTGTTATTGTTGCCTGCTTTCCATTGTCTAGCGGCAGCTAGACACTGTTCATGAGCCCGTTCACCTTCAGGAAATCAAGAGCATGTAAAGGTTTTAAAGCAAAATCTTCTGTAAGCTGCAGACAGTCTATATGCTCCGGGGAAGCCCGCTCGACCCTACATTTGCTGGAGATAGGTTAAACCTTACGGCCATGACTATAAGAGTGACTCTTTAAGTGGCTACTGGCAAATCTGGATAGAGCCTTTTGATCGTTTCTCTCACAAGTAAGACCAAAAGAATCACCGGAGCGGTCCCTCTGATACTAGCCAGAAGTTGGGAGGTACAAGCCATGTCTTTTTATCCAAAAATTTCCTTCAGTAGAGTTCTAAGAAGATAAGGGAATTGGTGGAAGTCAAAGATTCCACAGCGCCCTCCATTGTCAGGTTATCGGCAATGTCATTATCATAGATATCCACGTGAGAGGGTAATCACTGCAGGGGCACATCATGGGACGAAGAAAGGTATTTAAGTTTGCTCAATATAGAAATACTGGTCCTATCACTTACACTGATACAATTACTCAAGTACTGAATTGAGATTCTGCTATCGGAATCGTTATCTTGTCCAAAATTACTTTCAGACAAGATAGCATCAAGTCCAGCATTAATAGCCACTTCTGAAGACAGAGCAAGAGTTTGGATTTCTCTGTTTCATTTTAAATTCACGATCTGGTGTCTAAATGTAGATTCCACTACCGGTATGAAAACCCCCATTTTTACTGTCGTTTGTATAAATCTGTATAACATCATGAGGAATTCCACTAATAACCTTTAATGCCATTATCTAAGATATGCAAAAATATGCGATTTTTTACTAACTGGAGACAATAGGTCAGTATGGAAATAAACTGTAAGAAGTCCAACTGAGTGACTTTGTTTCAGGGAATGGCTTTCGACATTTTGAAAAAATGATATCCATGGTTGCAGCCTGGCTCAAAGGACTGTTTTTCTTTAGTCTTTGCTTGTTGTGCCATTCATGAAGTTCTGAAGTTCGATTATGGGAGCAGTAACTAAAAACTTATTGTAGTCTTTCACTCTCTATTATTGCGTCTTTAGTGCAGCGTGTGGCCATGCGTCTTCTGTGTATGGGCAGTAGGTAGTTCAAACCGACAGCCAGCCAATAATTTGTCGATAGCAGGGTGCCTGGAGCAGAGCTCCGTATCCCTAGTCAGGTAACATATATGTGGGTCACAGTCTTCCACTGAACCTAGTCCTTCAATAGGGGCCAATAATGATGAAGAAACAAGTTAGTAGTAAACAAAGAATGCTGTAAACAGTGATCTTATGTGATCTTAGTGTTTGAAGAAAAGGAGGGTGGGGAAACAGGCGAATATCCCCTACTGGGATGCAGAAGAGATTCAGTCAGGAATCAGCATGGGACGTCTAAATCGGGATTTAGGATAGCTCTGGGTCTTTTTGGAAATTCACGGAAGTCGTAGTCGGTCATATTATAGATCAGTTCGTTGGGGATCCTAGCAAGATTATCATAGAAATTGTTAGAGAGTTTTCGCATCTCTTGCTTAATAGTTTTAATTTTAAAATCGCGATGTATTACAAAGTTTTTCAAGTATCTTGGGGCTTTTCTGATAGAACGTAGGATTTTGTTCTGAATGATTTGGACTTTTTTATATTAGATTTCGCAGCGTAGCCCCAAATTGGGGAGGCATAGAGAATGATGGGGTGGATAACTGATTTGTAAAGTAGGATTTTGTTTTCAATGCTGACATCATTCGAGTACAGGAGGGAGCTCAGTTCTGCTTTTACAAAGTTTATTTTATCTTTGAGTTTTGCAATGGGGTTTCCATGTTAGTCTGCTGTCAAGAGTGACACCGAGAGTTCAAACCGAATCGCATTTTGCACGATGCAACGTGCATCCTCCCTTAGGCAGCCTACATATTGAGGATTCAGAACGCACAAGCACTGTATACTGTGCACTGCGTTTAGTATGTTGCTCAAATATGCACCAGAAACAGGTTTTCAAATGTTTTTGAGTGTAGCTAGAACGGTAATATCGGGGAAAATAATCGTTTTTCTTTTTCATAAATATTGGAAGAGAATTTTGAAAGTTTTGAAAAAGGAGAAATTTTCAAATTCTTCAAATATATATAAAAATAATATAATATAATTTATATAGGTGGCAGACTTAGCACCTTCAATGGGGTGATTGTATATCTTATACATACTGAATGAAAATCAAACTCTGTAAAGAAAAGGAAAGCATGAGAAACTTTTAAACCATAGCAGAATAAAATACATTTTGCATAGATATAAATGGTAACCAATTTAAACATATTGACCACATATTGAAACCCTAATCGACTTAGAGGCACTTAAACTTAACCTATCGCAAAATTTTCTGCAAATGAATTTCCGTACGTGGAATTAGAAGCTCTGGCCACTCTTATGTTCCAGTTCATGTTGGATTTACTGATTGGCTTTCGACGACGGAACATTTTCATCACACTCTCAGAAATGTAGAGGTATCCGTCCAAAACCGATCGATGAAATCTGTCTTCGAAGTCTTTCACCAGTTTCACCACTTCTCTAGCTGTACATTGCTCATCTTGAAGAAAGATTTTGGTATCCAGTGTCTGTTCGCTCGTCATGAAGGCACTTCCTCGCTCAGCATAGTGTCCTTCAACTTGAACAGAACCTGCAAGATTTAATAATAAATAATTTGAATAGAATATATCTTTAGCTCAACGAAATTAATATTTGCTTATCGTTCATAACTTAGACTTACCACTAGATGACGTCAACGCACCAAAGTATTGTATGATTAATATCAAGGCTCCTAAATATACAGGCTGACGTAACCGCCATTTTGACTCCAACCGGTTCAATCAGTTATTGTCTGCTTGTGCAATTTTAATGGAGTGCGCATGTCACATGCCTGATATTTGATACGCAATTCAACTGCAAAATAGGTGATTCTGATTTCATGAAATTGTACCAATCATTCAAGAAAGTAGTCTAGAATATTTTGATGCTCTTGAGATCCCGAGAAAAGGACGAAAGGGTAACCCTCTTTTCGCTATGCACAGCCATCGCTTTAACTGGGAGCCAAGATGGCCGCTGTTCAGCCAGCCTGTATATTTAGGCGCCTTAATTGAGATGTTCTCCGACGTGAACAACATGACCCAATATCATAGACGTTCCCTATAGCATCGGCTATGAGATGTGTCCACGAACGACTCTCGGTGCAATTCTTTGGCTCAAAAAACGCTGCTAAAACTAGACGTAGTGCCTTTAATCATACCTCGCCCTCACCGTCACCGTGGGCATATATGTTGATTTTTTAAGGTCGTTCACATATTCACCGTTTGGAAGAGATATCTTTGGAGTCATCGTTTCAAAGCAATAAATGCCATGAGTTGAAGATGTCTTTAGTTTAAACCAGTAATATTCGCTTAGCATGTTTTTTAGTTCTGGTTTCGCGCCTCAAGCTTCTTTTAAATATTGTTGGTGGAAAAAGAAAATGTTTGCGCTTTATTGAAAACGTCTGTAAACGCCTGAAAACAAATTAAAAGTATGGAATCCCGCTCCAAGAGCAGTAACCAACCTCAGTGGACTGATTTGACGTTGACTAGGGTTTTCTAAAGTTGAATAGCCCGTAAGTGTCCTGACAACAAGAAAACTTGCTGCAGCATAGCAGGTCTTTTGCTGCAATTGCAGCATATGCTATTGCCTATTCCGCAACTTTCTGAACCTCCACGGTGACCTACAAGTCAATCATACCGCGCAGCCGGCTTCTAATTTGTTGAGAATTAGCCTGCTTTGCCGATTCCAATTTATAGAAGATTGGACCTTTCGCCTTTTGAAAAGCTTTGAGATGTCTACAATAGATTCACACAGCGGCATACACAGATATAGGCCATGTTTGAAGATACATGCCAAAATTGTTGAAATCGAACTGATAGAACCTAAAATAGAGAAATACATAGTGCAAGTTATTCTCCGCAACAGCCTATGTGTGTTCACGTGTGTGTTTATAAGCTGTTGCACCCCTGTCCCGTGTTCGCTTAAAAATTCCTCAAAATATTTTTAATGTTCAAGCCTTCTCTTTTAATTCTCTTGTCCACTGGAAAAATTCGTTGAGACAGAGACATGGCGTAAGAGGTGTTGAATTTTCCTATCTGCGCATGTGTTTCTAGCAAAGTTCAAATATTGATGAATTGTTAATTTTGTGTTTTCTGGGATGAATTTAAAACATTCCTAAATATCGGCAATTGACGTCATACTATTTCCTCTACTCTATAGATTTTACTATTACCATCTGGACTTCATTTCATGCAGACATCTAGTCCAGGCATTTTTTTACTTTTCTTAGAAGTATAGAGATCCTTACCAAAGAATGGAATATAATGAAATACTCCGAAATATTTCCTCTACCCTATGGTATTTACTATTACTATCTGGGGTTTATTTTATGCAGACATGTAGTCCAGACTTTTATTTTTACTTTTCTTATGAGTATAGAAACCCTTACTAAAGAATGGAATATAATGGAATACTCCGAAATATTTCCTCTATCCTATACATTTTACTATAACTATCTGGGCTTCAATTCATGCAGTCATCTAGTCCAGACATTTTTTTACTTTTCTTATGAGTATAGAAACCCTTACTAAAGAATGGAATATAATGGAATACTCCGAAATATTTCCTCTATCCTATACATTTTACTATAACTATCTGGGCTTCAATTCATGCAGTCATCTAGTCCAGACATTTTTTTACTTTTCTTAGGAGTATAGAGATCCTTACCAAAGAATGGAACATAATGAAATACTCCGAAATATTTCCTCTACCCTATGGTACTTACTATTACTATCTGGGCTTCATTTTATGCAGACATGTAGTCCAGACTTTTATTTTTACTTTTCTTATGAGTATAGAAACCCTTACTAAAGAATGGAATATAATGGAATACTCCGAAATATTTCCTCTATCCTATACATTTTACTATAACTATCTGGGCTTCAATTCATGCAGTCATCTAGTCCAGACATTTTTTTACTTTTCTTAGGAGTATAGAGATCCTTACCAAAGAATGGAATATAATGAAATACTCCGAAATATTTCCTCTACCCTATGGTATTTACTATTACTATCTGGGCTTCATTTTATGCAGACATGTAGTCCAGACTTTTATTTTTACTTTTCTTATGAGTATAGAAACCCTTACTAAAGAATGGAATATAATGGAATACTCCGAAATATTTCCTCTATCCTATACATTTTACTATAACTATCTGGGCTTCAATTCATGCAGCCATCTAGTCCAGACATTTTTTTACTTTTCTTAGGAGTATAGAGATCCTTACCAAAGAATGGAATATAATGAAATACTCCGAAATATTTCCTCTACCCTATGGTATTTACTATTACTATCTGGGCTTCATTTTATGCAGACATGTAGTTCAGACTTTTTTTTTACTTTCTTTATGAGTATAGAGACCCTTAGTAAAGAATGGAATATGATGGAATACTCCGAAATATTTCCTCTACCCTATGGTATTTACTATTACTATCTGGGCTTCATTTTATGCAGACATGTAGTCCAGACTTTTATTTTTACTTTTCTTATGAGTATAGAAACCCTTACTAAAGAATGGAATATAATGGAATACTCCGAAATATTTCCTCTATCCTATACATTTTACTATAACTATCTGGGCTTCAATTCATGCAGCCATCTAGTCCAGACATTTTTTTACTTTTCTTAGGAGTATAGAGATCCTTACCAAAGAATGGAATATAATGAAATACTCCGAAATATTTCCTCTACCCTATGGTATTTACTATTACTATCTGGGCTTCATTTTATGCAGACATGTAGTTCAGACTTTTTTTTTACTTTCTTTATGAGTATAGAGACCCTTAGTAAAGAATGGAATATGATGGAATACTCCGAAATATTTCCTCTACCCTATACATTTTACTATAACTATCTGGGCTTCAATTCATGCAGTCATCTAGTCCAGACATTTTTTTACTTTTCTTAGGAGTATAGAGATCCTTACCAAAGAATGGAAGATAATGAAATACTCGAAACTATTCTTCGAAAAGAACTTCGAACTTTGAAAGTCTATAGAAGTTTAGACTGTAAAACTAAAACCTTTACCCACCTTTCAACAATCCTTCAGGTTCTCCAGGAGTAGTAACCAAAGTCCACACCGATCGCCAGCATGAGCTGTAGTAATTCTTCGGGTTATGTTGTCGGTTGATTATGCACACTGTAATAGCCATCGAGTTTTTACGACTCACACCAAAGACTCCACAATGACCACCTTTGAAATATCCCTGAACGTAAGCAAAGAAAGCAGTTTCCATCGCTTGACGCCATGATTCCGATTCTTCATCAGCTTCCCACAATGTTTCGGACACTACTGTTTTGGACTGATGATCAAACTTCAGGAGTCTGTGATTGTAGGGATCACAAAAACAATCATGTGTGACTTCGTTGAAATTGGTAATCAGACTTGGGCGCTCCACGCCTTTAATATAACATGTCAGCACGTGAGTCTTGTTATATTTTGATAGTGCTTTCAATAGAGAGTCTTGGAAATTTGTTTCGTTTTCAAGAAGCTCCACCAGGAAATTGATAACTTCATCCACATGACCATCTGGTGTCCGAAATATTATCCTAGACAAGCATTTCTCGACGTCAATGCTTCGTGAACTCTCCATGACAAATGATTGGAATTATACTGCAAAGAATAGGTGAAATTAGGACTGCATATTATAGTGATACTCAAAAGTAAATTATTTCATTAAAGTTTTATATAAATAGTAAATTAAGAAAATAATTTTAAAATGTAGCTACTAATCATTGGGAGCCCATAAGTCGCGATATAACAAGCATTTTTCCTTTCTACATAAAACATATACATAGTATAGGGAGATCGAAAATTTACGCACATACAATTTTAAAATCATATTATGTACCGAAAAATTAAAATAATAGAATTTCTTTCTGGTTAGGTGACACTAATATACCCTTAGAAATTCAGAAATATCGTCTGCTGTTTTTAATACGTCAGACGATCATTACAGACTTCTCTTACGTCAATTGAAGAACATGTCTTTTTTCTGGAGAGAAATAATTTTTTGTTTTAGAGCAGTATTTCTTTAACCATTCTTATGAGAGTACTGTAAATACTGTAAAGAATAGATAAAATTAGGAGCTGCATATTATAGTGATACTCAAAAGTAAATTATTTCATTAAAGTTTTATATAAATAGTAAATTAAGAAAATAATTTTAAAAAGTAGCTACTAATCATTGGGAGCCCATAAGTCGCGATATAACAAACATTTTTCCTTTCTACATAAAACATATACATAGTATAGGGAGATCGAAAATTTAAGCACATACAATTTTAAAATCATATTATGTACCGAGAAATTAAAATAATAGAATTTCTTTTGGGTTATAGGTGACACTAATATACCCTTAGAAATTCAGAAATATCGCCTGCTGTTTTTAATACGTCAGACGATTATTACAGACATCTCTTTCATCAATTGAAGAACATGTCTTTTTTCTGGAGAGAAATAATTTTTGTTTTAGAGCAGTATTTCTTTAACCATTCTTATGAGAGTCTTATTGAAGAGTTTCAGAAGAAATATCCATGCTCTAAAACTTCTTACAATTCAACAATTACGAGGTTAGTAAAAAATTTCCAAGAAACTGGATCTGTTGCAGACAAAGCGAGAACAGGCAGGCCTTCCGTTTTAACTTGAAATAAACTGACTGAAATAGACTGAGTTGCTGAAACTCTTCAATGAACTGTTCTAAAAATTTTTAATGACACTTTTATAAGTAAAGCCGGAAAGTTCAGGCAAAATGCCATACTTGCCGTATTTTGCCTATTTTTAAAAGTTATGTAGAAAAATGGCTTTTTGGAATTTTTTGTATTTTTTCTGCGTTTTAAACTTTATTTAATTTTCTTAACCAGGAAATAAAAAAATCATGCATTTCCACCTCCACTTTGGTAAAAAGCGCAACTTAAAAAGTACAATCGCTCGGAAAACGATAACAATTCCGAACACTCCGCGTTATTCCGACTTCGAGTTATTCAGGTTTATTCCAAATCGGATTCGTAACTCTTCCACTTGTTGCTACATTCTCTTGGCCTGCCAGGCTCCAAATTTCTCATCTAGTATTTGTGGAACCAGATGGGACGGTAGCTTCATCCATCTACGAATGTAGGAAACTGGAGTGACAATTGCAACATTTGTGGGTAAATTTGTCGCAGGATAACATGTTGCACTTGTATAATTCCATACCCGACAGTATTGCATTATGTATTCAAGCAAGAAGTGTTTCTACAACACAAAGCACTTTAAATCACTATACTGTTGTTATGCACGAAATTGTCCATTGTTCTTGGTGCGTAACCTTTTTATGTCAATAAGTGTATGTAGCATGGAATTAGAAAGAAGGAGATAAAAGTTCCATGGATGAAAAGTTTGAAAATGCCATAATGTAATGAGAATTATATCTGGGTGTCGCTAGTATCAGCAAAGTAGCTGCTACCATAAGTTGACACAATAAAAAGTAGTATTTAGTATATGTATTTTTGATAATTTTTAAATTAAGAGTTCCATAATTATGAGTATAACTAGCCAGTATTTCTTCATAGTTGTAAGGTAGGGTACAAAATATAGGGAGATAAAAATAAATTGAAAGGTAAAAGTATTTTGAATACTTAGGAATATATTCTTTATTGTTTCAGTTCTACTTTGTGCTAATAATTTATTTTTTTATAAAATGACAGTTTAAATAAATATTTTAGGCCTTTCGTTATAGTATGCATACAATGCAGGGCTACTTATTTTATCCAGCGCCACCTGAATTATTGTCTCAAACAATATGGCGTTTTCTTCATATGAAGTTTTAAATCCTTGCTTTTACCTCCATGATATGTAGTTTACATTTTAAATAATTCTTCGTTATTAGAATTTACACGATTTTAATAGTGGCTGCCCATGACTTCAAAAACGGGTGAAGCAGATTCAGCGGGGTGGGGTGGGAGGATTTTCCTCCTCCTCGACAACAAACATCATCAAAATACATCACGCTACTGGCGCAAGTGTTGTCAAATATTATTTAAAAGCAGCCAAACGCGTCGAAAAATTCGCCAAACAATAATAGTAACAACCCATTCAGCGTATAACTTTAAGTGAAGCAGCGCTTATCTTGAGTTACCTCAAGAGATACGGCTAGATTATAAGTATTTATAGGGATCTATAACACATCAAACTTTTACTATGGTTCAGTTACAAATTTTAAATAGGAAATATTTATCAAATAGGCGGAGGCTGTATCTATATTTTTCCTTTGAGTTGTATTTCCTGATGGGGAAAAGAAAAAGAAAAAAAACAGTTGGGCAAATGCACTTTAACTAAAACTTTACACAATATGATTTATTAAAATAGATGAAGAAACGCTTACTTGTTTCTTGGCGGGGGAATAAATTCTAACTCTCAATATATATTGTGGAGTAGGCGGATACACCGTGTTAATTACTAGCGCATATTTTCATTCACATTCGTTAAATAACCTCTAAAATCTAAATTTTCCGGCATGCACTGTTACTCTAAAATTGCAGCAGAAATATGAAAGATAATGTGCATCTTACGCTGTGAAATTCAATGCTGTTACATGGAGATCATTAGCTAGAATATGAAACAATGAAGTTGTAAAATGACCAGTAAGTTACTTAGAATATATAGCTGCTGCTACATATCTATAATTGAAAGCACACAAATTATTCCTGCCAGCATTTTTGAACGCGTGGAGTTGTTTATACCGAGTACAAAACCAATACCTCTTAAAACAGAAATCTTTGCCTCTGGAAATATTAAGTAACGGTTAGAGGGGAAATTAATGACAATCAGTGGTTTATCGTCATAAAGAGGAACGGAGCGATCGCTCCAAGGTGCAAAAACGGGAAGGGACGTATTTTGTGATGAACATCCAGATTATGCATTATGTTATGGCAGATTATGCATTATGTTATTGCAGATTATGCATTATGTTATGTCAGATTATGCATTATATTATGTCAAATTATGCATTATGTTATGCCAGGTTATACATTATGTTATGGCAGATTATGCATTATGTTATGCCAGATTATGCATTATGTTATGTCAGATTATGCATTATGTTATGTCAGATTATGCATTATGTTATGTCAGATTATGCATTATGTTATGGCAGATTATGCATTATGTTATGTCAGATTATGCATTATGTTATGGCAGATTATGCATTATGTTATGGCAGATTATGCATTATGTTATGTCAGATTATGCATTATGTTATGCCAGATTATGCATTATGTTATGTCAGATTATGCATTATGTTATGGCAGATTATGCATTATGTTATGCCAGATTATGCATTATGTTATGGCAGAGTATGCATTATGTTATGTCAGATTATGCATTATGTTATGCCAGATTATGCATTAAGTCATGTCAGATTATCCATTATGTTATGCCAGATTATGCATTAATTAAGAGCTCCCAAAGTTTAGTTGTGCCACTGATGACAATGTACGTTTTGAGGTACAAGGTTCTCCATGGACGCTATAGCCATAATGTAAGACTTGCGTTTCTATGTTCGCGTCTTGCATTTAAATGACTTATTTGTTTAGGTATTGCCGTAAGTATACCATGAAGGTATAAATAGCAGGAACAAATACTCAGTACAATCACTGTAAAGAGAGAAAGGCGAAGCTTTATAGTGGCCGTATTTGGCTTTGCGTATGAGGGAAAAGTAAAAATTCCACTGAATTTGAATCTAGATTTTAAATATTTACTGGATTTAAAAATATGTAAAAGTAATCTCTAAAGATTAAAAATACACCCTGTTGAAAAAAAATAAAATTAATGCACCCATAAAAAAAATTGAGCCACATCCGAGAAACTTGGCATGCAAATATCATTTTGAGAGTTATATAAATAATCAAACTATCAGCGCTAATAATATTATAGAGCCCATGCAACGCACGTAAAAACGACGCATAGTGCAGCATTTAAAACGACCTGTGTTTTTTGCTTTGATACTGCAAATTGTGTATAAAGATGCTTTTGAGGCATACTCGACGGCGCTTCGAACAATTGTCGGATTTAGAGCGAGATCGCATAGGCTCAAGGGAAGAGGTTGGCCCAACAGTCGACATCTTGGTCAGAGCGATATGTTAGCGCGTTGGTGTTGGCAACAATGGATCAGAGAAGGCCCATGTAACCGTCGCAGAGGCTCAGGACGCCTCAGGTAGACAACTAACTTCTTAAGAGGATTGTGCAAACAGGAGAGGAGCCACGCCCACACCAATGACGCCGATATCAGCCATTCGAAGGCATTTTCCATCCTTCATGCATCCTGTATAAAGGGATACTATTCGGAGAGGACTTGCAGAAGGTGGGATTAGGTATCGATGTCCATTAAGGCGCCTACCACTGACCCTTCACCATCAGCAGAGCCTGTCTGGATTAGTGCTGAGCTCGGTCAACCTGGACAGTGTCCTGTTGGCGGTATGTTGTCTTTAGTGGCGAATCTTGCTTCTCTCTCAGTGCTGATAACCGCCACATACATGTGTAGAGGAGGACTGGCTAGCATTCTGACCCCGCATTTGTTGTCGAGCCGGACACGGCCATCACACAGCCTGTGAGAGTCTGGGGAGACATCTCGTGGGACAGTCAGTCTCTTCTAGTTGTTTTGCCAGCCAATCTGACTCGCGCAACAACTAGATGAGACTGGCGACAGATGAGACAACTAGACGACAGATGAGACAACTAGACGACAGATGAGACAACTAGACGACAGATGAGACAACTAGACGATAGAGGAGACAACTAGATGAGACTCTCCACAGACGCTTGTACATCGACGATATTTTGTAGCCGATTGTTCTGCCTATGCTGTCAAGCCACCCAGGTTCCATTTCTCAGTCGATACTATTAGTAGCCTTCTAAGTTAGGGAGTGGCTTTTGGAGGTCCTAGAATGATTTTTGACTCACCCTTATTTACTTTGCCTCGCGCGGGAGGGGGGGGGGGGCGGCAAATCGAAAATCTAGCTCTGTTGAGCCTGACTCTGTTGAGTTGAACCCCCGATAGGGACTTTCACATACCTTTAACGAACCTTTATCACACCTTTCTGGTAGGTCGGACGGTCTGGGTTTCAACAACAACATAACTTTAACGTCGGTAACAGTATGTTGGCACTTGAAAGTAATAATTTTCAGCACTGACATCTGTGAAAACAAATATGATGGTGTACCTTACAAACACGTCACAAACTGACACTTTCAAGCAGGTTTGAAACGGGACATACGGGATCGGAAGAACACACCAAAAAGAACAGGATCGAGTTTCAAGCCGGCTTGAAAAGATGAGTGAATTCAGTGTTTCTTTCAGGCATACCTCCGGGGGGGGGGGGGCGAAGTCCCCCCGCCTGGAGACATTTTATGTTAACCTAGTTTCTATTTATGTGGTACGGCATTAAGATATATTTATATAGAGCAAATAGAAAACTTTCCCCTCTAAAATTTCATTCGCCTCCCGGCCAAAATGTCCTGAAAGAAACACTGATCGAATTCAATCCATTTCCAGAAACAAGATCGAAAATTTCATCCCAGCTTGAAACGCGTTGTGTTGGGAAAATATGGCCGGCACTAAGCGTAATATTTGGAAAAATAATGTGGATGTTAGTTCATTAATATATTTTTTGGTGCGAAAAAGATACTTCATTCCCTAAAGCGAAGAGAAATTGTATAATTTACTAGAAAATTACGGCCGACATAGAGTTGCAAAGACGGGAAAAAACTCAGTTTGTTCCTGGAAATAAACCGGGTTTTTTAGGAAGGGAATTTTGAAAAACTGAGAATTTTAAAAGTTTAAAAAAAGGGGGAATTTTCAGGCAAAATGGGATTTCATTCCATTTTGCCTGGTAAAATAAATGTGTATGACCCAAAACTAATATTTATTTTTTGCATTCGGAACTGCAAATAGCCGAAGCATGAAAGATTGAGAGCGATTTGAAACATTTTTAAATAATGTGACAATATATAAAAATAAAAATTAATTTCACAAAAATTGTAATTTAATTTGCAAATAATTTAAAAGTAAAAACATTCCGAAAGATGAAATACTTATTACGATTAATTCATTCATATACATTTAATATTGAGAGATAACAAGACATCTATATATACTCAATAACATTTTAATAATTTTGTGACTAATGTAAATTGCACGTTTTCAACAAAATTTTTGTAATTTCAAAAATTTTATTTCAATAGACTTCACTTTCAAACTAATATAAATATTTAATAAATTTAACTCAATGGCGATCCGTCATTAAGATTTAAACTTCGTAATGCGGTGGATTAGGCAGAGCACATAGGAAGAAATGTGTAAATTAGTTTCTTCCCATCAAATTCCAATGTTTCCTAAATTCTCGGTTTATTCCCGCTTTTCAAAATTCCCTGGTTTTTTGAAACTCTACCTGAAAGATGGCCACATTAGATTTTGACAGGAAGTACAGGAAAAAAAAAGAAAAGAAAAAGAAATCGACGAAATTGTATCGATAAGTTAATTTATTTCTAATTTTTAAAAATGGCATGACAAAAATAAACGAATTTCAAGTTTGTACACTTATAAATTGTTATAAACATCTTTGTTTATAGCTTTCACTTTCTTGTACCATTTTAGAAGGTAACTTTCAATATTATACAATTTATATGTCATGAAATTGAATGCAATTTTTTTATTCCCCTTCTAACATATCACATAGGCCTCGGTCATAACCTTGATGCCAACTAAAAAATAAAATTCAGCTCAAAATCTACCAAAATTGTATCCTCCATTGGTAACTTGACAAAAATTCTATAGGATCTCTGAATACTATTTTGAACTACATAGTACCCATATAATGCATATTATTACATATGAAAGAATATCTCTCTATATTAAACACACAAGAAAGATCAATCATGTATAAAGCATTGATTATGAAACATTTTCCAACTGAAATGCAATTTTATCTAAAATGCGATAAATTCAGCGCTGATATATTTTAAATTATCCCAGTACTACAATAATATATTATATTTGAAAACTTTAAACTTCATCGAAAAAAAATGAACTTTATTCGAATGACGTCATGGAAATATAAATCGTTTGGCACTTTATGTAAAAGCAATGAATATTTCATTCATATCACTTTTATTCCAGACTCCAGAGTTAAATAATTTTAAGAGAAAAGAAATTTCAGTAATTCTTATACAACTTATCTTAGAATCACTTGTTTACATTTTGCATCCATTAAAATTAGGCTTCGTTGTAGAAATAATCAAAGCTTGATGATCATTTAAAGTCAAAAATATTGTAATTGCGTTTGCACAGAATATAGATGCACAGAAAATACGCAAAAATAAAGCGGTTTTAGGATGGATACAACACTAAATACAAATTTAAAAGAACTTTAAAAATCACGACTTTTACACTGGGAAAAAAAAGATTGAAGCCATATTTTATTTTGAAGTGGGTCACGTGATGTCTTCATATTATATGGATGCAATTACTATTTTAATTTTTATTTAAAAAACTACCAGACATATTTTGCTGAAATTTTTTTTATATATTTTATGGCATAATTTGAATATTTCCTAAACTTTTCGAAGGAATTTATGAATTCTAATTTTGCTTAAAAAATGTTTGAAAAATTAGGTTCCATGGGTTTGAATGTATTTCATTTTTTCAACCTGGGTTCAATCCAAAATTAATTGGGTGATATTATTGAATTATTCATTTACATTCCCATATATCCCAGAGACCGTCTCAACAACATACTAAAATTTCATTTTGATAAAGTCATTTTTACGGTAGTTGTCGTGCGAACGGACAGACAGACAGACAGAATGAACAAAGTCATAAACACTTTTCAACTATGTTATAAAGTGTTAAAAAAGTAGCTGACACCGCCGCTGTTTGACAAATTTCTCGTTATTCGAGTTTCTCTGCTTCGTATCGCAAAAACTATTTTGAGGAATGCGCTGAAAGGTTTGAAGAATACGCTGAAATACACCATTTTTTCGATTTAAACATTAGTTTAAGAAATATTTAATGCCAAAAATCAAAGACAAAGTATTCGAACTGAGAATTCGCGTCCTGGACAGACTATCACTAGCAAAACCACGAATTCTTACAGGAATATACTATACCTACATAGTCGAATTTTTACAGGACGGAACCTTTTTTTTAAATTTCAATTTAGTTTGGGTACTGCTTATACAATTGTGAAGTGAAAACTGTTCTTCCGCATCAGCGAGTCTCTCCAGTTTCTTTCTCTCGTACTGCAAAAACTATAGCATATAAAAATATGAAATGTAATACATTTGTATAGAAACAATAGGAAGCCATAGTGAAATAAACCGTTTTTAGATTTAAACATCAGTTTGGCTTGAAATTGCTCGGGAAGTGAGCGAATTGGAGGCGAGTTTCGAGGGTTGGAGAAGCATAGCGAGCAGGGGGGAGTCCTTTGTATATATATATATATATATATATATATCTTTTAGAATCTATTAAAAATGCTATTAGTAGTATTAAATTGCCTAGTTCCATATATAATATTGATAATATTAAACCCTCCATTAATGATTTAAAAATCTCTTGTTATCACCTATGTTGATAAAGCCTCTAATAATTATGCTATTATCTGTAAAAAATTCTATATACAATTGCTGTTAGATTATTTAAAAAATAATAGTCTTTTTAAACTTGATGTACATTCCATTAATAGTATTAAATTGAAAATTATCAATATGTATAGTGATATAAATATTAAATATTGATTTCTTAAATTTCCATATATTGTGCTTATTCCAAAATTTCACAAAAATCCCATTAAATTTAGAACAGTAACTAGTGGGCATAATACTTACTCTACTACTGCGAGTAAATTACTACTAAATTCTTTAAATAAAATAAATGATAGTTTACGTCAGTCTAGCATTAATTACCTTATTCTAAATGATAGTAAAGAATTAAAAAATAGATTAACATCTCTTAAAAACTAATAGATTTCAAACTTTTGTTTTTACAGATCTTTTTAATAATATCAAGATCTCAGGCCTGTATGATGTAATTTTAGCTCTATACAATGCTTATATTATACTAATCTTTCAACTCAAACCAGTTTTATAAATTTTTCTAAACTTCTTCACTTCGTTATTTTCAATAATTATATTTTTCAAGAAAATAAATTATACCTACAAGTCTCAGGAGTTCCACAGAGTAGCTGCGTAGCAGAATGTTAGCTAATTTATAATTTTATCATTATGAATAGTCTTTTACATCTATAGATTATACACTATACAGATATGTTGATGATCTGATTTGCTTAGTATATACTGAAAATTTTATCATAGATATAGAATTCTATCCTGACAATTTGGAATTAATTCCTAATGAAGCTACTATTAGTAAAAATATTTATCTTTTGGATTTAAATCTCATTATTGAACCTTCTAATAGAATTGTTACTAATTTATATGATAAAAAATACTTTTTTAATATTAACATTAATAAAATCTTACCATTTAATTCCTGCAACTCGATTCTATTGTTTAGAAATATTATTTTTAATCAGCTTTTTAGAATTTATAGATTATCTGATAAAAAATTTCATGCTATACATATTGATAATCTAAAAATTACTAGCAATTTATATAAATATCCCTCTTATTTTGTAAATGGTATAGTTAAAAAATTTAGATTAGCTGGATTTTCATGAATTCTTTTCATGGTGTTTTATATATTAGCCTGACATACTCTTGTTTTAATTATATGTTATTTTAAATCCTCTTACACATTAGCCTTTCTATTATTGCCCCTCTTGATTGTATATTATCCCTTATACTTGTCTTTTTGCATTACTGTTATTTATTTCTTACGAATGGCAACGTTAGATCATATCATTTTCCTTTGTGAATGGCAACACTGGTCTCTTAATTCTGGGTTCCCGAGATCGATAGGTTCGTGTATTTGTTGAGTTAGATTCCAGGTATCCTTGTTTCCTTTTATTTTTTCTTCTTTATGTATGTTGTCCAAGTAGAAATAGTTTATAGATATAATCTATCTATTTTTTCAGAAACATACATTTTTGTGTTTGCTTCTACAAGACACTTGGACTTGAGAAAGAATTTTGAAGAAGTGAACATATCCTGATTTAGGCCTAGACCTTGTCCACGTGTATAGCGTTTGGGCTTGGATTTCGTCTGTTTTTCTTTTATCGATTCCATACCATTGTTTTTTGATACTTTTCTTTGACTTGATGATTCGAAATTTGTATTTTTTTCCTATTTGCTTGAAGATTTGCTGATTTATATTTTTATTTTGTAAGCTTGTTAGAAAGTTAGGTTTTTCGAGTTACAGCTTCTCACTTTTCTTTCATTGGACCTTCATACATTTTTATTATATATATATATATATATATATATATATATATATATATATATATTTTTTTTGATGCCTGTAGTCTGAGTTTAAGCATTTATAGTAATGTACTATTGCTTAATCTGAAACAGGCATTTGTTTGGGTTAATTAGAATTAAATACTCAGACCTGAAGATGAATTTAATTCTGATTAATCATCGAATTCGGGAAGGTTCTGTTCTTTTCTCTTATCGGCATTATGGCCGTGAATTTGCTTCTATGGTGATGTTAATATTACTTGAATTGTATTTTTATTTTTATTTTTTTCTTATTTTTACATAATTCTTATTATTACATTTCAATATATATATATATATATATATATATATATATATATATATATATATATATATATATATATATATATTTATATATATTTATATATATATATATATATATATATATATATATATAAAAATAAATTATTAAATCCAAAGTTAGAATGTATGTAGTAACTCATAATACACTATTCCAAAATTTTCTACAAATACAAAGAAATTAAGACAAAAAGAGGAAATAATAAAGCATAATGCAAGTCATAAGGACAAAGACAATCAACAAATTTCAAAAATGAGGAATGCAAATAAGAAAACAAAAAAATCAAGCAAAAAAGCTTGCACATGGAGGAGATTTAGGCTTACGAGATTAGGCTTACGAAAAGTTCATTTCGAAAAAATTCTCATCGGGTCCATATATCTTTTCGAAATGAACACAAAAATGCTTGTTTCTGAAACACAAGATAGATTTTATCTATAAACTTGTGTTATATGGACGACAAGCATAAAGATTGGAACAATAAAGGAAACATAAATACCTCAAAACGCACCTCTTCAGCGCAACCATGACGAGCAAAATATGACTGGATCATCGTTGCCATATATATATATATATATATATATATATATGTATATATATATATATATGTATATATATATATGTATATATATATACATATATATATATATATATATATATATATATATATATATATGTATACATATATATATATATATATATATATATATATATATATATATATATATATATATATATATATATATATATATATATATATATATATATATATATATATATATTATGGCAACATTGGTCTAGTCATATTTTGCTCATCATGGTTGTACTAATGAAGTGTATTTTAAGGTATTTATGTTTCCTTTATTTTTCCAATCTATATGCTTGTCGTCCACATAACACAAGTTTATAGATAAAATCTATCTTGTGTTTCAGAAACAAGCATTTTTGTGTTCATTTCGAAGGGATATATGGACTTGACAAGAATTTTTTCGAAATGAACTTAGCTTAAGCCTAAAGCTCTTCCACGTGCACGTTTTTTTGCTTGATTTTTTTGTTTTCCTATTTTCATTCCTCACCTTTGAAATTTGTTGATTGTCTTTGTCTTTATGACCTGCATTACGCTTTATAATTTCCTCTTTATGGTTGAATTTCTTTTATTTCTTTGTATTTTGTAGAAAATTTTGGGATAGTGTATTATGAGTTACTTCTTACATTCTAACATTGGATTTACAATTTTATATTTATATATATATATATATATATATATATATATATATATATATATATATATATATATATATATATATATATATATATGTATATATGTATATATATATATATATGTATATATACACACACATACATACATGCATATATATATATATATATGTATATATATATGTATATATACACACACATACATAGATACATATATATATATATATATATATATATACATATTAGTTTAAATATTCTAAAATGAAATTACTTTTAAAGAGTTATATTTAGGAGTCACAGTCTGTATATTTTTTCGGACATGGCTACCCATTCCGACGTGGAATCGGAGCCCTGGTGATAACTGAATCCATAAATGTTTTTAGATCTATCATATCAACATCCGTAACTTAAATTTTTCAGTTATTGTAATACTTTTCGTTTATGATAATGGTATAGGGTGTATTCTCTTCATTCATAATTATGAAATTCAAATCATTACTATTTAATATTGATATGCGAAAATAGATGGCAGCACCAGAGAAAGACCAATTAAATTTTTTTAAATGATAAATATTGTACACGTTTTTTTATAGAATTTAATTATGCCTTAAATCCAAATGCATGCGTGAAATAATGTTTATATATTTGAAAGAAAATTATTTGCTACATATCTGAATCGCTGAATAACATGAAACGAAACTGGGTTTGAGCTTACAGGTCTAGTATTGAGTACAGGTTAAGTTTAACCAATAGATGGCGACACCATAAAAAATTGTTTTAATCAGGAAGAGAATAAATTGTTTTGATATAAACTGAATTTTAATTTAAATGACAAACGACGAAATCAAAAGATACAATCCCAAACTAAAAATTCTGATGTAACACATCAGTTTCCCTACAAATAAAAAAAATCGATGGTGAAAAAAATTATTACTTATGACTCTCTGTAAATGCATATGATTGTTATAGCCACTACCAATAAAAAAAATCTGATGTGGGCAGCACATGACTTTCCTTATACAATGCAATGTATTTACTACTTTTACAATAAAAAGAAAATAGGTTATTCTTATAGTAGATACTTATATTTTTCCAAGATATTGAACTTTCGTCAAATAGTAGTTATTTTCATTGATTTCGAGTCATTTTTATCCATTTGGCGAGATTTTCTTTGATTTAGTAACATTTAAAAAAAGTCGCCAAGTTGGCGACATTCCGCCAAATTCTTTGCCAAAATCTCGCCGAGCGTTATGGACAGAGAAATAATTTATTCTTATAGCAGATAAATGACTATTGGCGTTCAAATACAAAAGTATTACTCAAAGTATCTTTTTTCATAAATGGAATGAGCTAGATCCACGAGAATGATGTCACCCAATTTATCGCGTGGTATTACAAATGAAAAGTGAACATGTTTTTCAATAGGAATTTTTATTTTTATTTTATATGACTTTTTGATAATTTTTTTAAAAATATGCAATATCTCGAGAACGGTTCATGTTAGCGTTCTAAAATTTATGTCAATCGTTTTCTAATGAAAAATTACATAAGAAGTGTCTATTTGAGTAACTTTATTAGCGGTTTTGATATTTTGACGATTTTTTCAAAATTCCACTCGAAAATTTAGGGGGTTCTGAACATTCGATTGCGTATAAAAACTACAGGCGTTCAGTGTTTACGAATTGTGATTTTTGTACCAAATTTCGTTTGAATCGGTCCATTCGTTAGTCAGTTATCGTCTCCACAGACTCACTGACACACACACACACACATACTTTCACACACACACACAGAGATCACTTCAAAAATGTTTGATTCGTGGTCAGGGATGCTTGAAACGTGCTCTCCCGTCGAAAACTCGAATTCGAATTTTCGACCCCGTCACAATACTTTCCTTATACATTATGTATATAAGGAAAGTAAAAACATATTGTGCAAAGGATAAGGAAAACTAGAGCAGCGTATTTAATCACAAATAAGACAATTATGCAGCATTATTGTTTTTTTTTAACTGAAATACGTTCTTCTAGTTTTAGTTATTAATATACAAATTTTGAAAAGATGTACAGCGTTTATTTTGGTTCAGAAACTGGAATGTTCTTAGTGCTCGGTTTTTATTTTCCTTATATACATAGTATAATGTAAACGGAAAGTATTGTGACGGGGTCGAAAATTCCAATTAGAGTTTTCGACGGGACTCCTTTCAAGCATCCCTGATCACGAATCGAGCATTTTTGAGGTGATGTCTCTTTCTGTGTGTGTGTGTGTGTGTGTCAGTGAGTCTGTGGAGACGATATCTCACGAACGAATGTAGAGATTCGAATAAAATTTGGTACAAAAATTACAATCCGTGAGTACTGGAAGCTTATTGTTTTCAAACGCAATCAAATGTTCAGAACCCCCCCTCCCCCTAAATTTTCGAGTGAAATTTTGAAAAAGATCATCAAAAAATCAAAACATTTAATAAAGTTACGCAAATAGACATTTCTTATATCATTTTTCCTTTGAAAACGATTGACACAAACTTTAGAACGCTAACATGAACCGTTCTCGAGATATTGCATATTTTTCAAATAAATTTATCAAAAAATCCCATAAATTAAAAAAAATAAAAGCTGTTGAGAAACATGTTTACTTTTCATATGTAATATCATGCGATAAATTTGGTGACATCATTCTCCTGGATCTAGTTCGTTCCATTAATGACAAAAGATACTTTGAGTAATACTTTTGTTGTTGAACGCCTATAGTCATTTATCTGCTATAAGAATAACTTATTTCTCTGTCCATAACGCTTGGCGAGATTTTGGCAAACAAACTTGGCAGAGTGTCGCCAACTTGGCTACTTTAAATTCATATTCAAAAGTAGTAAATTCACATATATGGAAAGTCATGTACTGCCCACATCAGATTTTTACTTTCCTTATATACATAATGTATAAGGAAAATATTGTAATGGGGTCGAAAATTCGAATTCGAGTTTTCGACGGGAGAGCACGTTTCAAGCATCCCTGATCACGAATCAAACATTTTTGAAGTGATGTCTGTGTGTGTCTGTGTGTGAAAGTATGTGTGTGTGTGTGTGTCAGTGAGTCTGTGGAGACGATAACCGACGAACGAATGGACCGATTCGAATGAAATTTGGTACAGAAATCACAATCTGCAAACACTGGAAGCCTTTTGCTTTTATACGCAATGGAATGTTCTGAACCCTCCTAAATTTTCGAGTAAAATTTTGAAAAAATCGTCAAAAAATCAAAATTGCTAATAAAGTTACGCAAATAGACATTTCTTATGTAATTTTTCATTAGAAGACGATTGACATAAATTTTAGAACGCTAAAATGAACCGTTCTCCAGATATTGCACATTTTTCAAAAAATTATCAAAAAGTCATATAAAATAAAAGAAAAATATTTCTTATTGAGAAACAAGTTCACTTTTCATATGTAATACCATGCGATATATTTGGTGACATCATTCTCGTGGATCTAGCTCGTTCCATTCATGAAAAAAATACTTCGAGTAATACTTTTGTATTTGAACGCCAATAGTCATTTATTTGCTGTAAGAATAACATATTTCTTCCTCCTTAACTCTTGGCGAAATTTTGGCGACGAATTTGGTGGAATGCCGCCAACTTGGCGACTTTTTTAAATGTTGCTGAATTAACGAAAAACTCGCCAAATGGATAAAAATAACTCTAAATCAATGACGACTCATTGATGATGACGACATGGAAAATGACGACTCATTGACGAAAATTCAATATCTTGGAAAGAATATAAATAACTACTATAAAAATAATCTATTTTCTTTTACTGTAAAAGTAATAAACTTATTGTATTATATCAGGAAAGTCATGTGCTGCCCCCATCAGATTTTTTATGTAGTGGCCGCCGTATATTTAAATCAAAACCGCCGGGTTGATAAATCATATCTTTCTGCTTTTCTCGATAATTAACCATTCAATTATTGCTTTTTATTGCTTGCACGCCCCATTTAGCCCATAAAAATAATAACTGATCAACATAACAACAAAACCTATATTGCTATAGTGATATAGCAAAATCAATCAGCTTTATTTACGTCTTTCACATGTTAGTAACTGCATGGGAAAATGTTACCCCAATAACAATTTTTCATTATATAAAAAAAATCGGGATTTTACAGTCCGATTTAATCAATAGTTGAAACAGAAAAAATTCCGAGGGGCTTGAAGATCCACGTAATGGCGATGAGCTTAACGAAGAATTCTGGAATTGGGTCACAGTGTTTCTTTCAGGCATCTGGGGTCGCGAAGCCCCCCCCCCCAGCCGGCCCTACTTCGTGGGTTCGAGACACTTTTTGAACACTCAATAGTTTTGTTGTGGGTTCCTAAACCCCCTGATATTATTGAGCGTATTTAGTGGAGGAAATATTGGCATATATGCATACATTTTGTTATGTACAAAGTGTGTATATATAAAGTGTTGCTATATATAAAGTGTGTTGTTGTTGTTGAGACCCAGACCGTCCGACCTACCAGAAAGGTGTAAGGTAACTGTATGGACGGCCGGGAAGTGCCACCCAATTTAGACCGGAACCCAGTGGGGGAGGCATCCACAGGGACCGTACCCTCCTTCCCCTACCACCAACCTCTCGGAAGGACTTACGGACCCACATGTTTAACGTGATCGTACTCCGCATGAACACGGCGGCATTTGTGGTAGCGTGCAAATCAAGCGCGCAAACCACGGGGATACCGCACCCGAGATGGCCAACAGCACGCGGTGTTCCTAGGTGGTCACCCACCAAGTGCTAACCGCGCCCGATGCTGCTTGACTTCGGTGATCTAACGAGAACCGGTGTTTTCAGCACGGTACGGCCGTTGGCCTATATATAAAGTGTGTATAGAAATTTATCCCTCAGCCTGTTTAGTGAATTTACTGAATACAAGATTGTAACTCAGAAATGATTTGAAAAGAATTTTTTTCTTTTGGTATTTTTAACATTGTTAAAAATACCTATATAAATAAAATTTTACATTGTTTTGTTATTTTTATGCAGATAATTGAGTTAGAAATTAACACAGTATCGTTATATTGTATATATGACGTTGCGTCTACAAAAGCAAAATAAATAAAATAAATAATTATCTAGAGGGAAAAAATATTTTTTCTGTACTTAATTATTTGCTTCATTGTACCATTTCAGACGTTTTATTGTGCCAGATAATTTGACTGAATAAAATTTAAGTTCGACTTAAACTAGAAGGTATGCCCGTCATATGACGGAATTCAAAATTTGAAAAATATGACCTCCCATTTGGCATCATTTTTTAAAATTTGGCGAGATTTGAGACATCTCGCCAAATTCTTTGTCAAACGTCACGGATGGAAGAACAGAGAAATGGCTTTTTCTTATAGTAAATTCTTATATTCTTTTCAAGATATTAAATTTTCATTGACTTGGTGATATTTTCGTTAATTTTTGTGATATTTTGTTCAATTTTGAGACATTTGAAAAAACTCGCCAAAATTTTCGCGAAGTGGGACAATTGGACTGACAGACAAACGCTGCCGAAGCATCATTACAATACTATACCCTTTCAAAACACAATTTATTGATTTGGCGTCATTTTTATCAATTTTGAGACATTTTTATCGATATCCAACATTGTCGCTAATTTGACGGCATTTTAAAATTTAGCCAAATTTCTCCCTAAGTGGGACGGGTGGACTGACAAGCAAACGAAACATCACCGAAATATCATTACAATGAATACTATCCCCTTTCAAAACACAATTAATTTCATTAATTTTGAGTCTTAGTTATCAATTTGGCGACATTTTTATCGATTTGGCGATATTTTCGTCAATTTAGTGATATTTTGATAAATTTAGCGATGTTTTGATAAATTTGGCGACATTTAAAAACTCGACAAATGTGTCGTGCAGTGGAACGGTTGGACTGGCAGATAAATGCTTCCGAAACATCATTACAATACTATCCCCTTTCAAAACAGAACTAATTTCATTAACTTGGTGTCATATTTATCAATTTGGCGACATTTTTTTATCAATTTGGCGACATTTTTATCGATTTGGCGACATTTTAAAAAGTCGCCGAATGTGTAGTCAAGTGGAATGGTTAGACTTGACAGACAAACGATATCGAAACATCGGTACAATACTATTCCCTTTCAAAAAGCAATTAATTTCATTGATTTGGTGTCATTTTTATCAATTGGGCGTCATTTTGATCGATTTGGCAACATTTTCGTCAATTTCGCAATATATAAAAAAAAATCGCCAAGTTGGCGATATCTCGCCAAAATCGTCGCCAAAAATTTCGCCAAGAGAGATCGCCAGAGATAGATAGATAGAAGGTGTTTATATTATTAATCCTCTGAAAAATGCATGATTCATTCGATTTAAAATTTCAAGAACCCCCCAATATTTTTTAGAGTCCGCGCCTATGTTCATTGGATTATTCGACCCCCCTCCCCAAGACATTTTAAGTTACCCAGCTAAATGTTAATAAATTCAGGCTGTAATGGAAAAAAATGTTTCTTTTTTAATGCTAAAGTTTTGGAACAGAACATGTTGTTGTTGTTACCCAGACAGTCCGACCTACCTGAAAGGTGTAAGGTAACTGTTTGGACGGCCGGGAAGTGCCACCCAATTTAGACCGGAACCCAGTGGGGGAGGCATCTACAGGGACCGTACCCTCCTTCCCCTACCACCAACCTCTCGGAAGGACTTACGGACCCACATGTTTAACGTGATTGTACTCCGCGTGAACACGGCGGCAGTTTTGGCAGTGGCTGGAATCGAACCCGGGCCTACTGGAACAGAACATGTGCAATAGTAATTACTATATAGGTAATTATTTCTATAGTAATTAACCAGGCATGCGGCAAGTACGTTCATTCGATTGCGCAGCGCATGGTCACAGTCCTATTGGTCAGCATTATTTCTGTGGCTCTACGATACGGGGAACAATATATTTCTGAACAACCGATCTAAAAACAATTAAATGATTTCCAAACAAAAAACAAATCGTTCTGTTGATGCAAGCGCAGACGATAAATGCCTGGATCACATGATCTCCGAGAACTGAAACACCTGCACGAGTAGAACTGTAATTCCGCTCAACATTTCCGAGAGAATTTCCGCAAAGAAATCGAACGGTAAAAAAGACTTCAGCAAGCCAGGGAACGTATTTATTTCAGAATGTGTGCTCAGGGATTCAGCTTTAAGATACTTGTGGGACTTTGATAAAAACAAATAACACTTGGATACTTCTGAAAAACAAAGTGGAAGAAACTATTTCTGGGAAAGGTAGGTTAAATATATTTTATCCATATGAGGGTTGGATTTATAAAATCGCGTATCAATAACAATGTACAAGGTCCACGTTACAATGTTTTTGGCATTGAATTAACATCGATTACGTAAATTGGAATTGGACATTTTTGTCAACTTATGAGTTCAAGCAGATTGACTAGTTATATTCACGTACAAAATCCTCATCAAAATACAATGGACATTTATATATAAAGAGCAGTATTCTAAAGTTCAATGTTGCGTATGACATCGGAAACCGAAAACGAAAATGGATATTAGACTCATTTTAAACCTATTAACAACAATGGATTATTCTGGAGTTTTTTACGTTGAATATGCATATTTATGATATTAAACGAAGTTGGATATTGGACTCATTTTGAATTTATTTACAACAATGGATTTTATAATATCTCTTTTTGTGTTGTGGCTACGCAGACAGTGATTGAACGTTATCTTCCATTATTGTATTAAAGGAATACACCGGTTTTTTACACTTTTCCAACATAGTTGTAGAGTGTTTATGACTTTGTTTATTCTGTCTGTCTTTCTGTCCGTTCGCGCGGTAACTGCCTTAAAAATGACTTTATTCGTTTTGTAAGAAAAAATTATATATGGAATGATTATTTATTTATCAGTATTAAAAATCTTGACTTTTAACAATTTTTTCAAAAATTCATCTGCATCCCGGCAAATATGTTAAAGTTCTGGGCAAGAAGATATAAAAGAGGACGAAGCAGTGATAAAGGAAAAGATGAAAGCAGGGCAAGAAGTGATAGAAACTGGAGAAATAGATGTGAAAATCTGACAAGAAGTGATGAAAGATTGATTCAAGTCGTGCAATAAGAGATTAAAGAAGAAATTAACATGAAGCAAGAAAAGATAGAATAAGGTAATTACTAGTTTAGTGTAGCTTTATGCTACAATTTTATTTTCGTCGCATGCCATTTTGTGCTGATTTTTACTTTTCCTACCAGGGAAAGTATGACGGGGTCAAAAATTCCAATTCTAGTTTTCAACAGAGCACATTTCAAGCATTCTTAAATTCCAATCGAACGTTTTTGAGGTGATGTCTGTGTGTGTGTGTGTGTGTATTCGTGAGCCTGTGGAAACGATATCTCAAGATCGAATGGAGTGTTCTGAAATAAAAAAAAAATGTTAAGATTATTACAATCACAGTGAATAACTGAAACTCTACAGATTTTAAACGCGAATTAATGTTTGGAAGACCCACCAATTTTCCAGTGATTTTTTGAAATTTTTTTTTAAATATCAGCACCACCAATAATGTTAACTAAATAATCATTCCATACGTAATTTTTCATTACAAAACCAATGGCGCAATTTCTAGAACCCTAGCATAAACTGTTCTCGAGATAATGCATTTTCGCATAAATGTAACAAAAATTACATAAAATTAAAAAAGAAATCAATATCCTCAAAAAGGTTGGTGTTTAATGTGATATATTATGGAACAAATTTACTAACATATTGCTTTTTCCATTCACGAGGTAAGACTTCAATTTATTGGAACTCGTATGTCTGTGGTAGCGATAGCGGCAACAAATATTAATGGATTATCATGAAACTTTATATCCGGATTTGTTATAAAAAAAAAAAATCTAGAACTAGATAGAATTTTTTTAAAACTCGAGCGAAAACTTAAAACACACAATTTTATATTTTATTAATATGAGATCATAGAGATTAAAATTTATCATAATCATGAGTAAAAGGGTTTATTAGTGACCCAGTGGTCAGGAGACTTTATAGTTTCAATCATTGCTGTGAAAGATAGTTTTTTGTACGTGATGTCATTAGCCCCTTCTCGGGGGGGGGGGGCTGGTTACCTGCCCCCCGGGAGTACATTGTCAAGTATGGCATCAATCGAAAGATTTTTTCCAGCCCTTTAAAGTGAAGGGTAATACGCTATAATTGTAATCATTTGAACACTTGATACCAATTTTTCAAAATTTTTCTTGTAAAATTAAAAAAAAAAAAAAAAAATACTAAACCTGCATTCTGGTATGAGACAGTCGAGTTTAGCCACATTCTAGTTAATTTTTTCTGTCAGCATAGAACTTTTAGAGGCTTTGGAAAAGCAAAAACGCGTCCGGACAATTATTATGCAGATTAAATCGTAAACCATAAATTTGCAGATTAAAAATAATTCTATTTTTATTTGGCGACCTGGCGTTTTTTAAAATGGCGCCAAATGGCTAACATTAAAAGATCATGAAATGTTCCATAGAATACTCCATTTTTCAACCCATTCCAATACTTTCCCCGAACGTTATAATGTATTGCTCGGAAAGTAAAAAATAAACGAAATTTATTCATTACTTGCTTAATAAAAAGCCAAGCGACTTATAATTTGCTAAAAGTAGAAAAAAAAGAAGCAACGTTCAAGAAAGTATTAACGAAATGAGAAACTCGACAGGAATCTACAGAGTTTCCTCAAGCGACTTCATTGCAATCCTTTTTATTCTCATTGTAATGATAGTAATAATAACGGAGGCAGAATAATGGGTAAGATCATTACAACTGAGCATAGGTTAAACTCGAAGGATAGCGAAATTAATTTTTTCAATGTGCTATTACCTGTAATTACCATAGATGTTTCTGTGTTCACATTTTCCCTTGCAATACATAGCATGTGTTGAAGGGTCCACTTGACGATAAAAGTTTGAAATTCCATCCCAGTAGCTCAACGGTAGAGCATTGGCTGAACAGTACGAAGACCCGTGGTTCAATTCCCGGTTGGGGCAACAAGGTTCTTTACAATGCATACGGAAAGTATTGTTATAAAACCACCAAGCAATCTGAATACAAATCAATTATTTTTTCAATGATGCCTATCAAGTCTGTGAGCACAATATTTCTGGAGCAAATCGAGCGAATTAAATGAAATTGGATATGATTATTAGTGGCAAATATTTTTGTCATTCTATTGTCTTTATTAAAAAATTTCCATTGAAAGATCTATTTCCCAGGATCTATTATAGTTAGAGATTGGATGATGATTGATTTGGATTCAGCATCCAATTCCGATGGAAGTAGGGATGGTATACTAAGGATTTTTACTTCCGGTTAAAAATATTCTTTTACTTGAAGCATATATTTCTCAAGATTGGTTATAGATAGAGCTTAGATGATTAGTGATATGGATTCAGCATCAAAGTCTGGATAAGGTAGAACGGTTTACTAAGGATTTCCATCTCCAATTCTTTTTACATCTACGATTGAGAATTGTTTTAAAAACATCTATCTGTTGAGATTGGCTATAAACAGAACTTATGACTGGTATGAATTCAGCATCAAAGAGCAGGTAGGAGCTTCACTAAAGGTTTCCATTCCCGGTTCTGGAGATGTAACTTTTGGTTAAAAAAATTCCTTGAAAGATAGATTTCTCGTTATTGTTTATGGATAGAGCTTTGATGATGACTGATATGGATTTAGCATCGAATTTTAGAGGATGTAGGATGGATCACTACGGATTTCCTCTTTGGGTCCTAGAGATATCACTTGAGGCTTTTTCGAAAATTCGTATAACTGTATGTGTATGAAATAAGTATGCAAAACACTCTAGTCAAGATGATTCGACCTGGCTGTTACTTATAAATATGTCCCATCTCAATCTTCTTTTAAATTGAAAAATATTATATGTGTTGAGATAAATATTATATATGTTGAGATACCATTGATTAACAAGTAACTCGCCATGAGCAACATTTATATATATATATATATATATATATAACTCGCCATGAGCAACATATATATATATATATATATATATATATATATATATAATTTTGGAATATTGTATTATGAGTTACTACATACATTCTAACTTTGGATTTAATAATTTATATTTATATATATATATATATATATATATATATATATAATGTATGTTGAGATAGTCTAGGAAAAGGATACTTTAGTTACAAAAATCTAATTTATTAGATGACACTTTTATAACTCAATTTGTTACAATGGGCCGAGCTCCGGCGATCAGTTCGCAAGAAATTTCAATGCAGTCTGAATAGGTTCACACAAATTACAGTTATGGCGCAGGGAGGAATCTGATGACGACATGGGAAACATGCTGTCTTCGCGTTTTTTATGCATCAAAAATGTGACGGGGATGCAGTTTCGTGTATTAGAAAGTTTATGCAGAGGTTAAGATTAGTGACCATATATATGGTGTGGTACAGGGGAAGAGGAAGTATGGGCAGATTTTGTTAATATTAATAGCATGGGATAGAATTTAATATAGTTGCAATATGTGCCTGACATGAAATATGAATTTGGAATAAAAATTATGAAAGAAAAGGGCGTGTTATTGGGGAAAGCTTAAATTTTCTGTGTGTATATATATTATATATATATATATATATATATATATACATACAGAACACGCACACACATACACACACAGCAGAGAGCGTTTTTAACACATGATACTGCTCATATCGAGTTATGAATAAGATATATTTTTAGCTATTTTACAACATTGAGATTATATTATATATTTCTATAGAAGCAATTTGAGATTTTCGCGGACCAGTTTTTAAAAAAATGTTGGTTCTATTTTTCGAAGATCCACCAGATTTTAATAGATTTAAATGTTCTACTGGATTAAGCTGTGTACCAAATTTTTTCAAATCTTTAGGACGTAGTGAGGTATGTTATGAATGCCATCAAAGACGTTGAAACAGACAGGCGACCATTGGTCATGGCGAATTCAATAAAAGATTTTAAAAAGAATAAACGATTTTTAACCGAAAACATATTTTATCCCCCTCCATTGCAAAACTGCTTTTATTTTAACATCCATGAAACTCAATGTCTTTGTTTTTTTTTCGCTTAATGGCTATATAACCTTAAAAGAAAATGTCGCTACCAAATCGCTTTTCTTTCCTAAATAGAAGCCATTTGTGTCTCAGATAGCTGGCCATATCATCCTAATTCAAAATTTATTGCATAAATCCCCTTTTTGTGCTCGGTTAAATGCAGAACGATTTATGAATAAAATGTGCTTACAAGAGGAGGATTTCAGAAAGAACGCCCACGATGTCATTTTAACGACATATCAGTGCATTATCCATCGGTCAGACGGGTTTTTGATCATGTAAAGGAATTTTGAAATTACATTTAATAAATTAGTTTCCTCTTCATTTTATCGATTTATCTTCTCTAGACTCTAGAGATGGGCGAATAACATTTTTTCTCGAATTTGAATATTAACCAGATCTCGAATATTCGAATAGACCGGATGGTTATTTTAAATTGTTAATCTTACATAAAAAAAGAAGATGTTTGCGTGTATTTTTACTTTCCCTACAATAGATGGTAATGTATAGGGAAAGTATTGGAATCGTGCCGAAAATCTCAACTCGAGTTTTCGACGGAGCTACACGGTTTGGAACCTCTAGAACAAGCTTGTCAAACTCAAAGGCTAACATGGGTCAAATGAAGACGGTCTAAGTTTATGTGGGCCGCAAAAAAAAACAAAAAAAAAACTTCAATTTTTATAGAGAAGTAGGTTTATTTCGAAAAGTACAGTATATATATATATATATATATATATATATATATATATATATATATATATATATATATATATATATATGATGATTGGTAATACACATGCTTTTCCAGAAGTACCACAGTACTAGGGGTTGATATATTTTCATTTTATTTTCATTATATTCTTTTGATATTACTTTATAATACTTTGCATCCTCATTTCAATAATTAGCCACAAGCTGGTGTAACAGAATATTTTATGTTCATGTTTGATTTTTTTGTGTATTTGATCCACTTTGTCTTTTCTTCTACGTCGGGCCATTTACATTATTTCTGTAATACATTTTACAGTTGTGTAAACAGAAACGTAGAATCAGCATTAATGAAACATGTATGGCCCTTGATAACGTACATGGTTTCAGAAATGCTTTTCATATTCATTTTATTCCTTTTATATTCACTAGATTCCATTTATTCAATTTCCAAACTTCTTGCCTAGCTCATCGTGCTACACTTGGCTTCTGATTTGCAATTTTTTTACCTTTACCTTCAGTTTACAAGCAATTTTCTTTGGTATTTCTCGGGTATATATATATTACAAGTAATCATAAAAATATATATATATATATATATATATAAAAATATATATATATAAATATATATATATATATATATATATATATATATATATATATATATATATATATATATATATATATATATATATATATATATATATATATATATATATATATCTGAGACAGTGGTAAAATCAATGTTTTCTTCCTGACACTTGGCATCTCTTCTTTGCTGCTAATTTTTCTAATTCGGGGGAAATCTTGTTCGCAGTGGCTATTTTCAAAACTGAACCAAGGTGAATGTCAGTAATTCTTGATCTGACAGGTGACTTATTTCCTTTCATGAGTGTAAATAACCGATAAGTACTTACGGTGTGTACTGATAAGTGCTCGCACCGATAAGTACTTACAAACATGGAAATAATTTGAGATGCGAATTTCCGAGTGTTTTCAAACCTGGCTGGCAAATATTTGTAAAATTCAGGCACACCAACTTCCCTGAATTTTGCCTTCAAATCTGAATAGCACTGGATCTCTATTACCTCCATTTGCATATGATTAGGTACTAATTCTATATTTATCGAGAAAATCGAAGAAAACAAAAAAAACTTGTCTTTCAAAAATTTAAAATCTGCAAACCTTGTTTCAAATTCAGTTCTAAGGCTTAAAATTTTTCCTGCGTATTTTTGATACGATGCAATTTTACCTAAACTTGATATGTTGTATGTCGGAAAGTGCGTCAAATCTTCATTTCTCAACTGCGTTTCCCAAAGAGCTATCTTACGTTTAAATGTTTTAACTTGGTCACACATTTCCGTAATGATCTGATCTTTGCCCTGCAGTTTTAAATTTAAATCGGATAAGTGTTTTGTTATATCAACCAAGGATAAATATTGCAACCATACTCGATCAAAAAACAAGTTCGTGTCTTGATTCTTCGTTATTAAAAACTGACATATTTCTTCTAGTCCCAGAATTGTTTAAGAACCTTGGAACAGGATAGCCAACGTACCTCGGTACAGTAGAATAACCCGGAATATTCGTTTTCTAATTAACTTAAAAAGACAGAGAACTGTCTCTGATTTAAGCCTCGAGATCTTATAAATTGATAATTTTTTTTATAGGTGTCAACACATGTTCCATCATTATTACCTCCGTACATAATACTTCTTGATGTATAATGCTATGCGTATGATGAATCTTGGAACCATTTTCGCAGTAGTGTCACGAAACCGTAGGTTTCTCCGGTTATTGAAGGCGCTCCATCTGTAACTACAGAAGTCAATTTAGACAGAGGTAGATTGTATTTTTGCATTAGTTCATAGACACAATTAAAGATATCTTGTCCTGTCGTAGTGCTACGCATCGGTACTAGTTCCAATAATTCTGCGGCAGCAAAGACATCTGATCAAAGATGCCACACGAGCCAGTATCCGAATTATAAGAACAGAGGAGGAGCTAGCTTTTGCTCAGTGATTATAATGTCGGTCTTGTAATCTAAAGGTCCCTGGTTCGGGGCCCGGCGACGCACAATCGCCGCAATGGTGACCCTATGGACTTGAACGCCCGAGCATATTGAACAATTTTCTACGGATGTCAACAATGGAGCAATACTCTACTTGTCAACAGCAATAAATTACTGCTCATATAAGACTGTTCTCTCAGAGACAAGCATGCTCGCAGACGCAAATAGTGCTACCCAACAGCTGATGATGACTTCGCAAAGCGACTGAGTTCCTTCCTGCCACAATGATGACTGGACGTTTGAAATACGCAACCTTCCTCTCCAACGATCTCAACACGAGATGGCAGCACCACACGGAGTCAGAAGCCTTGACACTCCCTTCCTGGTTGACCACGACTGTCCGTCGCATGTTCCGAAAACGTACTCGCTAAACCCCCTGCTGTGAGGCCGATTCTTCGCTATTGGCTAAGTTAAATGACGTCATGGGCGGAGCCTAATATACACTTTGAAGTTGTCTTCGAGATTACACATGGAAAAAAATGTTTGTTATTAAATCAGGAAGAAAATTATGATAGAAAGAAATAGTGCAAAGATATAACGTTGTGTGACAATATAAGGAGATTATATACACGTTCGTAAAACAGCAAAAATGTTTTAAATTTAGGTAAGTAGTATATGATATATTTATTACAATTTTTGGGAGTAAAATGTTGACACTGAAACGTTATACCTTATACATCTGTAATAATCCGATTGAATGATTTTCTAACTTATTTCTTATAGTACCTAATTTTAGATAGAAGATCGCGGACCAAATATGAATATATCAAAACTTGTACTGCAATATTTCACCTGGCCTGTTTAAATAACTTGAGTGGTCAGATGTTTTTATTGTTGTATCAGTTAAATTAAAGGAGAAACTTTGATTTATTTCCTTCTAGGCTAATTAAATTTGTGTAGAAGACAGCAATATATTTTTTAATCTGATTCATAGTTAATTTGTTTATCACAGTAGTGTGTTATAATATGAGTGTCAAGATGTTATACAAATTAATGAAATTACTAATAAAATTAATATATATTCTATATGTATATACCAAGTTGTAATTTAAATAGCATACATATGAAGTTTCATTTCAACTGTATGGGTGTTGATTTTGAGATTTTATTGATATTAAGTAACTTTCTGAAGAAAGCAAACACTAATAGCCATTATCTAATATTTATGAAATACTTTGAAGTTTGATCTGTACCCAGTAGTGAGCTGCCAAATTTTTAACAGCCAGTAAGTTATTATGCAAGATTATGGTTTCAAATGCTATCATTCTTCGCAGTTCACACTAACATAATATACATTTATTGTGCGTTTGGAATTCATTTGGTGTTCGAGTTAAAATTCTTTACATTTTAACTCTGTTGTTGTTGTTTCTTATGACCTCCTGATTTCCACGGACATTTTAACCCTTAAACATGTTTATTTCAAATTATGTTTAAAATTTAACAACCAATATTTAAACTTTGGAAATGTGTATTATCCTACACTTTGAATTTTGAATATACAAAATTTTGATATTCAAATTTAAAAGGCATGTATTGATACATCATTCAAATTTTTCAGAACATTTTGAATTTAACTCAGCGTTAATTCAGTTAAAAACCTCTTTACACTTGCTATTCTGTATAACACATCTGAAATATGAAACCTGAAGTTTTATTTTTCAATCTCTTGAATAATTTCAGTTTGAAACATTTAGTCAAAATACTATTAATTTCTAAACCCAAAATTATTTATTTGAAACAAATATTAATTTCAATATCTTTATTACTTCAACAACTATAATTCGAATTAGATAATATATTACTATCTAATGTTAACGGAATACTTTAACATCGGTTGCACGCAGTGATAACTAGTCAAACTTTTAACTGGTATATGTATTTTCAGCTTCATTATATCTCATTACATCAGGATAAATCAAATAACATCAGTATTAACTAGGTAAGTCAATTTGCATCTATTCATGCATCCTAGAATATCAAATCTATCTTCATATAAAATTAAATTAGTAACTACTGTCTATTATTTTCAAAAACAGCATTAAGTTGATTTAAAATATCTGTTGAATAAACTCCTTCTTTATAAACATGTTATAAATTGAAATTAGGTAATATCATGCAACATTATTATGCAGTTAAAGTTGTTCAAACAGATTGTACTGTTAAATAGAAAATGCATATTTTTAACTGTAGTAAAGCACTATTTATACACTACTCTAGGCACCAGTGAAGTAAAGCGTATACCTGTGAAAATATGTAATTGAAATTAATGTCCCTGGATAGGAATGTTTGACGAGCTATGTAGAAATGCATATAAATGATGTATGCATGTACTGTATTTCAAATATTTGAAATTTAATATTCACTGATTAGAATGGGAAATTAGACTATATAGGATTTAACAAAATATTTGAAACATTTTTATGTAAATAAAATTAAAATTTGTTTTGATTTGACAACAAATTATGAATTTTATACAAATATTGAAATTAAAATATAACTATCCATATTTCATTACCTAAAGATACATTCAATTGAGTAGTAGAAAATTAGTACTAACTTTTGAATCATTTGTGAGATATCAGTGATTACAAATGTACACATGCTTATCTCAAAAGCATTCAATTCGAAAATAAGAATATTTAAAACAAAAACATGTAAATTCATTGATAGTTCAAATATTTGATCCTATTACAATATTTTCCTTTAACGTTAGTATTATATGTGTAACATTAGCGAAGCGTCCCCAGGCAATTCTTTTTTTGAGGAAGAGGGGGGGGGGGGTTGAATTGGTAACCAAACAGTTTGCTTCCCATTTCATTAAATATCATTTCTCTGAACTTAAATGGGTTTCTAGGGAATATGATTTCCCTACTTGGTAATGCTATTGGTGTGTAGAGACAAAAAATATTTCTTAAATATATTTCTATAATTTTAAAGAATCAAGGGTACTTCCTTATTATAGCGGCCCCCGAGGATGAATCACCAAGCATCAGAGATTTATCACCACGGTAGGTTGTAAAATCTCACCAAACGTTTGCAGTCCTAAAGAAACAGCACATGTTTATATTATTGTCATATTGTTTTTTCGTTAACAAAAATTTTGGCGAAATCTTAACTGCGACCTTGGCTCAATCGGATTTATGGGAGCCACTACAATAAGATAGTACTGAATCAAGCTATATATACAATTTCTTTCTAATAGTACAACAATGATTCTAGCTAAAACTAAATCTGCTTTTCAATTTCTTCGTCTACAGTTACAATTGCAATATATAGATATTAATTTATTAAATGGGATGTTTTTATTAACTTTTGAAATTTATTTTTACCTTTACTCTAAGGCAGGAATTTACTTTTATGCATCAAAATTCTATTATCTGTACTACTGATGGGAAAAAATCAGTACAAATATGATAACCATATGCATTACCTAAAAAACATATTTTAGTTCATCCAGTGAACAATATCTTGAAAAATTATAAATATTTAATCAACTGAACCTGATTGATTAGTACCTACTTAATCAAATTTAAAACATTATAATTTTTATTACATAGTGTTTATGTTAATCCATGTCTAGCCAATCCGAATTTCTTATAGAAAGCTGAAGGTTAATTAGGTCCTTGTAAATTGATCATCATTTAATGAATTGTGGGTACAGTTAACCAAATTTAAAAGGTAGCTGCAAAGTTTACAGTTAGTACATTACAAGGGCAGATTCGGGCAAAAATAAAAAAGGATTTCCTTCGACATGTTTCTTTTACTGAACATTTGTTTTTGTAGTATATCAGTAAATAGTTATCGAAACTGATAAATTTTTTTTGATTAATCATAAAATGAAGCAAACTAGCCTGATAAAATGAATTTTATGTCATTTTGGGATTTATGACATTGCAATAAACTTTTATAAGTGAATCTATAGAATCACAAGAAATGACATATATATCTGAAAAAGGGGGGGGGGGGTAATTGCCACAATGACCCATACCTGGATCTACATTAAGTTTCTTGTTACCATTCTAGATATCAAATAATCTGTATTGACAAATGCATAATAAGCATGAAGCCAGTCCAAGAATGCTCATGCTGGTATCTGTAATAGGAATATCACCCATATTTTTTAGAATGCCTCTTATAGATGGGCTTTGTGTTTATAAACTTTGCCTTTGCAGCTTCATGTGGCCTGAGCTAAATTGTATATGAATTTTGAGCCGGCCACGTGGAAGAACTGAAAATGTTAGTTCGCATAGAAGTTCTAAAAAATTGTGGTGCATGCTAACTTTCATGCTACCACTGCAAATTTTGATTATTTCATGATGACGAGCATATAATAAGTGAGAAACTAGTCCATGGATGCTAGTATCTGCAATAGGAGTGTCTTCTCCATTATATCCTATTCACAAATTGATATATTAGAATGTTGCAAAACTATAAGAGCAAAACAGTTTTATCAAGCTATTTTCACAAAAAATATTATGACTGGAGAAACAAATATGAGCAAGATAAATAGCAGATCTATTTTGAAGTTGAAATTGGGGCTGCAGCTAATATATTTCACGACGTCTTTGATGAACAAGTATTTTACCTATATTTCAGGCATTTAAAACTAACTTTAATGTACTCGGAAAGCTGTATCTATTTACTCATATTTGTTTCCATTCACCTATTACATGTACATATATTACGTAGATGGTTATCATAGAGACAAAATATCAATTTAGAGTGTTCTGATATTAAAATATGGAATTATATGAGGGTTTTGCTGTCTAAGAAAAGTTGAAACCACTTTATGTGAAATATTAGTTAGCACGAACTGCAAAATAAATATATAATACACTGCACTGAATAAATATATAATAGAATATATAATAGGCACTGATAGGGCCTATTATATATTCTATTATATATTTATTTGTTACATATAAAGTAGTTAACATGAAATTTGAATTAATGTAAAAAAAAAAGCTATTCCTCTGAAAGTCAAATTTTTCAGGTAACACACTAAGTTAGAGTGCAAATCGCAACCAACTTGTTTATTTCTGGTGATATCAATTCAAATCCATAGCATCTATTCTATTGGTTTATAACTTTTTAATACTTCTGTAAAGAAACCAGGCATAAAAAAATTAGGTGATAAATCAGATTCTTCAAGAAGGTATTACAAATTTATATTCTCAAAAGCAGCAGTTTATTTATTTCGATCTATTGGTATCTTTCATTCACATAGAAACAAGGAGCGAGCATTAAAGGAGAACTAGAGTCAGTGTGTACATACTGATTGTCAAAATTTTCAATGTTCAGGTATCAGTTGTTACATTGAAAATGTTTGAAGTAAATAAAAGTTTAATAAAGAATTCCAAGAAATTAACATTTAAAAGTATGCACTGGTTGTGACTGATGAACTTACCTGGTTAAAGATACCCCCCACCCCCCTCCTCCCAACTACAGGAAAAAATCTATTCGAATTTTTTTTTAATTACACTAAATCAAGACACAAATCATATTGTAATTGCTAATGTGTTGAAGACCCAGACCGTCCGGCTCGTCAACAAGGACTTGAGCAACCATTTGGACGGCCGTATTAATTGTTAATGTGTGTAAAAATTTCCTCAAAATTCAGAAGAAGGTGTATTGAAGTACTTTAATTGTAAATCCATTGACGCAGTTCTATAAAAATATAGGTATGTCATTCTTTTGGTTTTGTCACTTTGTTTTCTTTCGGTTAGTGACAGTGGTATAGCATTAGCATTGTTCACACCTATTCAAATGGTAAAGAAACCAATATGCACATCTATTTGTTTAGAATTTAATGGGAACAGCAAACAATTGATATATATATAATTTTCGAAGCATATCAGTTATTAAAAATTTTTAGCATGGAAAATTATTAGCACATCATTGGGTATATAGGGTGGGATGGATTACCCACCCTCTACACTAAATATTTTACCCAGGATTACATTGTAAGTCTGCATTTTTATTAATTTTAGATTAATTTTTTTTAAAAATTTCCACATTTTTTGTCCAAAATATTCCATTGTATGGCTTTTCCTTTTAAATCAACACATAGTTTTGTTTACAAACTTGCATAAATATTTGAAACCGACTTCAAAAAAGGTTATGGTAACCCATATTTAAACGGTTATATATTTTGTTTTGGATAGGTAACTTGCTTTTTTGTAGTTAAAACATTAATAAAATAAAACAAATTACCGCAAGTGCTACAAGTCATCAATGAAAATAGGATTAAAAAAGTTGATATACGGAATACAATATAAAATGGGCATAAGGTGCCTTTAATAAACATAATACATGTAACACAAGCATTTTAAACTGTATGCTGTATATAATTTTTTTCCCGTAAATGAAGCATTTTTATCATTGATCAAGTAGTAATAATAATAATATATTTTATTTAATTCTTTAGTTTAAATTCATATCAAAAGCAAATAAATATGTGTGTATGAAGTAAAATACATGACGAAATGTATCTAAGGAAAATGTAAACACGTATAATCTCGAAGACGACAGATTTTGTCTTAAACTGTCAAACTTCAAAGTGTATAGGCTCCGCCCATGACGTCATTTAACTTAGCCAATAGCGAAGAATCAGCCTCACAGCAGGGGGTATAGCGGGTACGTTTTCGGAACATGCCTGTCCGTCACGCCGAGGCGATACGCCTCCCGGCATTCAGCGGAGGGAGTGTGCGGCAGCAAAGACATCTGATTAAAGATACCACACGAGCCAGTATCCGAATTATAAGCACAGAGGAGGAGCTAGCTTTTGCTCAGTGATTATAATGTTGGTCTTGTAATGTAAAGGACCCTGGTTCGGGGCCCGGCGACGCACAATCGCCACAATTCCTTAAAAATTTTGAAATCCGTGTCGCAAGCACGAAGAAACACAGCTAACTGAGCTACGCTTCCAATGTGTCTCTCGTCACAGGCAATGGAAAAAGCTTCGAAACTGGATCATTTTGCATAGGGGGGGGGGGGATCCAATGAGTCATTTCTCCTTCTGAAGCTGTGAAACACGGTTTTGTAATATAAACAAACAGAGCACTTCTCATAACCTCTGCTATTTTATAATTGAGTTTCGGTTCTCGTTTTGATTTTAGCTTAATGATTTCGTTGGTGAATCAAATGACTATAAGAGAATATATTTTTTTTTAAGTTTGCGATTTAGAGGAATGTGTGGCAGTGAAATTATTAGCTTATTTCGGATAAAAGAATGGCTGGGCCAACACGTTTTCTTTCTATTAATAAATATGTATAATTAGAAAAACAAAAATTAAGCTATGAAAATTTTATCAAAATTTTTTACAAATACTGTTATATAGACTGGACCGCATGCGGGCTGCGAATTTGACATGATTGCTCTAGAACAAGAAAACTAATTTTAGCAGGCCTGTGTGTGGTCTGTCTGTGCAATGTTGAAACGAGCTCAAACTCAAACCTCTCCCCCCCCCCCCCCCCGAAAATTTTTGTATTCCTTGACATTTTGCACTCCTTATATATCATATCAACTATGTGAGAGGTCCAGTTTTATAAATTAGATTAATCAAAATAAAGAATTGAGTATTTTTCATATTTCTGGACTCGGTATATAGAGTTTTACTTCTCATAAATTTGGTAAATTTTTTAGTTTTGTAAGTAAAAACATAAAAAACTTTGGGGGGAGGGGGGCAATCCCCTCTGCCTAAAAAGTTGCGGGGAAGCGTCTGTTCTTCCCCCCTCTCGGCTCTACACCTATGCATTTCGATACTGATTAAGCAGACCTAAATAATAAAAACAAAATGAATGTATGAAAAAAAAAAACGAGTGAAGTTTCATTTAAAGATTCTTCTTATTCACGCAGTTTTTCCATTTCGCTTGCCTTTTCGCGCATAACACTAACCTACTTGTTTTAACTTTTTCATCGCAGTGGACATTTGTTCTATACTGATAAGAGTCTCGCCAACAGGGGGCGTAGCTCAGATGGTAGAGCGCTCGCTTAGCATGCGAGCGCTCTACCGGGATCGATACCCGGCGCCTCCAAGTTACTTTTTACTTTCCCTGCAATACATGGTAATGTATAGGGAAAGTATTGGAATCATGCCGAAAATCACAACTCGAGTTTTCGACGGATCTACACGTTTCGAGACCCCTAGAATACGAAAAAACCATTTTTAGCGTGACGTCTGTGCGTGTGTCTGTGTGTCTGTCTGTCTGTCTGTCTGTCTGTCTGTGTGTCTGTCTGTCTGTCTGTCTGTCTGTGTGTCTGTCTGTCTGTGCAGATTTTGTATCCACTGTAACTAAAAAACTAATCGACCGAATTTCACAAAATTTGGTAGGTAAGTCACTTGTGGGCGGGGCTAGTGCTGATTAGTTTTGGGTACGATTCGGAATAAAAGAACCCGCCTTTTTTTGCGAAATGGCCCGCAAAAGCTTGTATCCACTCTAGCTGAAAAACTAATGAACCGAATTTCACAAAATTCGGTAGATGAGTCACGTATAGGTCACTCTGGTGCTGATTAGATTTTGGTACGATTCGGAAAAAAATAACCTGCCTTTTTTTGCAAAACGGCCCGCAAAAATCTTCAAAATCTAAACTAAAGAACTTGGTATACTTAGATATATCCATTAAATGCCCGTTTAATACGTAATGTTTAACGACGAAAAGAATAAGACCAACCCCATTACACTAGGACTAGCCGTTCTCGAGATATTTTAGTTTTTCGTACTTTCCCTACGCCACCTTTGAAAATAAACCCGGTTACCGAATGAGAACGAAATTTGAATTAAAAGTGAATTACATTTAATTGAAATAAATAGAACGTGGATATAAGTTTGCAGGGAAAGTCATGTGCTGCCCACATCAGATTTTTATTTGCTGCAAAAACGTTTTCTAACCTGGGGCACATGAGGGGACGGATTTTAGAACCAGGTTGATTTCTTTCATTGAGAATGTGGACTCAAAATAAATTTAAATTGCAATTTTATAACTAAATTCAACAATTTTTTAAATTTTTTTTTCAATTCAACAATTTTTTCAATCGATACCCGGCGCCTCCAAGTTACTTTTTATTTGCTGCAAAAACGTTTTCTAACCTGGGGCACATGAGGGAACGGATTTTAGAACCAGGTTGATTTCTTTCATTGAGAATGTGGACTCAAAATAAATTTAAATTGCAATTTTATAACTAAATTTTTCAACTAAATTCAACAATTTTTTTAAAATTTGTTTTCAATTCAACAATTTTTTCAATCGATACCCGGCGCCTCCAAGTTACTTTTTATTTGCTGCAAAAACGTTTTCTAACCTGGGGCACATGAGGGAACGGATTTTAGAACCAGGTTGATTTCTTTCATTGAGAATGTGGATTCAAAGTAAATTTAAATTGCAATTTTATAACTAAATTCAACAATTTTTTTTAACATTTTTTTCAATTCAACAATTTTTTCAACGAATTTCAACAATTTTTCCCATTTATAAAACCAAATGAGTATTTTTTTTTTACTTGAATTCAATAAGTGGACTAAACTGTCAGTTAGGGTCCCACATCAAAAGTGGAGAGGGGGGGGGGAGGCCCTGAAACTTCTAATATTTTTATTTAATTTGAAATTGTTTCGGAATTTTACTCAATTATGCAAAACAATTTTTTCATATTTGAAAAAATTATACGAATCAAAAATATTAAAACAGTTTAATCTCAATCTTGATCTACGGGCTGTTTGCTACTATTTAATTTTGAATCATTTATTTGTTGAAGGTTCCTTTCAATCGGACAAAAAAAATACTTAATATCTATAATTGGAATAACTCAGCGAATTTTTTCAATCAAAATACATTGGATAAATTTCTTTCCTAATTAAGCACGTCAGAAAATGTCACTAATTAAAAATTTTTTTGATTGGGAGGCCGTATAAAAAAAAAAATAATTTTGCATTTTTATAAAATTATCAGTTAGTTCCAAGGAGTACAATCATCATTTTATTTTTTCGTTTATCTCCCTTTGTTGTCGAGTCCGTTCCCTAATTTTTCTAATTCTCCGCTAGAGCCGCTGCAATCAATTTTATTCGTTCGGGCATGGTTACTTTACTATTGATAGACATAACTTGTACACACACTCATGGAGACACCCATAGAGAGGGAGGGAGGGGGGTGTTCCTGGACAAATTTTCTGGGCCAGTCTAGCTTGCAGGGCCCAAGTTTGGCTTAATAACAATCAATTTATATATAGAAATTGCGATTTTTTTCTTTTATTGGGCCCGGAATTATTGTTTTCCCGGGGCCCAGACCAGCTCTCGGTGGCTCCGGCTTATGGATTTTATTTTCCTTATAGAAGGGTGTTTGAGAACTTAACCCTGTAGATCGCGGTTAAAATACAATCGATATTCTGAAAATGTCTATTCAGCACTATTGACTTTTACACTACCATTTATCAGAAAGTGGTAATTCATGAAATGTGAATCATTGGACAGTTTCAATCACAGTGAAAAGCGGAAAGGCGTGTTTGCAAACCATTACTCATCGCTTAACTATAATGTTGGGATTTAAGTATTAAGTTTTGAATTATGTACTGAAGATGACATTCTGCCGTATCCATATTAAAATCGTTAAAAAAAATTTGGGGGTCTATAATTGCGTGCAAAAGAAAAGATATAAAATACCTTTTAATTCATGAGAGATAAATGAATTATTGATTCCAATACTTTCCCTATACATTACCATGTATTGCAGGGAAAGTAAAAATCTGATGTGGGCAGCACATGACTTTCCCTGCAGACTCAAATGCATATGTTCTTTATTTCTTTAATAATTCATTAGATTGAATTTAATTGACCCAAATAACACTAAATTTGCATTTTTAATTCAATTTTTGTTTTTATTTGATAATTGGACATTTTTCCAAAAGTGGCTTAACTAAATGCGAAAAATCTCAAATATCTCGAAAATGGTTAGTCCTAGAGTAGTAGAGTTGTTCTTATTCTTTTCCTCATCAAAAATTACGTATAAAACAAGCATTTAATTGATATATTTGAACATACGTAGCTTTTTTTTTTAGATTTTGGCGATTTTTGAGGACCATTTCGTAAAAAAAAGGCAGGTTCTTTTCCGAATAATACCAAAATCTAATCAGCGCCAGAGTATCCCACAAGTAACTTATCTACCAAATTTTGTGAAATTTGGTCAATTAGTATTTTAGCTAGAGTGGATACATGACATTTTTGAGGGCCATTTCGTTAAAAAAAGGCAGGCTATTCTTTTCCGATTAATACCAAAATCTAATCAGCACCAGAGTATTGTACAAGTAACTTATCTACCAAATTTTGTGAAATTTGGTCAGTTAGTATTTTAGTTAGAGTGGATACAAGTAATTTTTGCAGGCCATTTTGCAAAAAAAGGCGGGTTCTTTTATCCCGAATCGTACTAAAAACTAATCAGCACCAGGGTCATATCCATGTGACTTATCTACCAAATTTTATGAAATTCGGTGCATAAGTTTTTGAGTTAGAATGGATACATACATTGCACAGACACACACACAGACGTCACGCTAAAAATAGTATTTTCGTATTATAGAGGTCTTGAAACGTGTAGATTCGTCGAAAACTCGAGTTGTAATTTTCGGCATGATCACCAATACTTTCCCTATACATTACCATGTATTGCAGGGAAAGTAAAAAATCTGATGTGGACAGCACATGAGTTTCCCTGCAGTCTGATAACCACGTTCTCTTTATTTTAATTAAATTTAATTAACTTTTAATTCTATTTTCGTTCTCATTTGATAACTGGACGTATTTCCAAAGGTGGGGTAGAGAAAATACGAAAAAACTAAAATATCTCAAGAACGGCTAGTCCTAGTGTAATGGGATTGGTCTTATTCTCTTCTTCGTTAAACATTACGTATTAGACAAGCATTTAATGGATATATTTGAGCATACGTAGTTTTTTATTTTAGATTTTGACAATTTTTGCGGGTCATTTTGCAAAAAAAGGCAGATTAATTTTTTCCGAATCATACCAAAATCTAATCAGCACCAGGGTGACCCACAAGCGACTTATCTACCAAATTTTGTGAAATTCGATCCAATAGATTTTCAGCTGGAGTGGATACAAACTTTTGCGGGCCATTTCGCAAAATAAGGCGTGTTTTTTTATCCTGAACTAATCAGCACCAGATTCGCCCCCAAATGACTTACCTACCAAATTTTATGAAATTCGGATAATTACTTTTTTAGTTAGAGGGAATACAAAATCTGCACAGACAAGACAGACACACAGACAGACACACACACAGACGTCACGCTAAAAATGGTTTTTTCGTATTCTAGAGGTCTCGAAACGTGTAGATCCGTCGAAAACTCGAGTTGCGATTTTCGACATGATTCCAATACTTTCCCTATACATTACCATGTATTGCAGGGAAAGTAAAAATCGGTAATCGTCAGATCTTTAAAATCCATTCTCTGTCTGGATTACTGAATATCGGATTTCGGAGTTCTTCAATATTTATATTAATATCACTTTTATCAACTTTGTGTTGCTGAGATAGCTGACTTAAAGCACCGTAACCGGAATATTCATTGAAACTTTAATATCTGTGTGGTACAAGCACTTTCCAACGTCTTTACGTGGCATTAATATGCTAATGATGCCCCTCGGTGTGGTTTCTGAGATATCAGACGTTAATGATGCACGTAATAAATAATACTCGTTTAACTTGGGTTCAATTATGAATCGCTTTCATTCACTTTGCGTTTCTTTATGACCAGTGGCGAAGCGCGATAAAATAATTTGGGAAGGCATAAAACCGGAGGGCCAGAATTAGCAAATACAAATTTTCATGCTGTATATTTTGGCAACGTTACGAATAAAATAAAATATAATAATTGAATTACAATAAAAAATTAAGTGCGGTTGTGACCTAACTAGATCTTCTCATACCAAAATCTATTTTCAAATAGATTTTTTTACTTTCCGTGCAATACATGGTGATGTATAGGGAAAGTGTTGGAATCATGCAGAAAATCGTAACTCGAGTTTTCGACGGACGTATACATTTCGAGACCTCTAGAATACTAAAAAACTATTTTTAACGTGACGTCTGTGTGTCTGTCTGTCTGTCTGTCTTTGTATCTGTACAATGTATGTATCTACTCTAACTCAAAAATTAATGGTCCGAATTTCATAAAATTTGGTCGGTAAGTCACTTGGATATAACCCTGGTGCTGATTTGTTTTTGGTATGATTTGTAAAAACAGAACCCGCCTTTTTTTTTTTTACGAAATGGCCCTCAAAAATTTCATGTATCCACTCTAGCTAAAATACTAATTCACCAAATTTCACAAAATTTGGTAGATAAGTGACTTGTGGGATACTCTGGTGCTGATTAGATTTTGGTACAATTCGGAAAAGAACAACCTGCTTTTATTTACGAAATGGCCCTCAAAAATCGCCAAAATCTAAAAAAAAAGCTATTTATGTTCAAATATATTCATTAAATGCTTGTTTTATACGTAAATTTTAACGAAGAAAGGAATAAGACCAACCCCATTACACTAGAACTAGCCGTTCTCGAGATATTTTAGTTTTTTGTATTTTTTCTGCTCCATCTTTGAAAATAAGTCCAGCTACCAAATGAGAACGAAAATTGAATTAAGAATGAATTAAATTTAATTAAAATAAAGAAAACGTGGATATAAGTCTGCAGAGAAAGTCATGTGCTGCCTACATCAGAGTTTTTAAATAGGTTTTTTTCTAATGCAAACTTTGCAAGAAAAATATTGAAAAATTCGTATGGTTCGTCACAAATGATCACAATTATAGCATGTTGACCTTTCTTTTAAAGGGCTTGAAAAATTATTTCGATTGATATCAAGTTTGACAGTATACCCCCTCGGGTGTGGTAAATCCCTCCCCCCTTCTCCTCCTCTCCGAGAGAGGGCTAATGATATCAGAAACACAAAAATTGTGTCGTGGCTATTATTCGCCACAATGATTGAAATTGTTAAGTTTCGTGATCATTGACCTATAAATAATCCCTTTTACACATGATTATACTAAATTTTGTCTTGTCATGTTAAGAAAATATAAAATTTCGAGTAAATTTCGAATAAGTTTTCGTTTGATATAAAAATATTTCGATCTATCGATAAATTTTTCGTTAACAAAGCCGGATAAAAAGTTTCCTGAAAATACGTTAATATCTGTTGCAGATATCACAGTGTACACAGGAAATCGATGACAGACGGACAGGCAGACATCATTCTAAAAATAGTCAAAACGTGTGCAGGCGGTTCAAAAACATATATTGGCATCAAAATCTAGAAATCAAAAATTTTCGTGAAAACAATACGTTCTCTATACTAAATACGTATTATATTGTGTAAGAAAGTAAAAATGAATGTCATTTTGCAGTTTTGCTATGCAGTGGAACCTCGATTTTACGTTTCTCCGTGGAACCAATTCTAAAACGTTATATATTGTTATGAACTTGTAAAAAGCTTCGGAGTTTTTTCCCCCCTCTTCCTTATTTTTGCCTCTTTCGAAGACCAGACGGAGAAAATACCGGTGAGGCATCCTTTCTAATGACGTCAGTCTTGGGTTTCCAGAAACTGACGCTAGGAGGAGAATTTCCATATTTGGCGATTTATCGCCAATTTGGCGACATTTGTCGACTTTTCGAAGGGTCGAGAAAGACCGCGAAATAGCTAATATTCTACGAGATAAGCTACGAGCGGCGTCGACTTCGTGGGTCCTCGAACCCTTAATATTTTTGTGCGTATTTAGTAGGGAAAATATATGCATACATTTTGTTTTGTTATCAATTCTTCAAGTTTTTCATTATTCATTTCCTTTTTACTATACATAAAGTGCGTATAGAAATTGATCCCTTAGATTGTTTATTGTATTCTAAATATAAGACTTTAACCCTGAAATAATTTAAAGAGAAATTTGTTGGCATTTTTAACATTGGTAAAAATATCCAAGAATATTTTTTTTTCTTACTTTTATAAAGATAAGATTTATAATATATAAAGATGAAGAGCTGGAAATTCGCATAGTGCCTGAATATTGTATATAATAATGTTGCGCCTATAAAACAAAAAAATCTGATGTGGGCAGCACATGACTTTTCTTATATAATGCAATGAATTTACTACTTTTACAGCAAAAAAATAGGTTATTCTTATAGTAGATACTTATATTCTTTCCAAGATATTGAATTTTCGTCAACTAGTCGTCATTTTCATTGATTTAGCATCATTTTTATTCATTTGGCGAGATTTTCGTTAATTTGGCAACATTTAAAAAACTCGCCAAGTTGGCGACATTCCGCCAAATTCTTCGCTAAAATCTCGCCAAGCGTTATGGATGGAGAAATAAGTTATTCTTATGGCAGATAAATGACTATTGAAGTTCAAATACAAAAGTATTATTCAAAGTATATTTTCTCATGAATGGAACGAGCTAGATCCACGAGAATGATGTCACTGAATTTATCGCATAATATTACATATAAAAAGTGAACATGTTTTTCAAGAGTTAATATATTTTTTTTAACTATTGGGATTTTTTGATAAATTTATTTGAAAAATGTGCAATATCTCGAGAACGGTTCATGCTAGTGTTCTAAAGTTTATGTCCGTTTTCTAAGGAAAAATTACATAAGACATGTCTATTTGCGTAACTTTATTAAGGGTTTCGATTTTTTTGTAATTTTTTTTTCAAAACTTCACTTAGAAATTTAGGGTGGTTCTGAACATTCGATTGCGTTTAAAAACAATAGGTTTCCAGTATTCACGGATTGTGATTTTTGTACCAAATTTCATTCCAATCGCTCCATTCGTTCGTGAGATATCGTCTCCACAGACTCACTGACACACACACACACACACACACACATACTTTCACACAAGCACGCGCACATACAAACACAGACAGACATCACCTCAAAAATGTTCGATTCGTGATCAGGGATGCTTGAAACGTGCTCTCCTGTCGCAAACTCGAATTCGAATTTTCGACCCCGTCATAATACTTTCCTTATACATTATGTATATAAGGAAAGGAATAACTGAAATAAATAATTATCTGGAATAAAAATTTTTTTTTCTGTACTTAACTATAATTCTCCTCGTTTTAGCATTTCAGACGTCTTATTGTGCCAGACAATCTGACTGAATGAAATTTAAATTAGACTTAAATCCTTTAAAAAATGCAAGGTTCGTTAGATTTAAAATTTCCAGAATCCTCAATAATTTTCAAGTCGGCGCCTATATAGAGACTGTAAAGTGAGTCATCACTTCGTTGGAGTTGCAGTGGACTTGAGACGAACTATATCGAACTGTGATTTTTACTTTCCCTGCAATACATGGTAATGTATAGGGAAAGTATTGGAATCATGTCGAAAATCGCAACTCGAGTTTTCGACGGATCTACACGTTTCGAGACCTCTAGAATACGAAAAAACTATTTTTAGTGTGACGTCTGTGTGTGTTTGTGTCTGTGCAATGTATGTATCCACTTTTAACTCAAAAACTAATGGGCCGATTTTCATAAAATTTGGCAGGTAAGTCACTTGGATGCGACCCTGGTGCTGATTAGTCTTTGGTACGATTCGTAAAAACAGAACCCGCCTTTTTTTTGCGAAATGGCCCGTAAAAATTTCATATATCCGCTCTAGCTAAAATACTAATCTACCAAATTTCACAAAATTTGGTAGATAAGTTACTGGTGGGACACTCTGGTGCTGATTCGATTTTGGTATGATTCAGAAAATAACAACCTGTCTTTTTTAACGAAATGGCCCACGAAAATCGCCAAAATCTAAAAAAAAAAAAAAAAGGCTACGTATGCTGAATTCTTGTTTTATACGCAATTTTTGACGAGGAAAAGAATATAACACACTCCATTATACTTTAGGACTAACCGTTCTCAAGGTATTTGAGATTTCTTGCAATTTTATTACGCGCTATCGGAAAAATGTCCAATTACCAAATAAAAACAAAAATTGAATTAAAAATGCAAATTTAGTGTTATTTGGTGCAATTAAACTCAATATAGTGAATTATTAAAGAAATAAGGAAAATATGAATTTAAGTCTGCAGGGGAAGTCATGTGCTGTCCACATCAGATTTTCATCAATGTTTTGAGAATAGTTTAGGTTATTTTGTGAAATGAGTGAAGCTTTTAAGTCTTGTTTTCCTGTATATTATTCCAATTTAAGCTGTGTTTGTGAATAAACGTTTTAGTTATCCGGAAAGTTGGATTCATTTTTGTATCTTGAGTGCACACCCACGAGTACAGAGGATGCGTCGTAACAATATATATTAACTCTATTTTCACTAGCATATAAAAATCAAAGAAATCAAGAAAATATATATACTATTTGCCGAGCTTTGCTTTTTACTTGTGAAAAGTTTAATTTATTATTGACATGGATAAATTTCAAACATATCAAAAATGTCACCCCCCGCCCTCTCTTTTTCTTCTTTGTTTCAAGTCGATATTGCACGAAATTTGGTCAGACGCGACAGATAGGCTATGATATTGGCTTTTGTTATATATTAAAAACAGAAGCTATAAAAGCGGCCATTCTTCCAAAGGCGTTATATACACACACCAAATATGAAATGTTAGATATTTTGGTAATTATAAAAGAAACAAGAACTTTATGAAGGAGCCTTTATAGAGTGTGTACACTTCATTTTTGACGGAACAATTAAGCATTTTTATGCTTTTTTGCATACCTGTTTTGTATAGCTAAACGAATTTTTGGAAAAACCGGAACTGACACTTGCGCCACTGCAAATGGAACACCTTAGGGAACTCCCCAACCCCCGTATAGAATTCGATGATAAATCCATATTAGCTATTACCTAATCTCTATAGTCAGTCTTGAGAAATAGATGTTTCAGGAAAATTTTTCGAACCGAAAGTGAAAAAAACTCACAAGGAGAAACCTTTCGTGAATTCCCCAACCTCCTCCGGAATATAATGCCGAACTCATAATCAGTCATATCTAAGCCATAGCCCTGATGAATAGATGTTTCAAGTAAAATTTTTGAACCGGAAGTAATAATTCTTAGAAAAATCACCCAATCTTCTCCTGAATTCGATGCTAAATCCATATCCATGATCATCTAAGTTTTATCTACAAATGATTTTGAGATATAGACTTTTCGAGTAAATTAAACATTCTTAAACCTGAAAATAAAAATACCGGACGTAGAAATCCTTAGTGACTCCCTCCAAAATTAGATGGTAAATCCATGTCAGTCACCATCTAAGTAAGTTCTATCCGTATCAGATTCTGAGAAATAGATGTTTCAAGGAAACTGTTTTTCAAATAAAAAAAATCTGATGTGGGCAACACATGACTTTCTTTATATAATGCAATGAATTTACTACTTTTACATCTGAAAAAACGTTATTCTTATAGTAGATACTTATATTCTTTCCATGATATTGAATTTTCGTCAATTAGTAGTCATTTTCATCGATTTAGCGTCATTTTTATCAATTTGGCGAGATTTTTGTTAATTTGGCAACAATTAAAAATGTCGCCAAGTTGGCGACACTTCGCCAAATTCGTCGCTAAACTCTCGCCAGGCGTTATGGAAGGAGAAATAAGTTATCCTTACAGCAGATAAATGACTATTGGCGTTCAAATACAAAAGTATTACTGAAAGTATCTTTTTTCATGAATGGAACTAGCTAGATCCACGAGAATGATGTCACCCAATTTATCGCATGGTATTACATTTGAAAAGTGAACATGTTTCTCAATAGGAAATATTTTTATTTTTTATTTTATATAACTTTTTGATAATTTTTTTGAAAAATGTGCAATATCTCGAGAACGGTTCATGTTAGCGTTCTAAAATTTATGCCAATCGTTTTCTAATAAAAAACTACATAAGAAATGTCTATTTGCGTAACTTTATTAGCGGTTTTGATTTTTTGACGATTTTTTTCAAAATTTCACTCGAAAATTTAGGGGGGTTCTGAACATTCGATTGCATATAAAAACAATAAACTTCCAGTGTTTACAGATTGTGATTTTTGTACCAAATTTCGTTCGAATCAATCCATTTGTTCGTCAGTTAACGTCTCCACAGACTCACTGACACACACACACACACACACACACACACATACTTTCACACACGCACAAAGATATCACTTCACAAATGTTTGATTCGTGATCAGGGATACTTGAAACGTGCTCTCCCGTCGAAAACTCGAATTCGAATTTTCGACCCCGTCACAATACTTTCCTAATACATTATGTATATAAGGAAAGTAATAATACTTATGACAACATTTTTGCCAGCAATAGTTATGCGATTTTACACAAAAAATTTAATCCCACAAGTTTTTACTTTCCTTATGATGCACACTGGTTTATAGGCTATATGTAGAAAACTTTTTGACTTTCTGGACGTACTTCAGAATTTTAAATACAAAAATTCTGTCACCAAATTACACCATACTAATAAATAGGGGGTGACAGGAGACAAAAGTAACACGAGCAATCGTCCTATACAGTCGTCCTTACACTGTAAAATATTCTGTAACCACTGTAACCTTGTAAACATTCTGTAAAACATTCTGTAAAACTTCTGTAAAACATTCTGTATTCACTGTAAACTCAGCTCATTTCCCCCCCTCCACTTTGCTGATAATTTCGTCACATAAGAAAATCCACAATTGCAGGCGTTCATGAAAATTCTAGCTTTATTTCTGAACTATTCAGCTATTTATCGTCTGCACAAACGTTATTTTTGTATTTATATGTATAAGGAAAGTATTGTGACGGGATCGAAATTTCGAATTCGAGTTTTCGAAGGGAGAGCACGTTTCAAGTATCCCTGATCACGAATCGAACATTTTTGAAGTGATGTCTGTGTGTGTGTGTGTGTGTGTGTGTTTGTGTGTGTGTCAATGAGTCTGTGAGGACGATATCTCACGAACGAATGGAGTAATTTGATTGAAATTTGGTACAAAAATCACAATCCGTGAATACTGAAAGCCTATTGTTTTAAAACACAAACGAATGTTCAGAACCCCCCTAAATTTTCGAGTGAAATTTTGAAAAATCATCAAAAAATCAAAACCGTTACTAAAGTTACGCAAATAGACATTTCTCATGTAATTTTTCCTTAGAAAACGATTGACATAAACTTTAGAACATTAGCATGAACCGTTCTCGGGATATTGCACATTTTTCAAATAAATTTATCAAAAAATCCCATAAATTAAAAAAAAAATATTAACTGTCAAGAAACATGTTCACTTTTCATATGTAATATCACGCGATAAATTTGACGACATTATTCTCGTGGATCTAACTCGTTCCATTCACGAAAAAAGATACTTTGAGTATTACTTTCGTATTTGATCGCCAATAGTCATATATCCGCTGTAATTATAACTTATTTTTCCGTCCACAACGCTTGGCGAGACTTTGGCGACGAATTTAGCGGAATGTCGCCAACTTGGCGATATTTTTAAATGTTGCCAAGTTAACGAAAATCTCGCCAAATGGATAAAAATGACGCTAAATCAATGAAAATGACGACTAATTGAAGAAAATTAAATATCTTGGAAAGAATATAAGTATCTATTGTAAGAATAACGAACTGTAAGAATATCAATTTGGCGAGATTTTTGTTAATTTGGCAACAATTAAAAATGTCGCCTAGTTGGCGACATTCCGCCAAATTCGTCGCCAAAATATCGCCAACCGTAATGGACGGAGAAATAAGTTATTCTTACAGCAGATAAATGACTATTAGTGTTCAAATACAAAAGTATTACTCAAAGTATCTTTTTTCATGAATGGAATGAGCTAGATCCACGAGAATGTCACCCCATTTATCGCATGGTATTACACATGAAAAGTGAACATGTTTCTCAATAGGAAATATTTTATTTTTTATTTTATATAACTTATTGATAATTTTTTTGAAAAATGTGCAATAGCTCAAGAATGGTTCATGTTAGCGTTCTAAAATTTATGTCAATCATTTTCTAATGAAAAATTATATAAGAAATGTCTATTTGCGTAACTTTATTAGCGGGTTTGACTTTCTGACGATTTTTTCAAAATTTCACTCGAAAATTTAGGGGGTTTCTGAACATTCGATTGCGTATAAAAACAATAGGCTTCCAGTGTTTACGGATTGTGATTTTTGTACCAAATTTTGTTCGAATCGGTCCATTTGTTCGTCAGTTATCGTCTCCACAGACTCACTGACACACACACACACACACACACACACACATACACATAGACATCACTTCAAAAATGTTTGATTCGTGATCAGGGATGCTTGAAACGTGCTCTCCCGTCGAAACTCGAATTCGAATTTTCGACCCCGTCACAATACTTTCCTTATACATTATGTATATAAGGAAAGTAATATGCAGACTAGCATCGAGTGATATTCAAATTTGAAAATCTCACTATATTACTTTCCTTATATACATAATGTATAAGGAAAGTATTGTGACGGGGTCGAAAGTTCGAATTCGAGTTTTCGACGGGAGAGCACGTTTCAAGCATCCCTGGTCACGAATCAAACATTTTTGAAGTGATGTCTGTGTGTGTGTGTGTGTGTGTGTGTGTGTCAGTGAGTCTGTGGAGACGATAACTGACGAACAAAAGGACCGATTCGAACCAAATTTGGTACAAAAATCACAATCCGTAAACACTGGAAGCCTATTGTTTTTATACGCTATCGAATGTTCAGAACTCCCCTAAATTTTCGAATGAAATTTTGAAAAAATCGTCAAGAAATCAAAACCACTAGTAAAGTTACGGAAATAGACATCTCTTATGTAATTTTTCATTAGAAAACGATTGACATGAATTTTAGAACGCTAACATGAACCGTTCTCGAGATATTGTGCATTTTTCAAAAAAGTTATCAAAAATTATATAAAATAAAAAAAAATATTTCCTATTGAGAAACATGTTCACTTTTCATATGTAATACCATGCGATAAATGGGGTGACATTCTCGTGGATCTAGCTCATTCCATTCATGAAAAAAGATACTTTGAGTAATACTTTTGTATTTGAACGCCAATAGTCATTTATCTGCTGTAAGAATAACTTATTTCTTAGTGCATAACGCTTGGCGAGATTTTGGCAACAAATTTGATGGAATGTCGCCAACTTGGCGACTTTTTGAAATGTTGCCAAATTAACGAAAATCTCGCCAAATGGATAAAAATGTGGCTAAATCAATGAAAATTCAATATCTTGGAAAGAATATTAGTATCTACTATAAGAAAAACCTGTTTTTTTTACTGTGAAAGTAGTACATTCATTACATTATATAAGGAAAGTCATGTGTTGCCCACATCAGATTTTTAATATTTAACTATGATATAAAATAATTACAGGGAATGTTAAGAGAAAAATATTTAAACACATATAAAGTAGGATGTAATTTTGTTTTATTTTAACAAATTTTAAGGCCTACCTTTATCATTTTCATTGAAATATTTTCCAAACTGCTTGACGAGGGAAATCCGTCTCTGTGTCTCTTTTTATAGCGCATGCTCTTGATCTATTGTCAACAATTGCGATGGTTGGCCAACCAAGAATTTACAAATTTTTCCGGCTGAAAGTGTTCTATAGGTGGTCTATTTGCATTAATAAACATTAGATTGGAGACGTTTGAAATCAATAAAGATGATCTCAAATCTGTTGCTATGTTGTTCATTAAGCAAAGCGTTTTGCAAAGCGTGTACGTAGTTTTTAAGAAAAAGCAGGGGGTATACGGAATTTGCTGGAAAAACCAGGGGGTATACTGCGTATACCGCCGTATACCCTCCACTACAGCCCTGATGTTGAAATATGTTCATTAAATCCTTGTTTTATACATAATTTTTAACGATGAAAAGAATAAGACCAACCCCAGTACACTAGAACTAGCCGTTCTCGAGATATTTTAGTTTTTTCGTATTTTCTCTACGCCACTTTTCAAAATAAATCCTGTTACTAAATGAGAACGAAAATTGAATTAAAAGTGAATTAAATTTAATTGAAATAAAGTGAACGTGAATATAAATCTGCAGGGAAAATCATGTGCTGCTCACATCAGATTTTTTTTTTATGCATGTTAGTAAATTTTCCTCATGATTTTCTTTATGTGTTCTCAGATTTTAAAGTTGGGATTACCCATTTAATATAATTATAATTTACTTTATATTTTTTGTCTCACGTGTTTACTGTGATATTTGTTAAATGCATAACACTTCTGACGAAACATATTTTTGATATTTAATGTTAATGTTTAATGTTTTGATGTTTAAACGTCGAACGGAGACGAAAGTATAACACAATTCACGAGGGCAACGCTAAAATTTTCCCGACAAAAGTTCTTCTGTTTTATTCACACTAAATTGTACATTTTTTAACACTGTTTTATTTAGGTAGGCTTTCTGTTTGTGTCAAATCTTAAAATCAATGATTGACCCACTTCTACCGAGCTGATTTTTTTTTAATTTTACACACATTATATGTGACCTTTCATTTTATTAGGATATTGAAATTTAATGAAATTGAAATTTTAATTTAAAAAACTTAAATTATGTAAATGACTTTATTTTAATTCAATAGTTCTGTGCGCACAAGCAACCCATATCAAAATAAAATTTTAATAAATTCATGAACATTATTCAATTTTTACAAATATTATTATCAGATTCACCTTATTGAAAAAATTATTATATATGCTACAGGTATTCACTTGTTAGCCATAGCATTTTTAGGTATTATTGATGTATAGGAGAAGAGGTACAAAATAAAATGTGAAACAATTCACTCTGTTTATGGCACTTTTAAGAGTCGTTAGGCCCCTTAATATGAGCAATACGGAGAATTACACAAAAATATGTTTTTACTCGTTTTAAAAATCTGTAAAAAAAAATCGACTTTTTCAAAATTCTGGCTTTTAAAGAGTTTTCGAAATTTATCTGTCTAGTCCGTTCAAACTAAATACCGATATTTTAACATGCTTTTTGGCTGAGGTGATAGCTTTTTAGCTGACCCCTCTATTTTACTTTCAAAAACGAGATTTATTTTTTAGAAATATTTAAAAATCTATTTCATTTTTCGAATTTTCAGGTCCATCTTCGGATTGATAGCTTCATTAAAAACAGTCAACATAAAACCACGAGCTTTTGGGTCGAGTAGAGGCTTTCGAATAGAGGCTACATACATACATACATACATACATACATACATATATACTTATAAAGATATGTGATTGGGATTTAATGTTAAGATAGCCATTTCAGATGCTATTTAGTGAGACAAAACTTAAATTAAAGTTTAAGAAAGAGTAAATGAATTTGAGATTGAAGTGAAAGTTATGGGCTGTTCACATTTAATTTTTTAGTGTCTACATTGAGTCAGAGTCGTCCATACAAATTGTGAATCCCCCCCCCCCCCCCCCACACACACACGCACACAGTTATCACTTCACCCCGATAAACATTTATCACAGGCGCCCTCGATACAGTGGCGACGATGCAGCAAATGCGCGTACCCCCTATATTACAAATTATTAACTCATTTTACATAACTATTTATGCAGCTCGTGCCCCCCCCCCCCCTCAAGCCTCCCGAACCCCCATGCAACCATGCAATGTAACCTTTTGCTCCTTTCTTATCGACGGTTTTGCCTCCATATTTGATTTTCACCTCCTTGTGAATATTTTGTTTCCCCCCCTCTCTCAGATAAAAAAAAATGGAGCCCCCTTGACGCCTAGTCCCCCCCCCCCACTTAAGTAATGTCCGACTTCCTGTATGGGCGGCTTTGGTTAAATTCTTGATTTATTAGGGCACACTTTTATATCCAAAATAATGCTTAACATCTATAAACCACTGGTTTTAGTAATGAGAACTGCTCTTTTAAAGAATCGGTAATTAAAATAAGACCCTTACGTTTAAAAGGTAAGTTGTCGAGGAGCTAGCTCTAGAGAGGAGAAACTGCCGAACCTTTGTTTACTTGGTGATAATTCTTTCTGTCTTCAGATTTCTTTCCTTAATCTCTCACAGCGATTTCATCTGATTTCCGTTTTTACTTTTTTCCCCATACTTTTATTACTTTCTTTATCTTTTCGAAACAGTAGATAGGCATTACCAAAATATTCACATGTTGATCCGCTCCAGCTTAATCTGTAAATATTTTGGTGAATTTTTTAACACTAGAAAATGTACCGGTTGTTGCCCTGGTGTTAAAGCAGGAATTAATTTAATGTATTTATTTAAGTTTGCAAAAGGTGACAGGACAACTATTAGAGAATTTTGCACCCCTACAGGAAGGAGCTTTTGCGATCATGCAGCTTGCGCAAAACATGGTAAAATACTAATTTATACTAAATCTGCTTGCTATATATTTAGTAACCGCTAGGTAGAGAAATTAATCTTTGCTTCAAATTGTGATGAAGACTGGTAAAAAATAAGGCTTGTTGCGATATCATTATATTTATATATTTTATGATATTCATATATATTTTATATATTTCATGTATGTTGTAAAAGATCGAAATATGACCCTATATATAAAGCAATGGTGTAAAGATGGAAACTGTATGATAATATTTATGGTTTCTAAAGAACATATTTGTATGAACAATTTTATAATGTATGAATGCCTTATAAAAATCATAATTAATGAAATCGCTAACCTCAAATAATTCTTTTTAACACTTTACAACATAGTTGAAAAGTGTTTATGACTTTGTTCATTCTGTCTGTCTGTCCGTTAGCACAATAACTGCCGCAAAAATGACTTTATCAAAATGAAATTTTAGTATGTTGTTCAGACGGTCTGTGGGACCTATGGGAATGCAAATAAATGATATCACCCAATTAGTTTCGGATTGAACCCGGGTTGGAAAAATGAAATACATTGAACCCTATGGGACCTAATTTTTCAAACATTTAAGCCGATTTAAAATTCACAAATTGCTTCGAAAGTTTAAGGAAATATTCAAATTATCCCATAAAATATATAAAAAAAATCAGCAAAATATATTGAGTAGTTTTTTAAATAAAAATTAATATAATAATTACATCCTTTATATGAAGAGATCACGTGACCCACTTCAAAATAATATATGGCATCCATCTTGTGTCAAAATCGTGATTTTTAAAGTTCTTTTAATTTATATTTAGTGTTGTATCCGTCCTAAAATCGTTTTATTTTTGTTTAAATTCTGTGCATCTACATCCTGAAACAACGCAATTACAATATAGTTGAGTTTAAATGATCATCCAACTTTGATTATTTCTACAACGAAGCCTACTTTTCACTTATAGAGAATGTAAATACCAAAAGATGTAGAATGAGTTGTATAATAATTGCTGCATTTCTTTAACGGAAAATTATTTAGCACATAGAGTCTGCAATATAGCTGATATGAATGAAACAATCATTGATTTTACAGAGAAGCAAACGATTTTTTGATGACGTTTTGAGCATAGAGCTAAATTACTTGTACCTCCATGATTTTAAGTTTTAAATAAAATTAATTATTGCAATATTGCGATGAATGAAATGAATGTAAAAATGTTAATGAATGAAATGCTGCTTTTATTTAAAGAGCTAGCCGATTTATATTTCGATGACGTCATTTGAAAAAGTTCATTTGTTTTCGATGAAGTTTTCAAATATAATAAATTATTGCAGTGTTATGATAATTTTAAAAATATTATGAAGGAATGAATGTATCGCATTTTAGAGATGTTTAAACCAGGCAATTCCAATGCCGTCATTTGAATGAAGTTCATTTTTTTCGATGAAGTTTTAAGTTTTCAAATATAATAAATTAATGTAGTATTGTGATAATTTTTAAAATATTAACGAGGAATGTATCACATTTTAGAGATGTTTAAATGAAATTGCATTTCAGTTGGAAAGTGTTTCATAATCAATGCTTTATGCATGATTGATCTTTCTTGTTTAAATCAGTGATTTCAATCAATTTGATTCAAGAATTAATTCAATCAAGATTTTAAATCAATATTCCTATATCTGAATTTATGATGCATTCCGTCCTCAAACCCTAGTAGCTAATATTGGTCCAATACTGCATATCTTGGCGTTTCATAGGAAATGTTTCCAACGTAACGCCAATATTGGAGATGCATTGGCCGCCAATATTGGCTAGATATTGTCGTCACATTGAAAATATTATTTAAAATATATTGGCAACGAATACTAGTTAAATACTGGGCATATACTCATCACCAATATTGGCTAGATATTAGCATTGCAATATCACGCCAATGTTGGCGTTGCAGTGAAAATATTTCCAATAATTAGAATATATTAGCAACTAATAATAGCAAAATATTGGGTACGTATTGGCATGCCAATATTAGCTATAAATGGCAAAAAACCAATTTTGATCTAATATTGTCAAAATGTCCACATTTTTATATTAGTGCAGTATTGGGCCAATATTGGCATGCTACTTAGGAAATAGGAAAAGTATATATATTTTGCGGGAAAAAAAAAAAAAAAACATTCACCAGAATAGGAACACCGTAGGTTTACTTTTAGGAAATGCAGTACCAGTCAAGGTAAAATTTGCTGTGAACGGGAACTTTTTCAATAACCAATAAATAACCAATTCGAGTAATAATTAATAAATAACCAATTCGAATTTTAAAAAAAAATCTCGCTTTTGCGTATCGTCCCGGATCCTGACGTACCCGTGTATTAAATTCCATGGCCGTATGACGTTTAGATTTTTCGCTACGGACGACACAAACAGGTAAATAGATGAATATACATATATCTTCCTTTATTATTAACACTTTACAACATAGTTGAAAAGTGTTTATGACTTTGTTCATTCTGTCTGTTTGTCTGTCTGTCTGTCTGTCCGCTAGCACGATAACCGCCGTAAAAATGACTTTATCAAAATGAAATTTTAGTATGTTGTTCAGACGGTCTGTGGGATCTATGGGAATATAAATGAACAATATCATCCAATTAGTTTTGGATTGAACCCGGGTTGAATAAATGAAATACATTGAACCCTATGGGACCTAATTCCTTAAACATTTTTAAACGAATTTAAAATTCACAAATTGCTTCGAAAATTTTAGGAAATATTCAAATTATCCCATAAAATATATAAAAAAAATTTCAGCAAAATATATTCAGTAGTTTTTTAAATAAAAATTAAAATAATAATTATATCCTTTATATGGAGAGATCACGTGACCATTATAGGACGAGATCACGTGACCCGCTTCGAAATTAAATATGGCATCCATCTTGTGTCAAAATCGCGATTTTTGAAGTTCTTTTTAATTCATATTGAGTGTTGTATCCGTCCTAAAACCGCTTTATTTTTGCTTAAATTCTGTGCGTCGTGCATCTACATACTGAAACAAGAAAGATCAATCATACTTAAAGCATTGATTATGAAACACTCTCCAACTTCAATGCAATTTTATTTAAACATCTCTAAAATGCAATACATTCTTCGGTAATATTTTAAAACTTATCCCAATACTACATTAATTTATTATATTTGAAAACTTAACCTTCATCGAAAAAAATGAACTTCATTCAAATAATGGCCTTGAAATATAAATTGCCTGGTTTAAACATCTCTAAAATGCGATACATTCCTCGGTAATATTTTTTAAATTATCATAATACTACGATAATTTATTATATTTGTAAACTTCATCAAAAACAACTGAAATGCATTCAAATGACGTCATAGAAAAATAACACGCCTGGCTCTCTCTATAAAAGCAGCATTTCATTCATAACATTTTCCCATTCATTTCATTCATCACAATACTATAATAATTTGCTTTATTTAAAAATTAAGACCATGGAGCTACAAGTAATTAAACTCTATGCTTAAAACTTCATCGAAAAAAATCGTCCTTCTCTCTGTAAAATCAATGAATATTTCATTCATATCAGTTATGCAGACTCCATGAGCTAAATAATTTTGCGTTAACAGCAATTTTTATACAACTCATTCTACATATTTTGCTGTTTACATTTTGCGTAAGTGAAAAATAGGCTTGGTTGTAGAAATAATCAAATTTGAATGATCATTTAAACTCAAATATATTGTAATTGCGTTGTTTCAGTATGTAGATGCACAGAATTTAAGCAAAAATAAAGCGGTTTTAGGGCGGATACAACACTCAATATGAATTAAAAAGAACTTTAAAAATCACGATTTTGAGACAAGATGGATGCCATATTTCATTTTGAAGTGAGTCACTTGATCGTTCCATATCATGGTCACGTGATCGCTTCATATAAGAGGTGTAATTATTATTTTAATTTTTATTTAAAAAACTACTGCATATATTTTGCTGAATTTTGTTTTATATATTTTATGGAACAATTTGAATATTACCTAAAATTTTCGAAGCAATTTGTGAATTATAAATCCGCTTAAAAAATGTTTGAGAAATTAGGTCCCGTAGGGTTCAATGTATTTCATTTTTTCAACCCGGGTTCAATCCAAAACTAATTGGGTGATATTATTCATTTATATTCCCATAGGTCCTACAGACCGTCTGAACAACATACTAAAATTTCATTTTGATTAAGTCATTTTTACGGAAGTTATCGTGCTAACGGACAGACAGACAGAATGAACAATGTATATTATATATATACATATATTATATATAATATATATTATATATGTATATATATAATATACATATATAATAAAGTCATAAACACTTTTCAACTTTGTTGTAAAATGTTAACAACGCAATTACAATATATTTGAGTTTAAATGATCATCAAACTTTGATTATTTCTACAACGAAGCCTACTTTTCACTTATGGAGAATGTAAACACCAAAAGATGTAGAATGAGTTGTATAAGAATTGCTGCATTTCTTTAACGCAAAATTATTTAGCTCATGGAGTCTGCAATATAGCTGATATGAACGAAACATTCATTGATTTTACACAGAGAACCATACGATTTTTTCGATGAAGTTTTAAGCATAGAGTTAAATTACTTATACCTCCATGGTCTTAAGTTTTTAAATAAAATAAATTATTATAGTATTGTGATGAATGAAAGGAATGGAAAAACGTCAATGAATGAAATGCTACTTTTATAGCGAGAAGCCAATCGATTTATATTTCGATCACGTCATTTGAATAAAGTGCATTTGTTTTCGATGAAGGTTTCAAATATAATAAATTATTGTAGTATTATGATAATTTTAAAAATATTACCGAGGAATGTATCGTATTTCAGAGATGTTTAACCAGACAATTTATATTTCAATGCCGTTATTTGACTGAACTTTTTTTTCTTCGAAGAAGTTTTAAGGTTTCAAATATAATAAATCAATGTAGTATTGTGATAATTTTAAAACTATTACCGAGGAATGTATCGCATTTTAGAGATGTTTATATAAAATTGTATTGAAGTTAGAAAGTGTTTCATATTCAATGTGTTATGCATGATTGATCTTTCTTGTTTATTATAGAATAGGTGGTTTCATATAAAATCCTAATTACTTCCCCTTAAATACTCAATACGGTGTAAAGAAAAATCGGTGACAGCGTCAAATTTCTAGGATTTTGATAAATTGATACCGTTTGAACATTTTTGAATATGAAATAGCCATTATTCATCAACCCTCTTAGAATCAACCATATTATTTAGAACAGCTCAAAATTATATCTTAATAAGTTTTTGATATTCTCCTCCGTAAGTAGCAAAAGTGCTATGGGTCGATTAGGCCTAATTGTATGTTTATTGAGAATCTTGGAACATATGAAACTTTTACTCTTGGTATATGATTTAATTAATCAGCTGAAAATTATATAATAAGACAAAAGTATTGTGTATAAAGTATTATTATTACAAAAAGGTATTTCAAAATAACGTAATTTTTCACTTTAATAAAAGTCCGGCCACACAAACAGCTGCCATTATAGCCTTCGGGTTGGTCGTGTGGTCTGGGCCTTCTACTTTATTAAAAGCGAATAACGTAATATTATATAGGCATTTTAGTCTAAGCTACAAGGAAAGAGCCTTTTTTTTTCTTTTCCACAAATATAGTGTTTATTATCTGAGACATCTGGAGAGTTAATTTAAAAGTTAATTGAAAATTTGATCTAAAAAATCGCTAGATTACAAAGATTTTTATTTTATAGAGAGTTACGATATTTTTTCAGAGTTCTCTACGTATGGAATTCATATTTTTCAAAAATATGGAACAACCAGGTGTTTTAATTTAGCAGATTACATTCTTTGATTTTCATTTATTATTTGTTTTATTATTATTTTTATGTTTTTATAAATTATAAGTGGCATATCTATAGCAAAGAAATTCATGCGTCTGTGTATTCATCAATGGAAGTAATTCTTATGGCAACTAAATTTAATATGCAAATACACATTTTTAATACGTTTAGAAATTTTCTATGCGAATCAAAAACTAAATTTCCAACAAGTGAAAAGTTGAGCTTAATGAAATGTTTATTTATTTTCTCATATGTTTTCCTTGGTTTTTGGATACCAATTAAAATAGAATTTCCCGTGTATTGTGTTTTTCCACATATAACGTTTTAGTAAACCCCAGAGACCCCCTTCCCCCCCACAGAGAAACGCAAAAACCGAGTTCTGTAATAAAATTAAAAAATCTGATGTGGGCAGCACATGCCTTTCCCTGCAGACTCATATTTACATTACCTTTATTTCTTCAATAATTCATTAAATTGAGTTAAATAGCACAAAATAACAGTCATAATTATTTTAAATGACACTGAATTTGCACTTTTAATTCGTTTTCATTTGGAAATTTCATTTGGTATAAGGTGGCGTAGCGAAATTGCGAAAAAACTAAAATATCTCAAGAACGGCTAGACCTAGTGTAATGGAGTTGGTTTTATTTTTTTCGATGTAAAAAAATTACGTATAGAATAGGCATTTAATTGATATATTTGAGCATGTTTGGTCTTTTATTTTTAGATTTAAAGATTTTGCTGGCCATTTCGCAAAACAAAAGGCAGGTTTTTTTTCTAAATCGTACCAAAATCTAAGCAGCATCAGTTTAACCTACACGTGACTTATCTACCAAATTTTGTGAACTTAGGTCTATCAGTTTTTCAGTTAGATTGTATACAGCAATTTTTGCGGGCCATTCCGAGAAAAAAAAAAGCGCAGGTTCTTTTATCCCGAATAGTAACAACATCTAATCAGCACAAGGGACTTCCCTACCAAATTTTGTGAAAGTCGGTCAATTAGTATTTCAGTTAGGGCGGATACAAAATATGCACAGACAAACAGACAGATACACAGACACACACACAGACGTCACGCTAGAAATAGTTTTCTCGTATTTTAGAGGTCTTAAAACGTGTGGATCCGTCGAAAAGTCGAGTTGCGATTTTCGGCACGGTTCCAATACTTTCCCTATACATAACCTCGGCTGTTCGGAACCTAACTTTTTAATACCCGTGTACTAACTTCTTAATACACGTATACTTAACACCCGTGTACTGCATAATGAGCATTTGTTTGGATTATTTTAATAGATGAACGTAAAAGGATTACTTTTCAAAAATCGGAAAACGGTATTAAAATACTATGTTGACCCTATATGTGAATGATTATGCTATAATTTTTATTCTGTGACGAATGATATTATTTTCAGAAAGTTAACAGACGACATTCTCGAGATATTTGTGTTGCACTGTCGGCCGTCCAAACAGTTACCTTACACCTTTCTGGTAGGTCGGACGGTCTGAGTCTCAACAGTATAGTTGCACATCCGGCCGTCCATACAGTTACCTTACACCTTTCTGGTAGGTCGGACGGTCTGGGTCTCAACAACAACAGTATAGTTGCACTCGGTAGGCCCGGGTTCGATTCCAGCCACTGCCAAAACTGCCGCCGTGTTCATGCGGAGTACGATCACGTTAAACTTGTGGGTCCGGAAGTCCTTCCGAGAGGTTGGTGGTAGGGGAAGGAGGGTACGGTCCCTGTGGATGCCTCCCCCACTGGGTTCCGGTCCAAATTGGGTGGCACTTCCCGGCCGTCCAAACAGTTACCTTACACCTTTCTGGTAGGTCGGACGGTCTGGGTCTCAACAACAGTATTTCTCTTGGCCAACGGCCCTACCGTGCTGAAAACACCGGTTCTCGTTAGATCACCGAAGTTAAACAACATCGGGCGCGGTTAGTACTTGGATGGATGACCACCTGGGAACACCGCGTGCTGTTGGCACATTTCGGGTGCGGTAGCCCGGTGGTTTGCGCGCTGGATTTGCACACTGCCACAACTGCCGCCGTGTTCATGCGGAGTACGATCACGTTAAACATGTGGGTCCGTAAGTCTTTCCGAGAGGTTGGTGGTAGGGGAAGGAGGGTACGGTCTCTGTGGATGCCTCCCCCACTGCGTTCCGGTCTAAATTGGGTGGCACTTCCCGGCCGTCCAAACGGTTACTTTACACCTTTCTGGTAGGTCAAACAGTCTGGGTCTTAACAACAACAACAGTATTTCTCTTAGTTAGAGTATTTCTCTTAGTTAAGTTAACAGACGACATTCTCGAGATATTACACAGTAATTTTCGTCCATCTTGCTACTCTATGTCTAAGGATGAGCCGGACGGTCTGGGCCTTCGACAGTATTTCTCTTAGGGCGCGGTAGCCCAGTGGTTAGCGCGCGGGAGTTTCACTCGGTTGGCCCGGGATGGATTCCATCCACTGCCAAAATTGCCGCCGTGTTCACGCGGAGTACGATCACGTTAAGCATGTGGGTCCGTAAGTTTTTCCGAGAGGTTGGTGGTAGGGGAAGGAGGGTACGGTCTCTGCGGATGCCTCCCCCACTGGGTTCCGGTCTAAATTGGGTGGCACTTCTCAGTCGTCCAAACAGTTACCTTACACCTTTCTGGTAGGTCGGGTGGTCTGGGTCTCAACAACAACAACAGTATTTCTCTTATCCACTTTTGGTGAAATTATTAAAAGAATCTTAATTAGCAAATTAAACCACTGGCTAAAGACTGAAAATGCACCCTATCTTCGGCAATTCGAGATTCAGGGTATTTCACAGTTGTGAAGATACCGCTTATATTCTTTTAAATACTATTTAAAATTTTAAATCCTCCTCTCATGTCTCCCTAACCATTTTGTACATCTGTAGAGCTTTCGACAATCTCAACTGGAATATTCTCCCACACACATTGGAAAAAATCTGATGTGGGCAGTACATGACTTTCCTTATATAATGCAATGAATTTACTACTTTTAGAGTAAAAACAAGATAGGTTACTCTTATAATAGATACTTATATTATTTCCAAGATATTGAAATTTCGTCAATTAGTCGTCATTTTCATTGATTTAACGTCATTTTTATTCATTTGGCGAGATTTTCGTTAATTTGGCAACATTTAAAAAGTCGCTAAGTTGGCGACATTTCACCAAATTCGTCGCCAAAATCTCGCCAAGCGTTATGGACGGAGAAATAAGTTATTCGTATAGCAAATAAATGACTATTGGCTTTAAAATACGAAAGTATGACCCAAAGTATCTTTTCTCATGAATGGAAGGAGCTACATCCACGAGAATGATGTCATCCAATTTATCGTATGATATTACATATGAAAAGTGAACATGTTTCTCAACAGTTAATTTTTTTTAATTTACGGGAGTTTTTGATAAATTTATTTAAAAAAATGCGCAATATCTCGAGAACGGTTCGTGCTATCGTTGTAAAGTTTATGTCAATCGTTTTCTAAAGAAAAATTACATAAGAAATTTCTATTTGTGTAATTTTATTAAAGGATTTGATATTTTGATGATTTTTACAAAATTTCACTCGAAAATTTAGGGGGTTCTAAACATTCGATTGTGTTTAAAAACAATAGGCTTCCAGTGTTCACGGATTGTAATTTTTGTACCACATTTCATTTGAATCGCTCCATTCGTTCGTGAGACATCGTCTCCACAGACTCACTCACACACACACACACACACACACACACACACACACACACACACACACTTACACACACACACACACACACTTTCACATACACACACACACAGATATCCCCTCAAAAATGTTCGATTCGTGATCAGGGATGCCTGAAACGTGCTATCCTATCGAAAACTCGAATTCGAATTTCCGTCCCCGTCACAATACTTTCCTTATACATTATACTATGTATATAAGAAAAGTAAAAATAGCTATTTTGGAGATAAAGAATCGACACTTTTCAAAATTCTCATCTTCCCTCTCCCACTAACTTTGATTTCAATATCCCTATCTTTAATACTTTATCCTGGAATAGAATTATTTATGAATTTCAATGTTCAAGATCCCTATAAATTTTCCAAAATCCATATCTATATTGACGGATCTAAAATAGATAATAATATTGGTTCCGCCATCTGTATTTTTATTGAAGATAATTTTAAAAAATTTTCTCCTTTAAACTCGAGAATGGCAAAACGATTTTTCAGGCTGAGATTGCTGCTATCCATTTTCCCATCTATTGGGCTTTTAAAAACAATCTAAAAGTTCAGTTTATCTTCAATTCTGGCATTCAAATCTATAAAAAACAAATCAAATTTTATAAACAATATATTTAAATTTCGGCCTTCCTTCCTAAAACATTTAAGCAACTTATCCTGGATTAAAGCCCATGCTAATTAATAACTTGGAGAATGAAGTCGGTGATCATTATGCTAAAATTGCTGCTTCTTCTTGTATTATTCCTATTAAAATCCCCTTTTCATAATCCTTCTTAACTAAATTCTGTAAAAATTTACTTTTAAAAAATTGGCAGCAATATTTAAATAATTACGCTTCACCCAAAACTCATGATATTTCTGGAATTATAAATTATTTACCCCATGTTAATACTAATTTTCAAATTTTTAATAAATATTTAATCTACTTTTTAACAGGACATGAACCGTTTTTGGATTACCTATGTTAATATTTTCCCTGCAATGCACGGTAATGTGTAGGGAAAGTATTGGAATCATGCCGAAAATCGCAACTCGAGTTTTCGACGGATCTACATGTTTTGAAACCTCTAGAATACGAAAAAAAACTATTTTTAATGTGACGTCGGTGTGTGTCTGTTTGTGCAATGTATGTATCCACTCTAACTCAAAAATTAATGGACCGAATATCATAAAATTTGGTAGGTAAGTCGCTTGTGTCGTGACCCTGGTGCTGATTAGTTTTTAGTACGATTCGGATAAAAGTAACCTGCCCCTTTTTTGCAAAATGGCTAGCAAAAATCGTCAAAATCCAAAATAAAATACTACGTATGCTCAAATACATTAATTAAATGCTTGTTTTATGCATAATTTTTAACAATGAATAGAATAAGACCAACCCCATTACTAGCCGTTCTCGAGATATTTTAATTTTTCGCATTAACGCTGCTCCACTGTTGAAAAACGTCCAGTTACTAAGTGAGAACGAAAATTGAATTAAAAGTGCCAATTCAGTGTCATTTTAAATAATTGTGGGTGTTATTTTGTGCAATTAAATTCAATTTAATGAATTATTGAAGAAATAAACAGAACGTAAATATGAGTCTGCAGGTACAGTGTCTAGAACTAACTTCCTTCTAGACACTGTACTTTAGGTTTATACAGCAAAGTGTTCATGCCCGATAGAATAAAAGTGATTGCAGCACTCCTAGCGGTAAATTAATAAATCTGATGTGGGCAGCACATTACTTTCCCTGCAGACTTATATATACATTCTCTTATTTTAATTAAATTTCATTCACTATTAATTCAATTTTCGTTCTCATTTGGTAACTGGACTCATTTTCAAAGGTGGCATAGAAAAAAAAAACAAAAAAACAAAAATATCTCGAGAACGGCTAGTCCTAGTGTAATGGGGTTGGTTTTATTCCTTTCTTCGTTAAAAATTACGTATAAAACGAGCATTTAATGGATATATTTCAGCATACGTAATTTTTTATTTTAGATTTTGTCCATTTTTGTGGGCCATTTTGGAAAAAAAGGCAGGTTATTTTTTTCCGAACTGTACCAAAATCTAATCAGCACCAGGGTGACCCACAAGAGACTCATCTATCAAATTTTGTGAAATTCGGTCCATTAGATTTTTAGCTAGAGTGGATACAAGCTTTTGCGGGCCAGTTCGCAAAAAAAGGCTGGTTCTTTTATTCCGAATCGCACCCAAAACTAATCAGTACCAGATTCGCCCACAAGTGACTTACCTACCAAATTTTATGAAATTCGGTCAATTACTTTTTTAGTTACAGTGGATACAAAATCTGCACAGACAGACAGACAGACACACAGACAGACACACAGACACACACACACAGACGTCACGCTAAAAATAGTTTTTTCGTATTCTAGAGGTCTCGAAACGTGTAGATCCGTCGAAAACTCGAGTTGTGATTTTCGGCATGATTCCAATACTTTCCCTATACATTACCATGTAATGCAGGGAAAGTAAAAAGCTAGGAGGATAACAAACACAGCAACTCAGCGAGACAGACGAAAAAAATTCCAATCAATCAATCAATTACCGTGAGAAACCTTTTGGGTACAGTGTCTAGAAGGAAGTTCTAGACACTGTACCTAAAGTGTGCGCACAGGCATAAAAATATCCCTATAAAATTTTGGGGGTACTTAAAGACTTTCCTATGTATCTTTACCACTTGAATAAATAGTTTTTCATCCAAATTGTTACAAATTGAATTGAACTATAATCCTTAATATCTCAGAATGCGACCTGTGGGTGCGTTGATTAAACATTCTGTGTGGGTGCTCTAATGGCGCGTAGGAGGGCATGGCGAATTAGGAGCTGGGAAGAATAGCATCACAGGTAAATGTCAAGTGTGAGGTAAATGAAGAGTTGAGTTGTATTTCCACGTAATTATTGTGCTACGCGTTCATGTACGTAGCCTAGTATTTAAGTTTTTGGAAAATAACACACAGAATATTTTTGTATGGAAATAAATCATTTTACTGCTTTTCAAAATATTCGCCTTTAGCACCAATACACTTTTTCATTCTGAAAAACCAATTTTCAAAACAGATATGCCGTACAGTAGCTAGTATAGAAGAAGCATGTGATTTATAAACTTCAACTGCTTCTTCTGGGCTGTTAAATCGTTGACCACGCATTTTATTTTTTATTGTTGGGAACAAGAAAAAACCTGATGCGGGCAGCACATGACTTTCCCTGCAGTCTTATATCGACGTTCTCTTTATTTTAATTAAATTTAATTCACTTTTAATTCAATTTTCGTTCTCATTTGATAACTGGACTTATTTTCAAAGGTGCCGTAGAGAAAATACGAAGAAACTAAAATATCTCAAGAACGGTTAGTCCTAGTGTAATGGGGTTGGTCTTATTCTTTTTCTGTTAAAAATTGCGTATTAAACAAGCATTTAATGGATATATTTGATTATACGTAGTTTTTTATTTTAGATTTTGCCGATTTTTGCGGGCCATTTTGCAAAAAAAGGCAGATTATTTTTTTCTGAATCCTATCAAAATCTAATCAGTACCAGGATGACTCACAAGTGACTTATCTACCAAATTTTGTGAAATTCGGTCCATTAGTTTTACAGCTAGAGTGGATACAAGCTTTTGCGGGCCATTTCGCAAAAAAAGGCGGGTTCTTTTATCCCGAATCGTATCCAAAACTAATCAGCTCCAGACTCGTCCACAAGTGACGTACCTACCAAATTTTATGAAATTCGGTCAATTAGTTTTTTAGTTGAAGTGGATACAAAATCTGCACAGACAGACACACACACAGACGTCACGCTAAAAATGGTTTTTTCGTATTCTAGAGGTCTTGAAACGTGCAGATCCGTCGAAAACTCGAGTTGCGATTTTCGACATGATTCCAATACTTTCCCTATACATTACCATGTATTGCAGGGAAAGTAAAAAATCATTGGGTGCTAAATCAGGCGAATAAGGACAATGACCCATCAAATCAATTTTTTCATGCTTCAAATAATTGATAATTTGAAATGCAGGGAGCGAACTTTTTCTTCTTCGACCCAGATCGTCCGACCTACCCGAAGGTCTAAGGTATCTGTTTGGATGGCCGGAAAATGCCACACAATTTAGACCGGAACCCAATGGGGGCAGCATTCACAGGGACTGTACTCTCCTTCCCCTATCACTAACCTCTCGGAAAGACTTACGGATCCACATAGTTAACTTGCCCGTACTCAGCATAAACACGGAAACAGTTTGCGCAGATCCGAAAATCAAACTAGGATGGTCCGAGTGCAATTGCCGCGCGCTAACCGCTGGACTCTCCCACCCCGCCTATATCAGCCCTTCTAGACACTGTTCTAGACACTGGTTCTAGACACTGTACTTAGTTCTAGACACTGTACTTTGGGTTTACAACTTAGCGATGCCTCGTTACGAAATTCGAAATGAGGTCATAACAATGCAAAATTAGCTGGAATGTGGTTCCGCTTAACTCGATTTTCTCATACTAGAATTCATTTTTTTTTTTTTCAAATTTTACAAGAAAAAATATGAGAAATCGGTATTGTGGGTCAAAATGATTACAACTATAGCGTATTGCCCTTCACTTTAAAGGGCTTGAAAAACCTTTCGATTCATACCATATTTGACAATGTACCCCTGAAAGAGGGGGGGTTACTTACCAAGAAGGGGGGGGGGGAGCTACTGATGTCAAGAACAGAAAAAACCTTTCGATTCCTTCCATATTTGACAATGTACCCCTGAAGGAAGTGGGGGTTACTTACCTCCAAGAAGGGGGGAGCAAATGATGTCAAGAACAAAAAAAAAAAATTATATTGTGGCTATTTTTCACAACAATAATCGAAACTATTAAGTCATGTCCAACGATAACTCAGTGATGGACTGTATACGTTAACTTTTTAATATGATTTATTAGAGTATATACAAACTGTATACACTATTTACAACTTATTTACAATTTATATAAATAATTAATGGTGTCTGAGGTTCCATGATATTATCATGGCTTTAGTGCTGGATGGTATGACCTCTTTGATCCATCTCTGAATCATAACCGATTAATTCTTGGCGCGGTAGGCGCAGAACAAACCCACAGACAAGAGAGGGTTTGCGCGCGGACAAAACCCTCTTATGCATGATTATGAAAAATTTTTGTGCTGCCATGTTAGAAAATATAAAATTTCAAATAAATTTCGAAGTCTTCACTCGAATTTAACAAAATTCTATCTAGTTCTAGATCTTTTGATAACAAAGCCGGACATAAAGTTTCGTGAAAATCCATTAATATTTGTGGCTGCTGTAGTGTACACAAGAAACCGACCACAGACAGACTGACAGACGGACATCACTCTGAAAATAGTGAAAACGTGTTCAGGAGGTCTTAAAATATATATTGGCATCAAAATCTTGAAATTGAAAGTTTTTGTGAAAACAATACTTTCTCAATACTACGTATAAGAAAGTAATTACAAAGTTGTAGCACATTGTTTCATTAGTACTGGATAGTATAGAGAAAGTATGTTTTTACTTTCCTTATATACATAATGTATAAGGAAAGTATTGTGACGGGGTGGAAAATTCGAATTCGAGTTTTCGACGGGAGAGCACGTTTCAAGCATCCCCGAACACGAATCAAACATTTTTGAGGTGATGTCTGTGTGTGTGTGTGTGTGTGTGTGTGTGTGTGTGTGTGTGTGTGTGTGTGTGTGTGTGTGTGTGTGTGTGTGTGTGTGTGTGTGTGTGTGTGTCAGTGAGTCTGTGGAGACGATAACTGACGAACGAATGGACTGATTCGAACCAAAGTTGGTACAAAAATCACAATCCGTAAACACTGGAAGCCTATTGTTTTTATACGTAATCGAATGTTCAGAACCCCCTAAATTTTCGAATGAAATTTTGAAAAAATCGTCAAAAAATCAAAACCGCTAATAAAGTTACGCAAGTAGACATTTCTTATGTAATTTTTCATTAAAAATCGATTGGCATAAATTTTAGAACGCTAACATGAACCGTTCTCGAGATATTGCACATTTTTCAAAAAAATTATGAAAAAGTCACATAAAAAAAAAAAATTCCTATTGAGAAACATATTCACTTTTCATATGTAATACCATGCGATAAATTGGGTGACATCATTCTCGTGGATCTAGCTCGTTCCATTCATGAAAAAAGATACTTTGAGTAATACTTTTGCATTTGAACGCCAATTTATCTGCTGTAAGAATAACTTACTGCTTTGTCCATAATGCTTGGCGAGATTTTGGCGACGAAATTGGCGGAATGTCGCCAACTTGGCGATTTTTGAAATGTTGCCAAATTAACGAAAATCTCGCCAAATGGATGAAATGACGATAAATCAATGAAAATGACGACTAATTGTCGAAAATTCAATATCTTGGAAAGGATATTAGTATCTACTAGAAGAAAAACCTATTTATTTTACTGTAAAAGTAGTAAATTCATTTCATTATATAAAGAAAGTCATGTGTTGCCCACATCAGATTTTTTTTACAAAAGTTTTTAATTTTGAGGCCAATATATGTTTTAGGACCTCCTGAACAGTTTTTGACTATTTTAAGAGTGATGTCCATCTGTCTGTATGACTACGGTCGATTTCTTGCGTATACAGTAGCTGACACAAATATTAATGGATTTCCACGAAAGTTTTTATCTGGCTTTTTTAAAGAAAAATCTAGAACTAGATAGAATTTTTTGAAATTCGAATGAAAACTTAAAATCACACAATTTTATATTTTATTAACATGGCAGCATAGGACAAAATTTGACATAATTATGCATAAAAGGGGATGTTTTCAATGATTTTGAAACTTAACAATTCAATCACTGTGGTGCAAATTAACCGTGATACAATTTTTGTGTCCGTGACGTTATTATCCCCCAACCCCCTCGGAGGGTACATTGCCACACCTAATATAATCGTTTTCAGAAAAATTAACATTCCGTCTGTATACAAGTCTATCAGGGTATGTGGTGATTATCGTTCTCACTTCCAGCTATAAATCATCAAGCGTCTATAAATCATCAACTGGAAAAAGCAGCGAAATATCAGGGAATTCTTAAAAAATAACTCTACCTATTCACGACAATACTCACTTGTAAACTTCCTTATTCTCGCTTTATGTGATGGGAGGCTGCATATAGGACACCTAAAAATTAAGAGAATTTTAAAATTTCAACATTTGTTAGTGATCCCTCTCATTTAATTGTTTTGAAAGTTGTCACGATATGTCATATCTCATATGACAGGAAAAGAAGATAAAAAAAAAATCTGATGTGGGCAACACATGACTTTCCTTATATAATGAAATGAATTTACTACTTTTACAGTAAAATAAATAGGTTTTTCTTCTAGTAGATACTAATATTCTTTCCAAGATATTGAATTTTCGACAATTAGTCGTCATTTTCATTGATTTATCGTCATTTTTATCCATTTGGCGAGATTTTCGTTAATTTGGCAACATTTCAAAAAGTCGCCAAGTTGGCGACATTCCGCCAATTTCGTTGCCAAAATCTCGCCAAGCGTTATTTGACGAAGATATAAGTTATATATATATATATATATATATATATATATATAACTTATTAGATATTGAATTTTTGACATATATTATATAACTATTATTATATATTTATATATTATATAATTTATTAGATATTGAATTTTCCACAATTAGTCGTAACTTTCATTGATTTAGCGTCATTTTTATCCATTTGGCGAGATTTTCGTTAATTTGGCAACATTTCAAAAAATCGCCAAGTTGGCGACATTCCGCCAATTTCGTCGCCAAAATCTCGCCAAGCATTATGGACAAAGTAATAAGTTATTCTTACAGCAGATAAATTGGCGTTCAAATGCAAAAGTATTACTCAAAGTATCTTTTTTCATGAATGGAACGAGCTAGATCCACGAGAATGATGTCACCCAATTTATCGCATGGTATTGCATATGAAAAGTGAACATGTTTCTCAATAGGAATTTTTTTTTTTATGTGACTTTTTCATAATTTTTTTAAAAAATGTGCAATATCTCGAGAACGGTTCATGTTAGCGTTCTAAAATTTATGCCAATCGTTTTCCAATGAAAAATTACATAAGAAATGTCTATTTGCGTAACTTTATTAGCGGTTTTGATTTTTTGACGATTTTTTTCAAAATTTCATTCGAAAATTTAGGGGGGTTCTGAACATTCGATTACGTATAAAAACAATAGGCTTCCAGTGTTTACGGATTGTGATTTTTGTACCAAATTTGGTTCGAATCGGTCCATTCGTTCGTCAGTTATCGTCTCCACAGACTCACTGACACACACACACACATAATTTCACACACACACACACACACACACACACACACACACACATACACACACACACATACACACAGACAGACATCACCTCAAAAATGTTGGATTCGTGATCAGGGATGCTTGAAACGTGCTCTCCCGTCGAAAACTCGAATTCGAATTTTCGACCCCGTCACAATACTTTCCTTATACATTATGTATATAAGGAAAGTAAAAAAAATACTGTTTCTGTTTATACGTCATTTTATTGCTGTGAGATTTATCTACACGATTTCTCGACTGGATATTAACTGTTGCGTTTTATAGCTTATCTAGAATTTTAATGTTTGAAAGATTAATATTACTTTCCTTATATACATAATGTATAAGGAAAGTATTGTGACGGGGTCGAAAATTCGAATTCGAGTTCTTGACGGGAGAGCACGTTTCAAGCATCCCTGATCACGAATCAAACATTTTTGAAGTGATGTCTGTGTGTGTGTGTATGTGTGTGTGTGTGTGTGTGTGTGTGTGTGTGTGAGTCTGTGGAGACGATAACTGACGAATGAATGGACCGATTCGAACCAAATTTGGTACAAAAATCACAATCCATAAACACTGGAAGCCTATTGTTTTTATATGCAATCGAATGTTCAGAACCCCGCTAAATTTTCGAATGAAATTTTGAAAAAATCGTCAAAAAATCAAAACCACTAATAAAGTTATGCAAATAGACATTTCTTATGTATTTTTTCATTAGAAAACGATTGAGATAAATTTTAGAACGCTAACATGAACCGTTCTCGAGATATTGCGCATTTTTCAAAAAAATTATCAAAAAGTCATATAAAATAGAAAAAAAAATTCCTATTGAGAAACATGTTCACTTTTCATATGTAATATTATGCGATAAATTGGGTGACATCATTCCCGTGGATCTAGCTCGTTCCATTCATGAAAAAAGATACTTTGAGTAATACTTTTGTATTTGAATGCCAATAGTCATTTATCTGGTGTAAGAATAACTTACTTCTTCGTCCAAAACGCTTGGCGAGATTTTGGCGACAAAATTGGCGGAATGTCGCCAACTTGGCGACTTTTTGAAATATTGCCAAATTAACGAAAGTCTCGCCAAATGGATAAAAATGACGCTAAATCAATGAAAATGACGACTAATTGTCGAAAATTCAATATCTTGAAAAACATATTAATATATACTATAAAAAAAAACCTATTTTTTTTACTGTAAAAGTACATTCATTACATTATATAAGGAAAGTCATGTGTTGCCCACATCAGATTTTTTTTTGTAATAATGTTATTCTTATATTACTCTTGCATAAATACTATATTTTGATTATTATGCCTTTCAATGCTGAATGTAATTAATTTTAATTATTTATTCTTAATTATAATTTTCAATTTGATTAATTAACTTTATATTTTCCCTGAAGTACATTGTATAGGAAAACTATTGGAATTTTTTAACCGTGACGCGCGCGTGTGTGTGTGTGTGTGTGCAGGTTTTGTATCCACTCTAACTAAAAAAGTAATTGACCGATTTCATAAAATTTTATAGTTCACTTGTGGGTTACCCTGGTGCTGATTAGATTTTGGTACGATTCGGGATAAAAGAAACCGCCTTTTATTTTGCGAAATGGCCCATAAAAAATGCCTGTATCCACGCTTGCTAAAAAACTAAGAACAAATTTCACAAAATTTGGTGGATAAGGGGGCATAGGACCTTTAAAAGTGCCATAAATACAGTAAATTTTCGTGTTCCCCGTTTTATTTTGAACCTCTTCTATTATACATCGATAATACCTAAAAATTTTATGGCTAATAAATGAATACCTGTAGAATATGTGATAATTTTTTCAATAAGGTGAATCTTATAATATTTTTAAAAGTTGTATGATGTGCATGTATTTATTAAAAATTTATTTTGATATAGGTTGCTTGCGCGCATGATTGCAACCTAACTATTACTTCCAGAAACTAAAAAATCTGATGTGGGCAGCACATGACTTTTTCTGCCGACTTATATCCCCGTTATCTTTATTTAAATTAAATTTAATTCACTTTTAATTTAATTTTCGTTCTGATTTGGTAACTAATTTTCAAACGTGACGTAGAGAAAATACGAAAAAACTAATGTATCTCGCGAACGGCTAGTTCTAGTGTAATGGGGTTGGTCATATTCTTTTCATGGTCAAAAATTTCGTATGAAACAAGCATTTAATGGATACATTTGAGCATACGTAGTTTTTTAATTTAGATTTTGACAATTTTTGCGGGCCGTTATGCAAAAAAAAAAAAAGGCAGGTTATTTTTTTCCGAATTGTACCAAAATCTAATCAGCACCAGGGTAACCCACAAAAGACTTATCTACCGAATTTTGTGATATTTGGTCCGTTAGTTTTTCAGCTAGAGGGGATACAGGCTTTTGCGGGTCATTTCGCAAAAAAAGGCGTTTTTTTAATCCCGAATCGTACCTAAAACTAATTAGCACTAGATTCGCCCACAAGTGATTTATTTACCTACCAAATTTTATGAAATTCGGTCAATTAGTCTTTTAGTTATAGTGGATACAAAATCTGCACAGACAGACAGACACACACACAGACGTCACGCTAAAAATAGTTTTTTCGTATTGTAGAGGTCTCGAAACGCGTAGATCCGTCGAAAACTCGAGTTACGATTTTCGGCATGATTCCAATATTTTTCCTATACATTACCATGTATTGTAGGGAAAGTAAAAATCTGATGTGGGCAGCACGTGACTTTCCCTGCAGACTTATATCCACGTTCTCTTTATTTTAATTAAATTCATTTCACTTTTAATTCAATTTCCGTTCTCATTCGGTAACCGGACTTGTTTTCAAAGGTGGTGTAGAGAAAATACGAAAAACTAAAATATCTCGAGAACGGCTAGTCCTAGTGTAATGGGGTTGGTCGTATTATTTTCGTCGTTAAAAATTACGTATTAAACGAGCATTTAATGGATATATTTGAGTATACCTAGTTCTTTAGTTTAGATTTGGACGATTTTTGCGGGCCATTTTGCAAAAAAAGGCAGGTTATTTTTTTCCGAATCGTACCAAAATCTAATCAGCACCAGGTTGGCCTACAAGCGACTTATCCACCAAATTTTGTGAAATTCGGTCCATTAGTTTTTCAGTTAGAGTGGATACAAGATTTTGCGGGCCATTTCACAAAAAAAGCGGGTTCTTTTATTCCGAATCGTACCCAAAACTAATCAGCATTAGCCCCGCCCACAAGTGACTTACCTACAAAATTTTGTGAAATTCGGACCATTAGTTATTTAATTAGAGTGGATACAAAATCTGCACAGACAGACACACAGACAGACAGACAGACACACAGACACACAGACAGACAGACAGACACACACACAGACGTCACGCTAAAAATGGTTTTTTCGTATTCTAGAGGTCTCGAAACGTGTAGATCCGTCGAAAACTCCAGTTGTGATTTTCGGTATGATTCCAATACTTTCCCTATACATTACCATGTATTGCAGGGAAAGTAAAAATCTGATGTGAGCAGCACATGACTTTCCCTGCATACTTAAATCCATATTCTCTTTATTTTAATAATTCATTAGATTGAGTTTAATTGCACCAAATAACACTAAATTTGCATTTTTAATTCAATTTTTGTTTTCATTTGGTAATTGGACATTTTTCTGATAGCGGCGTAATAAAAATGCAAGAAATCTCAAATATTTTAAGAATGGTTAGTCCTAAAGTATAATGGGATGTGTTATAATCTTTTCCTCGTCAAAAATTGCGTATAAAACAAGAATTTAATTGATACATTTCAGAATACATAGTCTTTTTTTTTTAAATTTTGGCGTTTTTTGCAGGCCATTTCGTAAAAAAGGACAGGTTGTTCTTTTCCGAATCGTACCAAAATCTAATCAGCACCAGGGTCGACGATAAGTGACTTATCTACCAAATTTTATGAAATTTAGTCGATTAGTTGAGTTGAGTAGAAATATAAAATTTTTGCGGGCCATTTCGTAAAAAAAGGCAGATTGTTCTTTTCCGATTCATATAAAAATTCAATCAGCACTAGGGTGACCTACAAGTGATTTATGTACCAAATTTTGTAAAATTTGATCAATTAGTTTTTCAGTTACAGTGGATATAGGCAATTTTTGATGGCCATTTCGCAAAACAAGGCGGATTGTTTGATTCCGAATAGTACCCAAAACTAATCAGCACCAGGGTCACATCCAAGTGACTTACCTACCAAATTTTATGAAATTCGGTCCATTAGTTTTTGAGTTAGAGTGGATACATACATTGCACAGACAGACACACAGACACACAGACACACAGACAGACACACACACAGACGTCACGCTAAAAATAGTTTTTTTGTATTCTAGAGGTCTCGAAACTTGTAGATCCGTCGAAAACTCGAGTTGCGATTTTCGGCATGATTCCAATACTTTCCCTATACATTACCATGTATTGCAAAGTAAAAATCTGATGTGGGCAGCACATGACTTTCCCTGCAGACTTATATTCACGTTCTCTTTATTTTAATTACATTTAATTCACTTTTAATTCAATTTTCGTTCTCATTTGATAACTGGACTTATTTTCAAATAGGCGTAGAGAAAAAACGAAAAAACAAAAATATCTCGTGAACGGCTACTCCTAGTGTAATGGGGACGGTCTTATTCCTTTCTTCGTTAAAAATTACGTATTAAACGAGTATTTAATGGATATATTTGAGCATACGTAGTTCTTTATTTTAAATTTTGGCGATTTTGGCTGGCCATTTTGCAAAAAAAAGTAGGTTATTTTATTTCGAATCGTACCAAAATCTAATCAGCCCCAGAGTGAGCCACAAGCGACTTATCTACCAAATTTTGTGAAATTCAGTCCATTAGATTTTTAGCTAAAGTGGATACAAGCCTTTGCGAGCCATTTCGTAAAAAAAGGCGGGTTCTTTTATCCCGAATTATACCCAAAACTAATCAGCACCAGATTCGCCTACAAGTGATACACCTACCAAATTTTATGAAATTCGGTCAATTAGTTTTTTAGTTAGAATGGATACAAATCTGCACAGACAGACAGACAGACACACAGACAGACAGACACACAGACACACACACATACGTCACGCTAAAAATAGTTTTTTCGTATTCTGGAAGTCTCGAAACGTGTAGATCCGTCGAAAACTCGAGTTGCAATTTTCGACATGATTCCAATACTTTCCCTATACATTACCATGTATTGCAGGGAAAGTAAAAATAAAAATATTACTGACTGTGATGCAAAAGTATCCATTCAAGATCAAAATAAAAACATTTGCATAATTAAAGATTAAAAAAAAATAATTTAAAATTAAAAATGTAATTACATTTTAAATTAAATAAAAAAAAATTAAGCTATACAAATATTTTTGTTTTGAAGTATAATTTCTCGAATGGGTACTTTTGCATCATAGTCAACAATATTTTTACTTTCCTTGCAATACATGGTAATGTATAGGGAAAGTATTGGAATCATACCAAAATCACAACTCGAGTTTTCGACGGATCTACACGTTTCGAGACCTCTAGAATACGAAAAAACTATTTTTAGCGTGACGTCTGTGTGTGTGTCTGTGTGTCTGTCTGTGTGTCTGTCTGTGCAGACTTTGTATCCACTGTAACTAAAAAACTAATGGACCGAATTTCATAAAATTTGGTAGGTAAGTCACTTGTGGGCGAGTCTGGTGCTGATTAGTTTTGGGTACGATTCGGGATAAAAGAACCCGCCTATTTTTGCGAAATGGCCCGAAAAAGCTTGTATCCACTCTAACTGAAAAACTAATGGACCGAATTTCACAAAATTCAGTAGATGAGTCACTTCTGGGTTACTCTGGTGCTGATTAGATTTTGGTACGATTCGAAAAAAAATAACCTGCCTTTTTTTGCAAAATGGCCCGCAAAAATCATCAAATTTTAAACTAAAGAACTAGGTATACTCAAATATATCCATTAAATAATGATTTAATACGTAATTTTTAACGACGAAAAGAATAAGACCAACCCCATTACACTAGGACTAGCCGTTCTCGAGATATTTCAGTTTTTCGTACTTTCCCTACGCCACCTTTGAAAATAAGCCCGGTTACCGAATGAGAACGGAAATTGAAATTGAATTAAAGTGAAATAAATTTAATTAAAATATAGAGAACATCAATATAAGTCTGCAGGGAAAGTCATGTGCTGCCCACATCAGATTTTTACTTTCCCTGCAATACATGGTAACGTATAGGGAAAGTATTGGAATCATGCCGAAAATCGCAACTCGAGTTTTCGACGGATCTACACGTTTCAAGACCTCTAGAATACGAAAAAACTATTTTTAGCGTGACGTCTGTGTGTGTGTCTGTGTGTCTGTCTGTTTGTCTGTGTGTCTGTCTGTGCAGATTTTTTATCCACTCTAGCTAAAAAACTAATTGACCAAATTTCATAAAATTTGGTAGGTAAGTCATTTGTTGGCGAACCTGGTGCTGATTAGTTTTGGGTACGATTCGGGAAATAAAAGAACCCGCCTTTTTTTTCGAAATGGCCCGCAAAAGTTTATCCACTCTAGCTAAAAATCTAATGGACCGAATTTCACAAAATTTGGTAGATAAGTCGCTCATGGGTCTCTCTGGGGCTGATTAGATTTTGGTACGATTCGGTAAAAAATAACCTGCCTTTTTTTCAAAATTGCCCGCAAAAATCGACAAAATCTAAAATAAAAAACTACGTATGCTCAAATATATTCATTAAATGCTCGTTTAATGCGTAATTTTTAACGACGAAAAGAATAAGACCAACCCCATTACACTAGGAGTAACCGTTCTCGAGATATTTTTTGTTTTTTCGTTTTTCTCTACGCCTATTTGAAAATAAGTCCAGTTTCCAAATGAGAACGAAAATTGAATTAATAGCGAATTAAATTTAATTAAAATAAAGAGAATGTGTATATAAGTCTGCAGGGAAAATCATGTGCTGCCCACATCAGATTTTTGTTTTTGGAAGCAATAGCTTTGTTGCAATCATGCGCGCAAGCAGCCTATATCAAAATAAAATTTTAATAAATACATGCAAATTATACAATTTTTAAAAATATTATTATAAGATTCACATTGAAAAAGTTATCACATATTCTACAGGTATTCATTTATTAGCCATAAAAGTTTTAGGTATTATCGATGTTTAACAGAAGAGGAACACGGAAATTTGTTCTGTTTATGGCACTTATAGGTCCTATGCCCCCTTAGGTCACTTGTAGGTTACCTTGGTGCTGAATAGATTTTGGTTCAATTCGGAAAACAGGAACCAGCCTTTTTTTGTAAAATAGTCCCCAAAACTGCATCAAAATCTAAAGTAAAAGATAACGTGTGTTCAAATATATCAATTAAGTGTTATTTTATATGTAATTTTTTATGATAAAAATGTAATTTTTAATTGTAATTTTTATATGTAATGTAATTTTTATATGTAATTTTTAACGATAAAAAGAGTGAAACCAATTCCATTATTCTAGGACTAGCCGTTCTTGAGATATTTCAGTTTTTTCGTATTTTCGCTGCGCCACCTTTGAAAATAAGTCCAGTTACTAAATGAGGACGAAAAGTGAATTAAAATTGCAAATTCAGTGTCAGTTTAAATAATTATGGGTGTTGTTCTGCGCAATTTAATGAATTATTGAAGAAATAAAGGGAACGTGAATATGAGTGTGCAGAGAAAGTCATGTGTTGTCCACATTAGATTTTTATATTTGTTAAACTGATATTCAGTAAAATTAGATAGTGATACATATATTAGGGAATTTTTGAAGATATTACCTTGAAATCAGAGAAATATCAGGGAATTATTTATCTGAGATCCTGTAGCCATCCTGGCGAAGTGCACCGAAATCCGCTCTGTGAGGAATCTGTTCAAGACAAAATTCTTCGCTTTATTGAAACATTATATAGTCTCCAAAATCAGTATAGGTCTTACAGATGTGTAAAGGGAAAATCTGTTTGAAACAGAATTACATTTAACTTCGATGAAAGAGGATATGATTAAGCCAGAATTGTGCTAAATGCTTAAATTCTTTACTTTCCCTGCAATACATGGTAATGTATAATAGGGAAAGTATTGGAATCATGTCGAAAATCGCAACTCGAGTTTTCGACGGATCTACACGTTTCAAGACCTCTAGAATACGAAAAAAACCATTTTTAGCGTGACGTCTGTGTGTGTGTCTGTGCAGATTTTGTATCTACTCTAACTAAAAAACTAATTGACCGAATTTCATAAAATTTGGTAGGTAAGTCACTTGTGGGCGAATCTGGTGCTGATTAGTTTTGGGTACGATTCGGGATAAAAGAACCCGCCTTTTTTTTGCGATATGGCCCGCAAAAGCTTGTATCCACTCTAGCTGAAAATTTATTGGACCGAATTTCAGAAAATTTGGTAAATAAGTCTTTTGTGGGTCACCCCGGTGCTGATTAGATTTCGGTATGATTCGGAAAAAAATAAACTGCCTTTTTTTGCAAAATGGCCAGCAAAAATCGACAAAATCTAAAATAAAAAACTGCATATGCTTAAATATATCCATTAAATGCTTGTTTTATACGTAATTTTTAACGAAGAAAAGAATAAGATCAACCCCATTACACTAGGACTAGTCGTTCTCGAGATATTTTCGTTTTTTCGCTACGCCACCTTTGAAAATGAGTCCAGTTACCAAATGAGAACGAAAATTGAATTAATAGTGAATTAAATTTAATTAAAATAAAGAGAATGTGTATATAAGTCTGCAGAGAAAGTCATGTGCTGCCCACATCAGATTTTTAGTAACTGAATAATAGTATTCATGTACTGTGAAGAAACCTTTGTAAGACTGAAATCTGTTTTACAGCAATCGGACTAATGGATCAAATTTCATAAGTTATTTGAGACAGAACTTTTTTACTTACAATACCTACAATACATACCTACAATACACATTTTCCCTACAATACATAGTAATGTATAGAGAATGGAATCGTATCGAAATTCGCAACTCGAGTTTTTGACGGATATACACGTTTTGGGACCTCTAGAACACGGAAAAACATTTTCAGCGTGACGACTGTGTGTGTGTGTGTGTGTTTATTTATCTGTGCAATGTGTATATCCACTCTAACTCAAGAACTAATGGATCAAATTTCATAAAATTTTAAAGGAAAGTCACTTTTGGGTTACACTGGTGCTGATTGGATTTTGGTACGATTCGGGAAAAATAACGCGTCTTTTTTGCGAAATGGTTCGCAAAAATCTTCAATATCTCAAACAAAAGACTATATATGTTCAAATGTTTCAATTAAATGCTTGTTTTATACGTAATTCTTTACGATGAAAAGAATTAGACCAGCTTCATTACTCTGGGACTAGCCATTCTGGAGATATAGTGTTTTCGCATGCTTTCTACGCCGCCTTTGAAAATATGTCTAGTTACTTGCCAAATGAAAACAAGAATTCAATTAAAATTGCAAATTCAGTGTCATTTCAAATAATTATGAGTATTATTTTGTACAATTAAACTCAATTCAATGAATTATTTAAGTAACAAAGAGAAAATAAATTTGAGTCTGTAGGGAAAGTCAGGTGTTGCTCACGTGTCAGATTTATGGTTCGAACGGTTCTGTTGCTGATAGATTTATTTTTATATCTCGATCCCAGGTGATTCTATTTTTGATAGGTTTCTTTTTTGACCATATTGAAAATCCTATTTTGAGGAGTTGTTTTGCTTGATTGCCATAGCTTATAATTTTTTATTTTATTTTATTTCATTTTTACTTTCCTTATATACATAATGTATAAGGAAAGTATTGTGACGTGGTTGAAAATTCGAATTCGAGTTTTCGACGGGAGAGCACGTTTCAAGCATTCCCGATCACGAATCAAACATTTTTGAAGTGATGTATGTGTGTGTGTTTGTGTTTGTGTGTGTGTGTGTGTGTGTGAAAGTATGTGTGTGTGTGTGTGTCAGTGAGTCTGTGGAGACGATAACTGACAAACGAATGGACCGAATCGAACGAAATTTGGTACAAAAATCATAATCCGTAAACACTGGAAGCCTATTGTTTTTATACGCAATCGAATGTTCAGAACCCCCCCCCTAAATTTTCGAGTGAAATTTTGAAAAAATCTTCGAAAAATCAAAACCGCTAATAAAGTTACGCAAATAGACATTTCTTATGCAATTTTTCATTAGAAAACGATTGACATAAATTTAAGAACGCTAACATGAACCGTTCTCGAGATATTGCACATTTTTCAAAAAAATTATCAAAACGTTATATAAAATAAAAATAAAAATATTTCCTATTGAGAAACATGTTCACTTTTCATATGTAATACCATGCGATAAATTTGGTGACATCATTCTCGTAGATCTAGCTCGTTGCATTCATGAAAAAAGATACTTTGAGGAATACTATTGTATTTGAACGCCAATAGTCATTTATCTGCTGTAAGAATAACTTACTTCTGCGTCCATAACACTTGGCGAGATTTTGGCGGAATGTCGCCAACTTGGCGACATTTTGGAATGTTGCCAAATTAACCAAAAATCTCGCCAAATTGATAAAAATGACGCTAAATCAATGAAAATGACGACTAATTGAAAAAAATTCAATATCTTGAAAAGAATATACGTAAGTATCTACTATAAGAATAGCATTGTTTTTAACTGTAAAAGTAGTAAATTCATTGCATTATATAAGGAAAGTCATGTGTTGCCCACATCAGATTTTTACTTTCCTTATATACATAATGTATAAGGAAAGTATTGTGACGGGGTCGAAAATTCGAATTCGAGTTTTCGACGGGAGAACACGTTTGAAGCATCCCTGATCACGAATCAAACATTTTTGAAGTGATGTCTGTGTGTGTGTGAAAGTATGTGTGAATGTGTATATGTGTGTCAGTGAGTCTGTGGAGACGATACCTGACGAACGAATAGACCGATTCGAACGAAATGTGGTACAAATATCAGAATCCGTAAACACTGGAAGCCTATTGTTTTTTTACGCAATCGAATGTTCAGAACCTCCCTAAATTTTCGAGTGAAATTTTGAAAAAATCGTCAAAAAATCAAAACCGCAAATAAAGTTACGCAAATAGACATTTCTTATGTAATTTTTCATTAGAAAACTATTGACATAAATTTTAGAACGCTAACATGAACCGTTCTTGAGATATTGCACATTTAAAAAAAATATCAAAAAGTTATATAAAATAAAAAAAAATATTTCCTATTGAGAAACATGTTCACTTTTCATATGTAATACCATGCGATAAATTGGGTGACATCATTCTCGTGGATCTAGCTCGTTCCATTCATGAAAAAAGATACTTTGAGTAATACTTTTGTATTTGAACGCCAATAGTCATTTATCTGCTGTAAGAATAATTTATTTCTCCGTCCATAAGGCTTGGCGAGATTTTGGCGGAATGTCGCCAACTTGGCGACATTTTTAATTGTTGCCAAATTAACAAAAATCTCGCCAAATTGATAAAAATGACGCTAAATCAAGGAAAATGACGACTAATTGAAGAAAATTCAATATCTTGGAAAGAATATAAGTATCTACTATAAGAATAACATTTTTTTTAACAGTAAAAGTAGTAAATTCATTGCATTATATAAAGAAAGTCATGTGTTGCCCACATCAGATTTTTTTAAGCGTAAAGTATCTGCTTGCTAAATTGAATGTCTTACATAGTCTATCTATCTATATCTGTCTATCTATCTATCTATCTATCTATATATATATCTATATATATCATATATATATATATATATATATATATATATATATATATATATATATATATATATATATATATATATATATATATATAAAATATAAACTTAATAACTTTTATAAAATAGTAACTTTTGCGCAAGGCAGCATGAGGGTACCAAACACTATATATATAGAAAAATTGAAATATAAAAAGTGAAAAAAACATGTAAAAAACATGTAAAAAAGGAAGGATGGCTCGGCAAAAAGCTTACATTATGGCGGTAAGGGGTTGTGACCTTACTCCCCAGTTCAACGAGCTCGTCAAAATCGCCGCGGCATTTTCACTCCTGGTCGCCAGCCCTGGCCCAAGCCAACCTCCGGAGTGACTTTGAAATCATCACGAGACCTGGATAGAGATGTGTACGAGAGCCATATCACCACAAATAAAGCCAACTGAATTGCCGACTCAAATGAAATGTAGTTCCAGCCGCGGTCCTGAGATCACAGTGCGGTCCTGTCATATGGAGGGTTCGATGATTTTGTCTCTAATTGAACTCAAAAAATACTTAAGTCTTACACCATATGCAAAATTGTTTCTGTATAAATTATCAATATTTTTGATCATAAAGGAAATTGGATATTTATTATAAAATGCTTGTTTTAAAAATTCTTGATCAAAATTGATACGTAAATGTTCCTCTTTGATAGTTCTTTTTATTCTGATTAAACCTCCCAAGAAAACATTGCGAAACACATTCAAATGTATGTTGGAGTTCCAATGTATAATTCCAATAATAGGTAGTTTAAATTGTTTTCTTTTATCATAGATGGTGAATATGAGAGGGATTTGACTGTAGTTGATATTCAAATCCAAAAATTCGACCTCTTTGTTATTTTTAAGAGGGTTTTCCTTCAAGATGAGGTTTGGTGGATAAAAATCAAAGTTCATTGTGTAGTTTTCGTTTTCATATCCAATAATTACGTCATCCACATAACGTAGGTATATGATTTCGTTGTTTATATGAGATCTTCTTTCATAAAAACTAAGATATATATCAGCCAATATGGAAGAACATCCCCCCCCCCCCCATGGGGATGCCCTTAATTTGTTGATAAATAGACAATCCGTTGTAAAGGTAATTTTCTTTAATAACTATTTTGATTATAGACTTGAATTTATTGAATTCCAGACTCCTTTTTAAATCATATTCTTCAAACAAGCTGTAAAGTATATTTGTCATGTCATCTAGATCTATAGTATTAAATAGTTCTTGGAAATCATAAGTTCTTAAGTGCAAAGGATGTTTATGATCTTTCAATATATTGATCACTTGTAGACTGTTTTTTATAATATAGCTTCCTTGGTTATTAAGTTTCAGCAAAATAGGTTGTAAAATCTTCATTAACATATTATTGGCTTTCGTGAGATAGGTATTGCATCCAACAGTAACTGGTCTGAAAGTAATAGGACTTTTATGAAGTTTCGGAATATTAATCGGATACGGATACTTTATAATTCCTGTATATTTGATACCAGTTAATAAATACAAAGCCTTGATTTTATTTGAGATTTCCTTAAGGGAGAGGTTGATTTTACTGTAAAGAACATCATTCTCATATTTTTCTTTCAATATTTCAATGTAAAAGAGCTTACATGTAAATGCGTAGTTACTTGATGCCTTGTCAATATAAGTAATTATAAATTGATTTTGAATGTTCTTCAGAAGTTGGAAGTTTATTTTACATTGGTCTGGAGGTTGGTAAAGTGTATTATAAGTGTATAAGTGTATTGGTAAAGTTGGTATATATATATATATATATATATATATATATACATACAGGGTGTCCCAAAAACATTGACTTCGGCTTTTATTCCTTAAATATTGATCTTAGACATATATAATAAATTACAAAGTTGCGTAAAGAAAGGTACATAATTTTATGAAATCGATAAAAATTTTCAGGGGATTAAATTTGAAGAGATACAAAATTTAAATTTTTATACGGTCCCCGTACAAAAACATTTCCAATGAGTAAAATGTGCCCCGTACACTAATAAGGTGATGTACAAAATTTCAGCATTTTATCATGAAAAATCTCAAAGATATATTTAAACAAAGTTAGCGAGGGATTAATCACAAATTAAAATGCAAATGTTTACAGCAAAGAGTGCAAATGGCGCAACGCAGAAATGCATCATAGGCAAATAATAGCTGCCTCTTATCTTTAATGGATCTTTGGTATGGATGGAAAACATTTTGAACAAGCTTTGTAATCTTTATGTAAATTTATTATTTCTACAAAATGCAGATACTTTTGTACCAAATAATAGCAAAATTATTATTTATTTATGTAATCATTGTTTTCTTTCGTAATTTGTGTATGACCCCTGAAACGCGATTTGCCGACATGATTTTTCCCCTCTGAGAACCCATGTCGATGCATCAAAAAGTAGTTTAAGGCAGCATTTTTGTCTTTTCCTATGTCTGGGACTTTTTGTGATAAAATGCTGCAATTTTGTACATCACCTTATTATAGTATAAGGGGCACATTTTACTCATTGGAAATGTTTTTGTAAGGGGGCCGTATAAAAATTTAAATTTTGTATTTCTTAAAATTTAATTCCCTTGAAAATTTTAATCGATTTTATAAAATTCTGTACCTTTTTTACTTTGTAATTTACTATATATGTCTAAGACCAATATTTAAGGAACAAAAGCCGAGGTCAATATTTTTGGGACACCTTGTGTGTATATATATATATATATATATATATATATATATATAGCTTACTACAAACTTCTTAAACAAAAATATAATCTCAATTTTCCTTACTTGGTACTCATACCTAAATTCCATAAAACACCTATTTCATTTAGAACAGTCACTATAGGATTTAATTCATATACCAATGCAGCTGACAAACAACTTCTAATCATACTCAATCAAATTTATGATTATTTTACTGTACAAAAAACACATATAATCAAAAATAGTATAGAACTAATTAATAAAATAAAACTAATCCCTTACATACATGATGTAAAAACTTTTGATTTCAAAGACCTATTTAATAATATAGACATTAATGATTTATATAAAGTCATACTACTTTTATATGAACAATTCACTCAAGCAAAAAACATATCATTTCCAAAATTCAAAACTTTATTAAAATTCATTTTGTTCAAACAGTATATAGTTCAAGGAAAATGCATATACAAATTAAATAAAGGAATCCCACAGCGAGGTAAATCATCCACCATACTGGCCAACCTTTATCTACATTTTTACGAAAATCAGAACCCTTTCAACAGTCATATAATGTACAGATATATTGATGATCTTATTATTATTGGAATTACTAATGAGGCCAATGAATTAAATTTTGATTTCTATCCACCTAATCTACAACTCATTGAAAATGTATAAACATCCAACTGGATCAATTTTCTAGACGTTAGTTTGACAATTAAAAATGCAAATACAATACAATTTAAAATCTTTGACAAAACAGAAACTTATAACTTCAAAGTAAATAAACTTCAACATTTCTCTTCCAATCTTTCCAAATCTGTTTATAGAAATATTATTAATAACCAGTTATTAAGAATCAAAATGTTAAGCACACCTTGTTACTACAAAGAACATCTTCATAAATTCATCAACACCGTCATCAAAAATAACTACCCGCCCAATCTTATTTTTTTCTTTTATTAAAACACATTTTAAATTTAAATTCAAAAACTTGCAACAATTACAGCAACATATTGACAGATCATACTCTAGCATTTCTAAATAATTCATAAACTCCATGTCTTCTTCTAACAGTTAAACTATTCGTATAATTCACTTTAACCTGCTTTGAGAAAACTGCTTAGTCAGTAACAAAAAATTCACTGTAACCTGTTCTGAGATGATTGGTAATACACATGCTTTTCCAGAAGTACCACAGTACTAGGGGTAGATATGTTTTCATTTTATTTTCATTATATTCTTTTGATATTACTTTATAATACTTTGCATCCTCATTTCAATTATTAGCCACAAGCTGGTGTAACAGAATATTTTATATTCATGTTTGATTTTTTTGTGTATTTGATTCACTTTGTCTTTTCTTCTACGTCGGGCCATTTACATTATTTCTGTAATACATTTTACAGTTGTGTAAACAGAAACGTAGAATCAGCATTAATGAAACATGTATGGCCCTTGATAACGTACATGGTTTCAGAAATGCTTTTCATATTCATTTTATTCCTTTTATATTCACTAGATTCCATTTATTCAATTTCCAAACTTCTTGCATAGCTCATCGTGCTACACTAGGCTTCTGATTTGCAAAAACCTTCAGTTTACAAGCAATTTTCATTGGTATTTCTCGGGTATATATATTACAAGTAATCATAAAAATCTTCAATTATATATATATATATATATATATATATATATATATATATAGAACTATACAAATATGAAATATACGTAAAAATGTAATATAATATAATACCACTCAGAAAAAGGCGTCAAATCGTTTTTCAAATCGTTTAAATTAGTTATATATATATATATATATATATATATATATATATATATATATTTACCTTACTTGCTTCTATATTTCAACAGATGTTGGAACCATGGAGGTAAAAGTAAGGAGTTAAAACTTCATATTAAACGCAAATATCCTTTGAGACAATCATTCAGGTGGCGCTGGGATAAGATAAGTTGTTCTGCATTGGATGCATTTCTATGGCGAAAGACCTAAAATAGTTATTTAAACTGTCAATTTTGTAAAAAAAAATTATTAGCGCAATGCAAAGTAGAATTTTGAAACAATAAAGAATATTCCTATATGTATTCAAAATTATTTTACCTTTCAATTTATTTTTATTTCCACATGTTCTATGAAAAAAAAAATACTGGTTAATTATACTTATTAAGGAACCCTTAATTTAAAAATAATCAAATATATATATATTCTAAATACTACACCTTTTTGTTGTGTCAACTAACAATAGCAGCTACTTAGCTACCTTAATAACAGTAACGATATCTAGATATAATTCTCAAAACATTATGGCATTTTTAAACGTTTTATCCATAGGAGGTTTATATCCTCCTTGGTTGGAACTAAAGGTCTTCACGAGATGGGATACATTTCTATTAGATTGTTTTGGTCCTGGCTGTGTCATGCATATTCATTCTTTGAAAAATGTATAAATGAAATTTAATAAAGTGCATGAAATTATCTTATTTTATAAAGATGAATACCCCCCCCCCTCCCCCAATTTTTGTCTTGATTTTAAGCACGAAAATCGTTTAAATTAACGGTTTAGATATATTTAGATAAATATGTTTCATGGTGGACTGGCTGAAATTCAGAGGGTCTTCGGACCAGGCGGGGTCAGGTCGGGTTAGAATACGGATACTGTGGGGTCGGGCCAGGTAAAAATCGGAAACTTTAGCCTGTCCTCTAATCGCGGAGCCTCCTTTTTTACTTTTATTATTCAGTTATCTCGAGTGTTTCAAATTGTTCCATCTCAAATACTTTTAATCACTCTGAATCCATGCCGAAAAAACAACATCTCAACTCTTCCGTCCAACTTGCGGCCCCGCCCTATCACCGAATAAGTTATTTCGTGACGAACATGAAAAAAAAAAAAAAAAAAAAAAAAAATTAAAAAAAAAGGATAATGGTTTCACGGGTCGCACAAAAAACGAATTAAAAGCGCCCAGTTATGCAAATGTACGCAAGACCACGTACGAGCAGACCGTGGCGTGAATGGTGGCCAATTTGCGCATGCGCATTATACACTAGAGAATCGATAGCCGGCGAGTTCGCTGAGCACCGCGAAAATCCTTCGGCAGACGATTTGTAGAAGTGTACGGGGACGTTGAGAAATTCTTTATTTGTACGTTATTAGCACACAACTCCAACTATGGATGCCGACACAGGTAAGCTTTTTATGTTTCATCGCATACTTTGTATAGTGTTGGCGATTTTTTTATTCTTGGCGATTTTTCGCACATTTATTTCCCCTTGGCGCTGCTGTTGCCGCAACCTATCGCCGCATTCGCGTAGTCATGGTAGCATGACGCTATAAACAACGCAATGGAACTTTGTGACCTTGTGATAAGTTTTCCGCAAAATATTTTGATATGGGACTGTTTCTTTTTCCTCCCTGTTCCGATCTGTCAAAGGGGTTTGTGATTTTGTGGCGCGAGGTTTGAAAGATCGCCCAGGAAATTGCATTCGATATTCAGATTGACAGATCCTGTCAGATTTGCAGGAAAATGTATTCATAAATCAAATCGGATGATCCATTTTTGATGGATCTTTTTTCTTGCCCCGTCAATTACACTTTAGAAATGTTTGTTATAATATTTGATTTTTGAGGAGTAAAAATTTCGCAATATTTGCTTGTTGTAATATATATATATATATATATATATACACACTTATAATGTATATCTATTACATTTGGTGTAAAGCATACACATTGCATTTGATATTACTGTATTAACGCTGTGAATTCATCATTAAAGAGTTCAGAAAAAGTACAACATATTGAACAATGTTTATAAAATATATACATTAGTAAAAAAAAAAATATTGTCTCTAATACTTAAATTGTTTATTCTAATCTTTATATTCAATATAATTTAGGCATCTAAAGATCCGCTATATTATAGAGGATCTAATGTACCTGAACAGCATTCTGTAATCTCAAAATATATTAGTCTTTTAATGTAACTCGAATAATTATGTTAAAAATTAATTGATCGGAAAACATTATAATCGATATATGATGTAAAGTAAACATAGTACGTACAATGATACATAGTATGGTAATGAAACATAGTACATGCATACACACAATTCAACGTAAGCACATTACATCTGATGTAATGTGCTTACGTTGAGACACATAACATTTGGTGTAAATTAAACACACAACATACAATGTAAACATGGTGTAAATTAAGCATAATACCTACATCCAATGTAAGGTAAACACATTAAATCTGGTGTAAACTAAACGCATTACATCCAATGTAAAGCAAACATACTACATTTAGTATAAGATAAACACTCTAAATCTAATGTTAAGCAAACATTCTGCATTTGATGTAAAATAACCACACTAAATCTAATATAAAACATACATACAACATCTAATGTAAATTAAACACACTGAATCTAATTTAAAGTAAACACATTAAATCTAATGTAAAGCAAACATGCTACATCTGATGTAAAGTAAACACACTAAATCTAATATAAAGTAAATATACTACATTTGATGTAAACACACTACATCTGATGTAAACACACTACATATGATGTAAAGTATACACATTACATTTTTACCATGTACATAAACCAAATCTTATAAATGCATAAATTGTTTGGTTTTTTGTTGTTCTGTAAAATTTTAAATTCTGTAAAAGTGTATTTATATAAATTTTGATTACATTTTCACGGTACATTGCTGTGAGTTGTAAATTAATAGTTTATATTAACTTCAAAATATATTGTCCAGCAATTCACAGTACAGCCAATAGTAAACTAATAGATTGTTACCGATGTTCTTTAACTAATATAATATTTGTTAATACGTAATAATTGAAATAGGCGCTAATAGTTAATAGTAACTGAACAAAGTTAAAACGATAATTATTAGCATATAGATACTGATACGAAATATTTATTCTGTTACCCATGGCTAACTGCCCCCCCCCTCCCCCTCCTAAATGGAAAAGTACATAAAAATTCTGAGAACTTTTTTTCCTAATGCGACATACAAATTCTTGGACGAATTTATCAGTATCATTATTGTGAACTATTTTTAATTAACTAGCTAAAGCGTGATATTTAGTATTTCAATTAGTTTTTGAAAATGTTTCAACATAAAAAGTTTCAAAAGGTTTAAGATAACTGAAGTTCTTAAACAGTGATAAAGATGTTTGGGCTAAGTATCTTTAAGACCATTTTGCCAACAATGTAAATTTTATTGTAATCAATAAGAGTGCATATATGCAAGATAAAATATTTACCCCCGCAGAAATCTCAATTTAATTAAAATTTAAAAATTCTAAAAGCAAGTTTTATACCGGATCTGTTTGGTATCAACAGTAATAACACATGTTTCAAAACCGTCATAACTCAAAATTTGGTTTATTTTTACTTTTCCTATATTCATAGATATAGGAAAATCTGGGTCGAAAATTCGAATTCGAGTCTTTTACGGAAGAGCACGTTTTAGGCATTCCTGAACTCAAAATAAATGTTTTTGAAGTGGTGTCTGTGTGTGCGTGTGTTAGTTTGTATGTTGATGTATGTCAGTGTGGATACTAATATATGTATGCCATTGTGGATGTTAGTGTATGTTGGAGTATGTATATTGGAGTATGTATGTCAGTGTGTATGTTGGAGTATGTATATTGGAGTATGTATATGTATGTCAGTGTATGTTACTGTATATGTATGTCAGTGTATGTTACAGTATATGTATGTCAGTCAGTGTGCGTTATTGCATATGTGTATCAGTGTGTTATTGTATATGTATGTTAGTGTGTTATTGCATATGTGTATCAGTGTGTTATTGTATATGTATGTCAGTGTGTATATTAGTGTATGAATGTCAGCATGTTAGTGTATGTATGTCAGTGTGCATGTTAGTGTATGTATGTCAGTGTGCATGTTAGTGCATGCATGTCAGTGTGCATGTTAGTGTATGTATGTCAGTGTGCATGTTACTGTATGTGTATGTCAGTGTGTATATGTCAGTGTATGTATGTTAGAGTATGTACTCGTGAGTCTGTGGACACGACATCTCATGAACGAGTGGAACGTTTCGAAAATACTTTTGTACGATTATTACAATTTGTGAATACTGGAATCTTATTGATTTAAAAAGTAATTGAATGTTCGGAAGATCCTCTAATTTTCGAATGAATTTTTGAAAAATCATTAAAGAATCAGGACTTTTAATACCTTTAAATAATCATTTCATACATAATGTTTAATTGTAAAACGAATGACATCAACTTAACTGTAAAACGAATGACATTAACTCTAGAATGAACCGTTATCGAGATATTGCATGTTTTTCAAACAAATTTAGGAAAAAGTATAATATTAAAGTAGTTAGCATAAAACATGTCCACTTTCGATATACAGTATTATGCACCAAATCTCATAACATTATTCTTATGGATCTAGTTCGTTCCATTCACGAGAGAAGATACTTTTTGTAATAGTTTTAACATGGGCTGATAAGTTGCCAAAAGCGTCCAATTTCAATGTATGTAGTGTTCATTTTATGCTGAAAACATTGTACTGTGAATCTTGTACATTATAATATCGTTGTGAAAGAACTAGAATCTTTGCATTATGTAGGGGAAGTCACGTTCTGCCCACATCAGATTATTTTCTAGAGTTATAGTTTTCCCACTTCACACACAGACATCTTTTCAAAAGTGTTAAAAATGGGTTCAGGAAGCCTTAAATCGTGCTTAAACGCTAAAACAATTCTTTCTGTAATGTTATAAAAAAGTGAAAAACACAAAGTAACATTTCTATATTGAGTTGTAATGATTTTGTTATTTTGTTCGTACACAAGGTAACAGTGTCATTTTTTAGAACTTGTTTTGTTTATTAACTCGTCATGACCGATGTGTGGTTTTCTGTCTGTTTCAAATTCTTTTATGGCATTTTTAACATTCTTACATCTCCAGAGCTGAAATTTAGTACACAGCTTAGTCTAACAGAAAAATTTAGTCTATTATTAAAATTTGGTGAATTTTCTTAATGCTTTCGATGTAAAGTAGTGGTGATTAATAATAGAACTAATAATTCTTTATTCGAAATAGTCCGCAAAAATTCCATTGTTATAAGATAGTGAGAATAGTGTATATTCAGGTTCGCTTCTATAAGTGAACATTTTTTACGTGTGATAATGAAAAGTTAAACACTGCAAAAATTTTAATATAACAGTATAAATTGAGTTCAATGGTTTGTCAATATATTTATTATTGTAACCGTTGGCAATCCATGTAACTAATGCCTTTTATAAAACAGTTGATGCTTTTACTTTCCCTGCAATACATTGTAATGTATAGGGAAAGTATTGGAATCATGCCGAAAACAGCAACTCGAGTTTTCGACGGATCTATGCGTTTCGAGACCTCTAGAATACGAAAAAAATATTTTTGACGTGACGTCTGTGTGTCTGTCTGTTTGTTTGTGCAGATTCTGTATCCACTCTAACTAAAAAACTAATTGACCGAATTTCATAAAATTTGGTAGGTAAGTCACTTGTGGACGAGTCTGGTGCTGATTAGTTTTGGGCACGATTCGGGAAAAAAGAACCCGCCTTTTTTTACGAAATGGCCCGCAAAAGCCTGTATTCACTCTAGCTGAAAAACTAATGGACCGAATTTAACAAAATTCGGTAGATAAGTCGCTCGTGGGTTACCCTGGTGCTGATTAGATTTTGGTACGATTCGGAAAAAAATAACCTGCCTTTTGTTGCAAAATGGCCCGCAAAAATCGTCAAAATCTAAAATAAAAAACTACGTACGGTCAAATATATCCATTAAATGCTTGTTTTATACGTAATTTTTAACGATAAAAAGAATAAGATCAACCTCATTACACTAAGGCTAGCCGTTCTCGAGATATTTTAGTTTTTTCGTATTTTCTCTACACCACATTTGAAAATAACTCCAGTTACCAAATGAGAAAGAAAATTGAATTAAAAGTGAATTAAATTTAATTAAAATAAAGAGATCGTGGATATAAGTCTGTAGGGAAAGTAATGTACTGCCCACATCAGATTTTTTTGATATAAAGAAGTGATTATTTAACTGCTCATGGCATAAATAATAGCTTTTACCCTCCCCCCCCCCCCCAAAACCAAAGTTTTTATATTTAGTTGTAGTAAATTGCACTTGATCACTTTCTGAAAATTTTCATAACAATACAAGTGCAATTTAGTGAATTCATTATGAAGACAAATTATCACACTTTTGTTGATAGGTGAGGTGATTTTTGTACATTTTAACCATAACTCGAAAATTACACTTTTTAAATTGTGCCACTTTGTAGCTGGGGTTGTTATATATTTCATTCGTCTTCCTTCTTTATATGAATGTTTTAACTTTTGTTAAGCTTTTATAACGTGGTATTGAATTAGTTTAATCAGTAATGAATTTTTGTTGATTATCGTCTTAAAACAATGGCAATCTAGAAAGAAAACGAACAAAATTATGTCAATCTATTTAAGTTTGTTTAAACGATAAACATTCTAAAGTGAAAAACATCTTAACAAACACGTTTATCTTATACCTGTACTTATACTTTAATTTTTGATGTGAATGATGTTTATGGTCGGGGGGTATACGTCTGAAATCAAAGCCTTGAAAAAAACTACAAATAATTTCGACGTTTATATCTCCGAACCTATGAGATGAAAATCTAAATTTATATTTGTTTTGTAGAAAATAGGATACCATTTGTGAATATACAAAATTTCAATATTTTAATATTTTGAACTATTTTTGTTTTCGAAAAAGAAAAATGTTTTGGTCTGAGCGAATTTTTGCTTTGATTTTGCTAACTTTTACTCGAAATATCTTCTAAACTATAAAAAAAATAGATATAAACAGCGAGCGATCAAAATATTCAGTAGAAAATCTAGTTTCTAGATCAATAATATGTTTTTGCAAAGCTTTTATGGTTTTCGAGCAATTGTTTAGTCAAAGGGGGGGAGAATGAAAATTTTCAGTTTTTAAAATTTGTAATGTTTATATCTCGAAAACTAAAAGTGCTATGAACAGTAAGCGAGTAGTTTATACCAGCCATATAAGGATATACAATTGTATTTTCGATCAGATTCTTGGTGTTTGAAATGTAGTGATTATAATTAGGTATTTTAATATTTTGAAAAAATGGTTATTTCGATTTTTTAATATTTTGAACTGAAAAAAGTCTAAATAAAAAAAAAAGGGAAAACGTCTAAATAAGGCAAACCACCTAAAAAAACATCGTTAGCAGGATAAGACTGAAAACAACAAAATGCACCCTTTCAAAAAAGTGTGAAAGCCCCAGGCCGTCCGGCTCGTCCAGAGGACTTAGAGCAACAAGTTGGACGACCGGTTTCAAAAAAGTGTGAAACTTTAATATGTAAAATCACTTTATGCAAAGGACAAGGAAAAACTCAACGTAATTGAGCACAAATTATTATTAACACATCTGTTTAATTACTTTGTTCTAAGCACAAGTTAATAAAATAAAAACAATTTCTGTTTAAATTGTTTTTATTAATTTGTGCTTAATAACGTTGTTTGAGTTTTTCCCCATTGGATTTTATTGGAATCTTATTAAACAATACCTTATTTACGCAAAACCTTTTCGGGCTCCATCGGATTGGAGCCACTGCCGATTTTTATATACTGTATTTATATATTATGATATTTATAGTTACAAAATATGAGTTCAAGTTTGAAAACTGCTTTCAATTTTTTACAAACTGTCTGTAACTATGTTAAAACATACTGAAAGTAGATTTTAGTATTTTTAAAATTAAAGACAAGTTACTAGTATTTTTAAAATCAAAGACAAGCTTTTGGCTTTGTAAATTTATGTACGTCGAGGAAAGGAGTTTTTATTAAATGGCTTTTTAAACCTATTTCGGTTGTCTTTAATTTTAAAAGTTTATTAAAGTTGACGTGTATCCATCCATTCCATTTATATTTTAGTATATTTATTTAATCATTGTATTATTTAATGATTAAGTGTTTTGTTTAAAGAATTGATATTAACTTGAAATTATATGTCAGTTTTTAACGTGTTACTATATCTGAAAAAAGCTTTAACTATAAACCTGAAATATAATCGAAAAAACCTGAAAAAAAAATCTGACTGAACACTTCTTTGGAAAATCGAAATCAAAATTGTTAATAAGTGTTTCGTGTAGCCATTTTCAAAAACTTATTTGAAGAAAATTATATATTTTTGCTTAGCAAGGGGATTAAATTCAATGCGTTTATACGGCAGACGATTTTTATTAAATTTATACGATTTAAACCATGGAGTTAGAAAAGAGGAAATAAAACTCCTATGTATGAAATGTTTGAAGATGTCAATGTTTTAAAAATTATAGCTCGGTGTCGCTAGTGTTAGTAAAGTAGCCGCTATTGTTAATAGACACAACAGAAAGGCATAATGTTTAGTATGTGTATTTTTGATTATTTTTAAATTAAGGTCCTCAATGATGATTATTACCCTAATGATGAGTATAGTATCAGTATTTAATGATGAGTATAATTACCCTAATGATGAGTATAGTATCAGTATTTTTTCAGAGTGGTAGGAAGTACAGAATATATGGAGTTAAAAATAAATTGAAAGGCAAAATAATTTTAAATACGTAGGAATATTCTTTATTGTTTATGCAGAACTTCTTATCTTATCCCAGCGGCACCTGAATTATTGTTTCAAACGATATTGGCGTTTACTTAATATGAAATTTTAACTCCTTTTACCACCATGATTTAAACAATAAGCAATTTTATAATATAAAAATAAATTTAATAAACGAACAATATCATATTTTTGATTAGGGTTTTATTACGGCTTTTGAAATGTAATATTAGGAGTATTGTTGATATTTTCAATTTCATGCTTTATTTTAGTAAATATTTTTCAAACTCATATTACTTTCCTTATATACGTAATGTATAAGGAAAGTATTGTGACGGGGTCGAAAATTCGAATTCGAGTTTTGGACGGGAGAGCACGTTTCAAGTATCCCTGATCACGAATCAAACATTTTTGAAGTGATGTCTGTGTGTGTGTGTGTAGACGATAACTGACGAACGAATGGACCGATTCGAACGAAATTTGGTACAAAAATCACAATCCATAAACACTGGAAGCCTATTGTTTTTATACGCAATAGAATTTTCAGAAACCCCTAAATTTTCGAGTAAAATTTTGAAAAGTCGTCAAAAAATCAAAACTGTTAATAAAATTACGCAAATAGACATTTCTTATGTAATTTTTCATTAGAAAACGATTGATATAAGTTTTAGAACGCTAGCATGAACCGTTCTCGAGATATTCCACATTTTTCAAAATAATTATCAAAAAGTCATATAAAATAAAAAAAAATATATTTCCTATTGAGAAACATGTTCACTTTTCATATGTAATGCCATGCGATAAATTTGGTGACATCATTCTCGTGGATCTAGCTCGTTCCATTCATGAAAAAGATACTTTGAGTAATACTTTTGTATTTGAACGCCAATAGTCATGTATCTGCTGTAAGAATAACTTAATTCTTCGTCTATAACGTTTGGTGAGATTTTGGCGACGAATGACTTTTTTAAATGTTGCTAAATTAACGAAAAACTCGCCAAATGGATAAAAATGACGCTAAATCAATGACTCATTGATGACGACATGGAAAATGACGACTCATTGACGAAAATTCAATATCTTGGAAAGAATATAAATAACTACTATAAAAAGAATTTTTTTTTTTTACTGTAAAACATGTAAATTCATTGCATTATATAAGGAAAGTCATGTGCTGCTCACATCAGATTTTTTTCTATTGCATTTAACCGATTAGAGACAGGAACAAAAATGGTACGGTATATCTTTTATCATTTAAAGTTTTCAATTTGGCACATTTCTTTTTGTAAATTTGTTTACAAACAGGGCAAGGATGTAAGGATGTTAATTTTTACTTTCCCTGCAATACATGGTAATGTATAGGGAAAGTATTGGAATCATGCCGAAAATCGCAACTCGAGTTTTCGACGGATCTACACGTTTCGAGACCTCTAGAATACGAAAAAACCATTTTTAGCGTGACGTCTGTGTGTGTGTCTGTCTGTCTGTGTGTCTGTCTGTGCAGATATTGTATCCACTCCAACTAAAAAACTAATAGACCGAATTTCACAAAATTTTGTAGGTAAGTCACTTGTGGACGGGGCTGGTGCTGATTAGTTTTGGGTACGATTCGGAATAAAAGAACCCGCCTTTTTTGAGAAATGGCCCGCAAAAGCTTGTATCCACTGCAGCTGAAAAACTAATAGACCGAAATTCACAAAATCCAGTAGATGAGTCACGTATAGGGTACCCTGGTGCTGATTAGATTTTGGTACGATTCGGAAAAAAATAACCTGCCTTTTTTTGCAAAATAGCCCGCAAAAATCGTCAAAATCTAAACTAATGAACTAAGTATACTCAAATATATCCATTAAATGCTCGTTTAATGCGTAATTTTTAACGACGAAAAAAATAAGACCAACCCCATTACACTAGGACTAGCCGTTCTCGAGATATTTTAGTTTTTTCATATTTTCTCTACGCCACCTATGAAAACAAGTCCGGTTATCGAATGAGAACGAAAATTGAATTAAAAGTGAAATAAATTTAATTAAAATAAAGAGAACGTTAATATAAGTCTGCAGGGGAAGTCATGTGCTGCCCACATCAGATTTTTTTATCTGCTTGTGTACATAATTTTGTACAGTGAAAACAAACGTTCTTATATGTCGTTTCAGAAGAATTGAATTAAATATTTTAAGAGCGTTTTTGAAGAACAATATCGTTTAGAAATACTTCTGAAATATGCATTTATTTTGAATCAAGAGCAACGTCGGTTATATCCGATAGTATCTATATCAATACTGAAGCATTGAAGCCTCAAATAGCGGACTCCCTATGCAGCAACTCACAAAACTCGTAAATTAGAACGTTTCTTATTCAGTTTACATTGTAATGACAAATCGCAAAACTCGGAATGCCAGTAACTGTTCATGCCCGTAAGTGTTTCAAGTGTCGCTCAACTCCATCGGAAAGTAAAACACAAAACAACCCATGCTGCGAAGAAAACAGGTTGACCAGGTTAATTTGAGGCTCTCTTAAATTATTTATGAGCTGACATAACCTATCGGTTGTTTTGAAGTCATATCTCAGTTAACTTTAATTACCCGTCGAGTCGATAGCTCCGTTTTCTGTTACCTCTAAATCGGGCACTGCTACCAGAGAAGCCGTATTATGTTTGCGCTGCGTTTTATAACGTCTCTTTTTTTACTTTCCCTACATATGTAGAATGATGCATAGGAAAAGTATTGTGACGAGGTCGAAAATTCGAGTTACCGACAGAAAAGCACGTTTCAAGTATCCGTGGACTCGAATCGAATGTTTTTGAGGTGATGTATGTGTGTGTATCAGTGGCGTTCTGAGGTTTCTTGAGGCCCCAAGCGAACTTTTTGGAGATACCCCACCCAGGAGTGATACCAAGAATTCCCCCATCTTAATTCCTCTTTTTAATCTCAATTTTATCTAAAACAGTAACGATTCGATAATCCGAACCTCTATTAATCCGAATTTTGTGTAATTCGAACTCTGTTAATCTGAATTTTGTGTAATCTGAACTACGATTGTATTTGTACTTCGATTTGTACTACGATTATATTTGTACTTTCGTACTTCGTATACAAGAAAAGAGATAAATATAAAACATTTGTAGAACGAAGATCGACTGTGTTTCAAATCCACCCTTCGTGTGTAACATAAGCACATTTTTCTGTACATCCAGAAGTTTCAATGAATGTTTCCATTACATTCATTAGTCATATAACAAGTTACATACTGTATAATATGATGATGTTACAATAATCATGCAAAAATTTCATGTAAATCACTTTATTACTTCTAGAGATATTAAGATGTGTGGAAAAATAAATTTTCTAATATCTCGTGAACAGCTCTAAATAATCGACAACAGTGGTGTTTATTTCTTTCTTGTAAAAGGTAATTGCAAAGCATTAACACTGGATAATAGTGAGAATATTAAATTTTTTATTTTTTCAATTGAAATAAAATTAACTGGAGCGTGGCACCACTCGACTTTCTCATACCAAAATCCATTTTTAAGGAGCTTGTGATTTTTATCGATTTTACAAGGAAAAATTTGAAAAATCAGTATCGTTGGTCTAAGTGATTACAACTATAGCGTGTAAACCTTCACTTTAAAGGACTTGAAAACATCTTTCGATTGATACCAAACTTGAAAATGTACCCCCGGGGGTAACTTGAACCCGGGGGGCATGGGGGCCCCATAGAACTTTTTCTAGGAAGGGGCAAACTCAAGGGTAAAATGAACAATATCGACTAGCATGATGCCTGCTTTGTGACTATAACCTCCCCTTGCCCTCCTTTATGGGCGCCCATGCCGAGGAAGCTGATGACTTCACGGACACAAAAAATGTTTCACGGCTAATTTTCACAAGGATTGAAACTATTAAGTGTTGCAATCACTGAGCTGTAAATAACCTTTTTTATGCATGATTATGTCCAATTTTGTGCTATGCTGCCATGTTAAATAAATGTAAAATTTCGACGTTTTCACTGGAATTAGAAAAAATTCTATCAATTATAGTTCTAGATTTTACGTCAGCAAAGCCGGATATAAAGTTTTGTGAAAATCCATAAATATTTGGGGCAGCTATCATGTATACAAGATATTGACCACAGACATACATACTGACAGACCGATATCACTCCAATAATAGTCAAAACGTGTTCACGTCTTAAAATATATATTGGCACTAAATCTCGAATTCGGAAACTTTTGTAAAAACAATACTTTCTCTATACAGGGTGTCCCAAAAAGATTGAAACGCGCTTTAATTCTTTACCTGTTGGAGATAAGTGGGCAATGTAAATTGCAAAAATGTTGAAAGTAAAGTAGGAAATAAGACTACGTTAATGAAGTAGTTCGCCCATTCATTTCCAAAAAGTTACACTTTTTGAATTTTTATACGACTCCCTTAGACAAATTGGGTCAATCAGAAAATTTTTATTTTTAATGCAACAAGATCATTAAAAAAAAAACCCCGTGTATCTGTATCTTTAAAATCAACTGAATTATGATAAAGGAAAAAATCTGACCTATGCCACTTTTCCGTACCATGTGAAAGGCTGTTTCATCAGTGAAAATAGGGATCCTAAACAAATTCACGATGGAAATTGTTTGGAACAAAAATACGTTAATATGTGTCAAATTCTTTTTATCACAAATGCATCTAAATAAAGCATTACACAGACAGATCATAATGTCTCCTATGTATTATCATCCAGTTTTATCTTTTTTGTGATATGTCACAAATTTACATTTCTAATTTTATATAAGGTCCCCATTCACAATGTTCAATTTTCAATTAAATATAACTCGCTGAATTTTAAAGATGCATATATGCGGTTTTTTTAATGATCTTGTTGCATTAAAAATACAAATTTTCTGATTGACCCAATTTGTGTAAGAAGGTCGTATCAAAATTTAAAAAGTGTAACTTTTTGAAAATGAATGGGAGGACTTTTTCATTAACGTAGTCTTATTTCCTACCTTACTTTCAACATTTTTGAAATTATTTTGGCCACGTATCTCCAACAGGCACATTTCACTCCAATTAAAGCGCGTTTCAATCTATTTAGGACACCCTGTATACTATGTTTCACAGTATGAGAAAGTAAAAATTCATTGGAGTGTGGTTAAACTCGATTTTCTATCATAATACTTTTGTTAAGCAGCTTGCGATCCCCCCCTCAAATTTTACAAGAAAAATATGAAAAATCTGTAACGTTGTTTCAAATAATCACAATTATAGATTGTTAGCCTTCATTTTAAAGGACTTAAATATCTAATTTGTCTAAATTGTTTGCTAATCTAAATTGCTCCAATTGCTTGAAAATATGTCCATGTCCAGAGTTCTATTGCTATGCAAGAGCATTACATCGAATGGCAAATATTATATAGGGACCCCCTCACACCAAACTTAAAATACAGCGTAGGGGCCTTATATCGGAAAGGAAAATATCGCACATGAGACTGTCGAAAGATGTTACCTCTAGACTGTAAAATTCTAACTACGCTACTATTCGACAATGGTTTATATTAATATAGTATATTATAATTATATATACATATATTGTAACTATATAGTACATATTATAATTAAATATTTATAGCTATAATTTTATTAACTGACCCTGTATTACTAGAAGGCTTATATTTATAGTTCAGGTAGGGCGACGAAGGAATACAGATTAGGCAAAAGTTTTTGGACCGAGGCCTAGTAGGCTTTATGAGGCCCTTGTAGCCACAAAATACACAAAAGCAAATAGACTATACTAATGAAAGATGCCACTGATTCTCCCGTACCAGCTTCAAACCTTATTTAGATTACAACTACTGAAATCTAAATGACTGAAGGTAAATTTCAGAATAACACAAAATAATAAAAGAAAACGTAGGAGAGGCTAATTAGTGGTAAAATGCTATATTGAAATAATTAGCTCCAAACAAAAGTTAAGTAATGCTTAGGATAAAAAAAAATGTCATTTGTAATTTTGTATGTGAAGTGTGTGTGTTTGTTAGTGTGTGTGTTTGTTAGTGTGTGTGTTTGTTAGTGTGTGTGTTTGTTAGTGTGTGTGTGTTTGTTAGTGTGTGTGTGTTTGTTAGTGTGTGTGTGTGTTTGTTAGTGTGTGTGTGTGTTTGTTAGTGTGTGTGTGTGTTTGAAGTGTGTGTGTGTTTGAAGTGTGTGTGTGTTTGAAGTGTGTGTGTGTTTGAAGTGTGTGTGTGTGTTTGAAGTGTGTGTGTGTGTTTGAAGTGTGTGTGTGTGTTTGAAGTGTGTGTGTGTGTTTGAAGTGTGTGTGTGTGTTTGAAGTGTGTGTGTGTGTTTGAAGTGTGTGTGCGTGTTTGAAGTGTGTGTGCGTGTTTGAAGTGTGTGTGCGTGTTTGAAGTGTGTGTGCGTGTTTGAAGTGTGTGTGTGTGTTTGAAGTGTGTGTGTGTGTTTGTTAGTGTGTGTGTGTTTGTTAGTGTGTATGTTTGAAGTGTGTGTTTGTTAGTGTGTATGTTTGAAGTGTGTGTTTGTTAGTGTGTATGTTTGAAGTGTGTGTTTGTTAGTGTGTGTTTGAAGTGTGTGTTTGTTAGTGTGTTTGTTAGTGTGTGTGTTTGTTAGTGTGTGTGTTTGAAGTGTGTGTTTGTTAGTGTGTGTGTTTGAAGTGTGTGTTTGTTAGTGTGTGTGTTTGAAGTGTGTGTTTGAAGTGTGTGTGTTTGAAGTGTGTGTGTTTGAAGTGTGTGTGTTTGAAGTGTGTGTGTTTGTTAGTGTGTGTGTTTGAAGTGTGTGTGTTTGTTAGTGTGTGTGTTTGAAGTGTGTGTGTTTGAAGTGTGTGTGTTTGTTAGTGTGTGTGTTTGAAGTGTGTGTGTTTGTTAGTGTGTGTGTTTGAAGTGTGTGTGTTTGTTAGTGTGTGTGTTTGAAGTGTGTGTGTTTGTTAGTGTGTGTGTTTGAAGTGTGTGTGTAGGTTTGAAGTGTGTGTGTTTGTTAGCGTGTATGTTTGTTAGTGTATGTTGTACGTGAGTTTGTGGACGCGATTTTTCACGAACGAATACAGTGTTTCCAACATAATGTGGTACAATTATTACAATCAATACATACTGGATACCTGTTGATTTTAAACACGTCCTTAAACACCCTTCAAAATAATCCATTTCAAAATAAAATATCTCTACTTGTACACGTTAGGCTTATCAGTAGTAAAAGTGACATGTCCGAAGTTGACAAGTGTATGTTGTTGTTGAGACCCAGACCGTCCGACCTACCAGAAAGGTGTAAGGTAACTGTTTGGACGGCCGGGAAGGGACAAGTGTATGTATTATGTTTGACGTGACAAACACTGATTTCCAGGGGTCTGTAGCTCAGCTCCCAAGAAAGCTAAAAGCGATTATTTATTCTCTGTAAATGCATTTCAAAGCTGAGCGAAACAAAACAAAGGAATTACAATTAGGGCGATAGCACCCGAGGAAAAACAATTTGGAAATAACGCTTTTTACGATTGTTGTTCTGGTCTTTTTTTTTCTTCTGTGTTAATGGACCTACAGCTTAAACTACTGAACTGAGTATTTAATTCAGTACCATTAAATCTGTCTTAAAAAGTGCGTGCATCCAAAATAGTTGCATCACGCGAACTGTTCCTACAAATTTCCATCTAATTTAATATAGAACGAGTATTTGCGGTTTACCTCACATTACTTCTTTATGATGCTTTTTATCTCTTGTAGCTATCTATGTTATCTCTTAGAGGTAATTAATGAGATGTAATATATTTTGTAATCTTGGTGTAGGTTTTGTATAATTTTCGTTTCATTTTCTGGACGAAGTAAATAATGAAAATTTCAGTAAAACATATTAGCCAAAAAATTCGAAATGTATCTGTCTCATGTAGTTTTCAACGTTTAGAGGTAAATAATGTGATGCAATATGTTTAACAAGCTTCAGAACCTTAATCTTTTTAACACGTTTAAAGACTGGCTACAAAATCTTAAAGTATTTTAGCAAAATATATAATTTGTCGAATAGCTCTTACCATTATAACAAAATCAGCATTTATAATTTTTTTTAACTATAACAATTCCCTAAAAAACATCAGTAAAAGACATCAGTAAACAAACAGTATATACTGTATTTGACGTGTCAAACCCTGATTTTCAGGAGTCTGGAGTCCCCCCCCCCCCCCCTTAAAAACTCTTCAACTAAATACATGTTATTTTCTTTGTAAAGTGGTCACAAAACTTAGTGGTTACAACACATTTTCTGTTTCAGAGAAATAAGATAAAATTACAATTAGTGCGGTTACACCCGATAATAATTTTGAAATGACACTTTTTATTATTGTTGTTCCAGCTTCCCCCCCCCCCTCCCCTCTTTTTTTTTTCAATATTGTCTTCGGATTTTATGAATAGTGGCTCATTTTGTGTGTCTTGGCGGGAGGAGAGCCAGCGGTACATATTTTTATTTTAAAGCTTGAAATAAATTTGATTTAGAATTTGAAAAACGTAAGTGCTTGTCTATGTACTTGTGGTAGTCTGTGTGTGTTTGCGTGTGCTTATGTGTTCGGGTATATGTGTGTACTTGTGTGTGTGTGTGTGTGTGTGTGTGTGTGTGTGTGTGTTTGTGTGTGTGTATGCGGTGATTATGTGTATTTATGCGTGAGTGCTTGTCTGTGCTTGTAGTAGTTTGTGTGTGTATGTGTGTGCGCTTTTGTTTGTGGTAGTTTATGTGTGTTTGCGCTTTTGTTTGTGGTAGTTTATGTGTGTTTGCGCTTTTGTTTGTGGTAGTTTGTGTGCGCGAGCGCTTTTGCTTGTGGTAGTTTGTGTGTGTGTGTGCGCGCGCGCTTTTGCTTGTGCGTGCGTTTGCCTATGTGAGTATGTTCGTTTATGTGTACGTGTGCATTACATTTCTTAAATAACTTTTATGTATTAATTTTTTTTATAGATCAGATTTATTAAAGACCCGTTCTTCCCAGCATACCCGTTCTTCGTACGGAGTATATAATATAAAAAAACTTATAATTCGCAATCATGTGCAAATTCTGTTAAAATATTAAATTTATTGCTCATAAAGAGAAGTTTAAGAATATCTGTTTTCACTATGCAAAATTATCTTCGCGGGCAGATCTGAAGAATAAAACATCCTGGCCCCTTTTGTAAGCAAATTTACAAAAAAAAAAAGGAACTGAATCAATTTATGCAACCCTGTACTACTTATATTGTCGCAGATTAGAAAATATGCCAGTGTGTTAGTAGAAGCTTACCCATATTGCAATATGAGTCTAAAAAATATTTGCCAAAATAAAAGAGATGACGTAATAAATTGAAAGTATCAAAAATCCCCGTAATCTTAATATCAGAAGGTCGTAATTGATTCCTATATATGCCAATATATATCAAAATATATGCCAATATACCTGTACTACTTATATTCTCGTAGATTAGAAGATATACCCGTGCATTTGTAGAAGATTACTCGTACAACGTACTATATATGAGTTTAAACAATTTTCGTCATAATAAAACAATGGCATAATAATTTGAAAATATCAATAATCCCTGAATCAACAGTCCCCGAAAATATCAATAATAATGATGTTTAAACCTGAAGACCGTAATTGATATTATCCAGTCAAAACTGCAATGTCAATGAAATTTATTTTATATACATATTTTTATTATTCAAATCGGAAAAGATTTAATAAAAATCGTATGCTGCATAACACATTGAATCCGTTGCGAAGCGACATGATATCATTTGCTTCAAATAAATTGATGGAAATCATATCGTCTGAATAATGCGATCTCCATGGAAGGTTTAGCGACATTTTCGTCAATTTGGCGATAACTTAAAACATCGCCAAATTTATCGCCAAGTGGGACTGTAGAACTGACAGTCCCATTTTGCGACAAATTGACGAAACATCATCACAATACTATCCCCTCCGGCCATCCAAATAGTTGCTCAAGTCCTTTGGATGAGTCGGACGGCCTGGGTTTTCCACAATACTATCCCCTAACAAAACACAATTAATTTCATTTATTAAGCGCGATTTTATCAATTCCATGATATTTTTATGGATTTACAAATATTTTTATTAATTTGGTGATATTAAAAAAATTCGTTAAATGTGTTACTAAGTAGGATGGATGGACTGACCGATAAATACTAAAGAAACATCATTTCAGTACTCTATTCTAAAAAAACAAATTTAATTTCATTGATTTGGGTCATTTTTTATCAATTTAGAGACATTTCCACTAATTTGGTAAAGTTTAAGAAAAGTTACCAAGTTATTTAGAGATATTCCGCTAAATTCGTAGCTCTGAATTTGCAGATCTGAAGAATAAAATATCCTGATCCCGTTTGTATATACTAAATGAAAACACTAAAATTGTATTAGAAGATACATACACCCGTTCTACTCTTTTTCTGCTTCAACAATCGGCTAAATGAATTTATTGGGTAAACACAATATATGAGTTTATTAGCTAAACACAATATATGAGCTTGAAACCTCTTTGCTAAAATAAATGAAAGTGATGTACACAGTCCGTAATTTATATAATTAAAAGAACAATCAAACGGTTCATCTATAAAATATATATTTACATCCATTTATTTATTATTCAAATAGGAAAAAAAATAATAAATATTAACAACACATTTAATTTCATTCCCGTTGCCGAGCAACATGATATAAGATAGAATCTTCGTCATAAAATGCGAAATTAAATAGCCATTTTGATTTCTTTATACTTTTAATCGTTGAGTAAAAGTTTGTGAAAGATGAACCATGGAGGTAGATTTTTCCATTTAAATTCATGTTTCCAACAATTCATGTTTTCCTATAGGGACTAATTAATGCAAAAATCCTGCACCAAACTCGGAAATAAAGTTTTATTTCTTTTTAACGTTTTAAACAAAAACGATTTTCATCCTTTCCGTTTGGATAAACCACGGAGTTGGAGAGTAGAACTCCCAGGAAAAAGTTCCGTTTTTCATTAATATCTCGACAACCCCTGGTCTTAGAAACTCGAAACTTGGACTAAATTTATGGGGGCTATTTCAAAGCTATCCACAAAATTTCATTAAATTCGGTTCAGTCGTTTTCCCGTGATGATGAGACAAATGAAAATTTCGTTTTTTACTAATATCTCGAGAACCACTGATCGTAGAAACTCAAAACATGGACTAAATTTTAAGTGGGGCTATTTTTAGGCTTCCCACAAAATTTCATCAAATTCAGTTCAGCCGTTCTCCCGTGATGATCAGACAGACAGACAGATTTTCAATTTTATTACTTTTCCTGCAATACATGGTAATGTATAGGGAAAGTATTGGAATCATGCCGAAAATCACAACTCGAGTTTTCGACGGATCTACACGTTTCGAGACCTCTAGAATACGAAAAACCCATTTTTAGCGTGACGTCTGTGTGTGTGTCTGTCTGTGTGTCTGTCTGTGTGTCTGTCTGTCTGTCTGTGCAGATTTTGTATCCACTCTAACTAAAAAACTAATGGACCGAATTTCACAAAATTTTGTAGGTAAGTCACTTGTGGGCGGGGCTGGTGCTGATTAGTTTTGGGTACGATTCGGAATTAAAGAACCCGCCTTTTTTTGTGAAATGGCCCGCAAAATCTTGTATCCACTGTAGCTGAAAAACTAATGGACCGAATTTCACAAAATTCGGTAGATGAGTCACGTATAGGTGACCCTGGTGCTGATTAGATTTTGGTACGATTCAGAAAAAAATAACCTGCCTTTTTTTGCAGAATGGCCCTCAAAAATCGTCCAAATCTAAACTAGAGAACTACGTATGCTCAAATATATCCATTAAATGCTTGTTTAATACGTAATTTTTAGCGAAGAAAAGAATAAGACCAACCCCATTACAGTAGGACTAGCCGTTCTCGAGATATTTTAGTTTTTCGTATTTTCTCTACGCCACCTTTGAAAATAAGTCCGGTTACCGAATGAGAACAAAAATTGAATTAAAAGTGAAATAAATTTAATTAAAATAAAGAGAACATGGATATAAGTCTTTCCCTGCAATACATGGTAATGTATAGGGAAAGTATTGGAATCATACCGAAAATCACAACTCGAGTTTTCGACGGATCTACACGTTTCGAGACCTCTAGAATACGAAAAAACCATTTTTAGCGTGACGTCTGTGCGTGTGTCTGTCTGTGTGTCTGTCTGTCTGTCTGTCTGTCTGTCTGTCTGTCTGTGTGTCTGTCTGTCTGTGCAGATTTTGTATCCACTGTAACTAAAAAACTAATGGACCGAATTTCACAAAATTTGGTAGGTAAGTCACTTGTGGGCGGGGCTGGTGCTGATTAGTTTTGGGTACGATTCGGAATAAAAGAACCCGCATTTTTTTGCGAAATGGCCCGCAAAAGCTTGTATCCACTCTAGCTGAAAAACTAATGGACCGAATTTCACAAAATTCGGTAGATAAGTCACGTATAGGTCACTCTGGTGCTGATTAGATTTTGGTACGATTCGGAAAAAAATAACCTGCCTTTTTTTGCAAAACGGCCCGCAAAAATCTTCAAAATCTAAACTAAAGAACTAGGTATACTCAGATATATCCATAAAATGCCCGTTTAATACGTAATGTTTAACGACGAAAAGAATAAGACCAACCCCATTACACTAGGACTAGCCGTTCTCGAGATATTTTAGTTTTTCGTACTTTCCCTACGCCACCTTTGAAAATAAGCCCGGTTACCGAATGAGAACGAAAATTGAATAAAAGTGAAATAAATGTAATTAAAATAAAGAGAACGTGGATATAAGTCTGCAGGGAAAGTCATGTGCTGCCCACATCAGATTTTTACTTTCCCTGCAATACATGGTAATGTATAGGGAAAGTATTGGAATCATACCGAAAATCACAACTCGAGTTTTCGACGGATCTACACGTTTCAAGACCTCTAGAATACGAAAAAACCATTTTTAGCGTGACGTCTGTGTGTGTGTCTGTGTGTCTGTCTGTGCAGATTTTGTATCCATTGTAACTAAAAAACTAATGGACCGAATTTCACAAAATTTTGTAGGTAAGTCACTTGTGGGCGGGGCTGGTACTGATTAGTTTTGGGTACGATTCGGAATAAAAGAACCCGCCTTTTTTGTGAAATGGCCCGCAAAAGCTTGTATCCACTGTAGCTGAAGAACTAATGGACCGAATTTCACAAAATTCGGTAGATGAGTCACGTATAGGTCACCCTGGTGCTGATTAGATTTTGGTACGATTCAGAAAAAAATAACCTGCCTTTTTTTTGCAAAATGGCCCGCAAAAATTGCCAAAATCTGAAATAAAAAACTGGGTATACTCAAATATATCCAATGAATGCTCGTTTAATACGTATTTTTTAACGACGAAAAGAATGCGACCAACCCCATTACACTAGGACTAGCCGTTCTCGAGATATTTTAGTTTTTCGTATTTTTGCTACGCCACCTTTGAAAATAAGTCCGGTTACCGAATGAGAACGAAAATTGAATTAAAAGTGAAATAAATTTAATTAAAAAAAAGAGAACGTTATTATAAGTCTGCAGGGAAAGTCATGTGCTGCCCACATCAGATTTTTACTTTCCCTGCAATACATGGTAATGTATAGGGAAAGTATTGGAATCATGTCGAAAATCGCAACTCGAGTTTTCGACGGATCTACACGTTTCGAGACCTCTAGAATACGAAAAACCTATTTTTAGCGTGACGTCTGTCTGTGTGTCTGTCTGTCTGTCTGTGTGTGTGTGCAGATTTTGTATCCACTTTAACTAAAAAACTAATCGACCGAATTTCACAAAATTTGGTAGGTAAGTCACTTGTGGGTGAGTCTGGTGCTGATTAGTTTTGGGTACAATTCGGGATAAAAGAACCCGCCTTTTTTTACAAAATGGCCTGCAAAAGTTTGTATCCACTCTAGCTAAAAAACTAATGGACCGAATTTTACAAAATTCGGTAGATGAGTCACTTATGGGTTACCCTGGTGCTGATTAGATTTTGGTAGGATTCAGAAAAAAAGTAACCTGCCTTTTTTTTCAAAATGCCCTTCAAAAATTGTCAAAATCTAAACAAAAAAGTTACGTATGCTCAAATATATTCATTAAATGCTTGTTTATTTCGTAATTTTTAACGAAGAAAAGAATAAGGCCAACTCCATTACACTAGAACTAGCCGTTTTCGAGATATGTTAGTTTTCTTCGTATTTTCTCCACGCCACCTTTGAAAATGAGTCCAGTTATCAAACGAGAACGAAAATTGAATTAAAAGTGAATTAAATTTAATTAAAATAAAGAGAACGTGGATATAAGTCTGCAGGGAAAGTCATGTGCTGCCCACATGAGATTTTTTGTTTCAGAGAAATAACGGTCTTGAGCAAAAGATCAAATATAGTATAAAATGGGGTCGCTCTACAACTCGTAGAAAATAACTCTAATTACTAAATATCTCGATATGTATGTAATATGTAACCGGTATTTCTGATGCATTCTAAATGAATAATAATAAAACACTCTATTTCACGGATCGGCGAACGTGGGATTTTCATTAGAAGGACGAAATTAGTTCAGAAACAGCCCATAAAACTGTCGTTGCGATGAATGGAAGAATTCCAACCGTAATGGACGCTAAGGGTTTGCGTAAAGAACGCATAAAATTGTGCAAATTGCTGAAAAACTTTGGTGTGAAAAAGCTTTTTTGTTTTATTTTTTAATGAAGATATTGTTAAGTTAAAAAAATATTTTGTTTTAATATCTTAGCTTTTTTGTTTTATTTTTTAATGAAGATATTGTTAAGTTAAAAAAATATTTTGTTTTAATATCGCTTAAATTGCTGAAAAACATTGGTGTGAAAAAGCTTTTTTGTTTTATTTTTTAATGAAGATATTGTTAAGTTAAAAAAATATTTTGTTTTAATATCGCTTATTGTTAATAAAATATTTTTAAAGTGTTTGTTGGCGGCAACAATTTTGTCATACTATTGTTTTACAAATTTATTAATCATTTATTAAGTATCTATTTATCAGAATTGACTATAGATAATCTGTTATAGATAGATCTTATGAAAACTGATATAGATTTTTCTTTATTTACTTATTTAAAAAAATGCAAGATAAAGGACAAAGTCCCAGTAGCAGCGTGCAAGATAAAATACAATACAAAAAAATCTGATGTGGGCAACACATGACTTTCCTTATATAATGTAACGAATTTACTACTTTTACAGTAAAAAATGGGTTTTTCTTATAGTAGATACTAATATTCTTTCCAAGATATTGAATTTTCAACAATTAGTCATCATTTTCATTGATTTAGTGTCATTTTTATCCATTTGGCGAGATTTTCGTTAACTTGGCGACTTTTTGAAATGTTGCCAAGTTGGCGACATTCCGCCAATTTCGTCGCCAAAATCTCGCCAAGCGTTATGGACGAAGAAATAAGTTATTCTTACAGCAGATAAATGATTATTGGCGTTCAAATACAAAAGTATTACTCAAAGTATCTTTTTTCATGAATGGAACGAGCTAGATCCACGAGAATGATGTCATCAAATTTATTGCATGGTATTACATATGAGAAGTGAACATGTTTCTTAATAGGAAATATTATTTTTTATTTTATGACTTTTTGATAATTTATTTGAAAAATGTGCAATATCTCGAGAACGGTTCATATTAGCGTTCTAAAATTTATGTCAATCGTTTTCTAATGAAAAATTACATAAGAAATATCTATTTGCGTAACTTTATTAGTGGTTTTGAGTTTTTGACGATTTTTTCAAAATTTCATTCGAAAATTTAGGATGGTTCTGAACATTCGATTGCGTATAAAAACAATAGGCTTCCAGTGTTTACGGATTGTGATTTTTGTACCAAATTTGGTTCGAATCGGTCCATTCGTTCGTCAGTTATCGTCTCCACAGACCCACTGACACACACACACACACACATACTTTCACACATACACACAGACATCACTTCAAAAATGTTTGATTTGTTATCAGGGATGCTTGAAACGTGCTCTCTCGTCGAAAACTCGAATTCGAATTTTCGACGCCGTCACAATACTTCCTTTATACATTATGTATATAAGGAAAGTAATAAACAGATTAAAATATAATAAAATACATTAAAATGCAAATTAGTGACGACAAATGATTTGTAAAAGCACTTGAATATGAATAAATACATTAAACTATAAAATATTTACAATAAATGATTTTTAAAAGCAATTTCCGATGAATAAAAAACATGAAGATTAACAGGTGATAATGATATAGATAACATGAAAACTGATATAAATGCATCAAATTTCAAAGATGAAAGGGGCTCAACTAATGATTTCCACTTTCTGCTTTTTTATCCACTGCCGATTAAAAAATTTTCCTTAAAACATCTATTTCTCAAGTTTGTTTATAAATAGAGCTTAAATGGTGACTGATATGAATTTAGCTTTGAATTTCAGAGGGCTGGTAGAGTTTACTATGGATTTTCATTCATGAATTTTGAGAGGTCACTTCCAGTTTTTCCTCTTGTTCGTATGACTGTGAAAAAAAGTGTGAACATGTCGTACAGGTGTGAAAAAAAAAGTCTTATACACGTAATTTGCTATTCTATGAAGGCTCCTTTACAAATTTCTTGTTTTATATCTTGTCTTTTTACTTTCCTTATGTACATAGTGTAATGTATAAGAAAAGTATTGTGACGGGGTCGAAAATTCGAATTCAAGTTTTCGACGGGAGAGCACGTTTCAAGCATCCCTAAACACGAATCAAACGTCTTGAGGTGATGTGTGTGTGTGTCTGTCTGTGGAGACGATATCTCACGAACGAATGGAGCGATTGGAACGACATTTGGTACACAAATGACAATCCCTGAATATTGGAAGCCTGTTGTTTTTAAACGCAGTCGAATATTCAGAATCCCCTAAATTTTCGACTGAAATTTTGAAAATATCATCATAAAATCAGAACCTTTAATAAAGTTACGCAAATAGTCATTTCTTATGTAATGTTTCATTAGAAAACGATTGACATAAACTTTAGAACGCTAGCACGCACCGTTCTCGAGATATTGCACATTTTTTTTTATAAAATAGATTGTGTAAATGTGTTTTACCTACACTGCAGTGAGGCTAGCTGACTTTGTCAATCGTCGTATAAACGTTCCCTGTTTCGAAAATTGTCCGGTTTTTCTGCTTCCAATGCAGTTATAGTAGGTTTTTCAAACATATTGATCAGTTAGAAAGCAAAATAGACTGCAGCATATGGGTGACTATTGAGAATGATTTCATGTTCTAACGCCACCTTGTTTTGTTCTCGTTTTCAATATTGATGATTTTCATCTACACGTAAGTGTGGATAGCGTGAAGGAGCAATATGAACTAAATATACTGCGTGATATCGTTAACGGTTAGTTGTCACGAAGAGGGAATGAGAAGAAACAAATTTGAAAACGAAAGAAAACAGAATATTGGATGATAAATTCAGAGAACTTTAGAGCTTAGAACTTTCTTTATTCTTAGAACTTTTGACTTAAATTTTAATATAATACGCATTCTGCAGCCAGGGTCATCCATAGACATTATGGTACCCTGACATATTTTTTTTTTATCCCAGATTCCTTCTTTGTCTGTTGCAGTTATCATCAGTCATCACCCTTTGACAACAGACCTCTGAAATTTGTCACATCTGTCCTTTCTGCCATGTGTGGCACAGTTTGGAAATTTCATGGCATACTTTCATGGAATACCTATTCTAGATCAAAGTGCTCCCTAATCACCTCACCCAGAGTGCCTCCTGACATTTTCATCTCTTTCCATTGTACCTCATAAGTGACCATTTCTTTCAACTGTACCCTACTTCTTCGACCTAGAACGTCCGACCTACCAGAAGGTGTAAGATAACTGTTTGGTCGGCTGGGAAGTACCTCTCAGTTTGGACCGGAACCCAGTGTGGGATGCATCTACAGGGACCGTATCTTCCTTCCCCTACCACCAACCTCTCGGAAGGATTTACGGACCCACATGTTTAACGGGATCGTGCTCCACGTTAACACGGAGACAGTTTGGGCAGAGGCGGGAATCGAACTCAAGTCGTCAGAGTGCAATCCCCGCGGGCTAACCACTGGGCTGTCGCACCGCAGCTGTGCCTTTGACTGACTTTCAACTATACCCCAGGTCGTAGAGGGAGGGTGGTTGCTGTTGAGACCCAGACCGTCCAACCTACCAGTAAGGTGTAAGGTATCTGTTTGGTTGGCCGGGAAGTGCCACCCAATTTAGACCGGAACCCAGTGGGGGAGGCATCCACAGAGACCGTACCCTCCTTCCCCTACCACCAACCTCTCGGAAGGACTTACGGACCCACATGTTTAACGTGATCGTATTCCGCGTGAACACTGCGGCAGTTTTGGTAGTGGCGGGAGTCGAACCCGGTCCTACCGAGTGCAACTTCCGCACGCTAACCACAGGGCTACCGCGCCCAAAGGGAGGGTAGTGGAAGACTACAAATTTCCGGGGCCTGTGTTGCCTGCAGGGCCAAGTTCTGGATTCATGAAGAACAATCTTTATCTGCACCCAGTTCTTCCTTGTCATAAGTCCTGCAAGTATTGTTTTCTCGAGATACAGACCCGATCTTGGCGGCCCTGATTATATTATTGACTGATTATATCCTTGACCATTTTTATTTTCTTGTACGTAGTATTCAGAAAGTATTGTTTTCCCGAAAATTTTCGATTTCGAGATTTTGATGCCAACATATGTTTTAAGACCTTCTGAACACGTTCTGACTATTTTTGGAGTAATGTCCGTCCGTCTGTCTGTCTTGGGTCGATTTCTTGTGCACGCTATAGCAGTCACACATATTAATGGATTTTCACGAAACTTTTTATCCGGCTTTGTTATCAACAAATCTAGAACTAGATAGGATTTTTTTAAATTCGAAGGAAAATTTCGAAATATGTTCGAAATTTTATAACTTTTTAACATGGGACAAAATTGGATTTAATCATACATAAAAGGGTTTATTTATGAGTCAATGGTTACAAGACTTGATGGTTTTAATCATTGTTGTGAAAAATAGTCTCAATACAAATTTTTGTTTGTTCGTGACGTCATTACCCCCCCCCCCCCCCTCTTTACGGGGTACATTGTCATGTATGGTATCCGTCGAAATATTTTTCAAGCCCTTTAAAGTGAAGGGTATAACGGTAAAGTTATAATCATTTGCACTCGCGATACCGATTTTTCACATTTTTTCTCCTAAAATTTGAAAAAAAATGAAATCTGATGAGAAAGTCGAGTTGAACCCACAATCCAGTTAATTTATAATTGTATCTCCGATTGACTATTTCTTCCAAATGCAATTAACTCCTTTCTCACTTTTTCAATTAAGTTTTCTATATATAAAATTACAGCAGGTTTTTAAGGCTAACATAGTTTTTAAAAATAAACGAAGTTCAGGGAACAACATGCAGATTAGACTTTTACTCAAAATCTTGCCCTTTCTACGAAATGGCCCGCAAAAATCGTCAAAATATAAAATAAAAGATCACGTTTGCTCAAATGTATCCATTAAATGCTGGTTTTATACTTAATTTTTGCTGACTAAGAGAATAAGATCAATCTCATTACTCTAGGACTAACCGTTCTCGAGATATTTTAGTTTTATTTTGCATTTTTGCTGCGCCGCCTTTGAAAATACGTCCAGAAATGAATTTGTGTTTACAGGGAAAGTCGTGTGCAGCCCACATCAGATTTTCTTATTATGGAAATCATTATCTCAGAACAAAACTAAGAGCATTTATTTAGTGATAAATTTGTCCATTTTTGCAGCTGATTCGGCAATTAACGACTTGTAACTCAGCACGGCCAATCCTAGTTAACCCAATCGAATGCATGGAACCAATTCACACAACCAATCGAGTATTAAAGAGTTACAACTTATTTCTATCTGTTTTTGGCAGGTTTAAATACTAGTTTTAGTAACATAATGTTAGTTTCCGCGTTTTGTTTTCATTGATGCACGCAACCCATGCCAACTTTCAGAGACATATCGATAATATTATTAAGAGTCTACCAAAGACTTGGTTTCACCTTAAGGCGATCTCGTGTTTTTGCCAGTTCTGATACGATTATTTGTATTTATTAATACCCTTGTTAAACCAATTTTGGAATATTGTGCAATGATTTGGGACCCTGTTTAAATCTGCATTCTCAACGGATAGAAATCGTGCAAAATAAACTATTACGTACTATTGATTACAGATTGACTGGCTATTATCATTATGATATGCATACGAGGGAACTCAGACAGAAATATAGTTTAATGTCTCTTAAAAAAAGAAACTAGTCCTACCTCTTGTTTTATTATAAGGTTTTAAATAATACTATTGATTGCCCTATTTTACTTTCTTGTCTGGATTTTCATATACCTGTCAATAATACTAGAAAAAAAACTCTATTTCACAATACTACTGTTAAACGTAACTGCATTAAATGCTATTCTATCTATAAATTTGTTGATCTATATAATACCTATTGTGCTGATATTGATATATTTAACTTGACTCCTGCCTGTTTTAAAAAATCTTGTTTCAATGCGCTTGACATGTTTACTACCTAGTATTCTTGTATCTTATGTTCTGTACTTTTTAATTTTTTGTGTAGCTACTGTAACTGGATTTCATCTGTTGTTGTCACGTAAATTGAATAAAATAAAATAAAAATAAACTTATTTTACCTCACACATAATTAAGATCGGGCTTGGCCGTCTCTGATTTTCAATTTAATTCGTGTTTGAACAAAGTTTAAATTTCCAGATTTTATCTGAATTTGAGTCGGACTGAACTAAATGTTTCAATTTAATCAATCTTCGCCCCGGGCCCAAACGGGCTTGATGTTTTAGTTTATTCGAACTCGGGCCGTATCTCAAAAACCTGTACCTGGCTGGAATGGGTCGGGCTTGATATTTAAATTTGATTCAGGTTTGGACCGTGTCTTAAAATTTTGTTTTGGGCTCAAACCGGGCTCAGGCCGCAATTTTTGAATCGTGCAGGCCTTTACTAGGGATTCCGGAGAGCAAACGGCCGGCCGCCGATCTCCATTTTAAATCAATCAGCACTGTGGTAAAGCAATTTAAATTTCTGTTCTATTAAACACTGTCATTACCGCTGAGGTGACGTGACCATCATGCTGAATGGTGAAAATGACAAGTAATCAAACAGTTGAAATATGGACAGTCACTTTTGTTTGATGTATTAGTCTTAACTTTTATTGTTGTTATCGCTTTCCCATTCAAGATCAGATAATGTTTTCATGAATCTACTTACGCTCACTCGAAACAAGTTGGTCTAGTGTTGTAATAATCCGGATACAAATAATGTTATTCAGTGGCATTAGCCTAGCCGGAAAGGAGGAAGGTACGGCAGATGTGCCCTGGATTTCAATTTCAAATCCTATGTGTGTGTGTGTGTGTGTGTGTGTGGAGGACTCGTGTAAATTTTCAGTTCAAGGGGGGTAGGGCGGTGTTATATTCCTTGCCTTCTTGCTTGTAAATCACATCTTTGTCTATTTCCTAGGCTGAGTTTATCTGTAATTTCTCGTTTGTTTTTGGCCATGCAAGCCTTCAGTATGTTGGTATTATATTCTATAAAAATATATCCATGTCTTTGCAGCGAATTTAATTTTCGAGAATGCACCCGTGTATATTAGAAATCAAGTAAAATTGTAGATTAATGTATGTTGTTGTTGCCAATCCCACTTGTCTTAAAAATGCCAGAACAGCACCTATTACCAGGTTTAAGGAGAAATATTGAAGTTTATGTTGGTCCAGATACCCCAGACACACCATGTGTGATTTGGCTACGCAATTTAGACCGGAACTCAGGGTGGCAGCCGCAGGGGCCATACCCTTTTTTTATGACCCATTACTTCTTGTATGGACTTTCGAATCTACGGATTTATCGTGTCCATACTCGGCGTAGACACAGGGTTGTTTTTGGGTGGCGTCTAGGATCGAACCCGGAATCTGAGTGCGCGCAGATAAATTTACAGATGCTACATCGAATTATGGAACGTCCGTACGGAAGGATACAAAATGTTCTGTAATTCCATTAAAGTTATCGCAAGAAGTAACAATTTCTATTCCCAACTTCTATTGCTTCAAAACCGTATTTTGTATCAATAAATTTAAATTGATTGCTATTGTAATGTATAGTTATCCATTATAAAGTAAGCATGGAATTCATACAGGATACCTATAAAAGTCGGTAAGCATTCCAATAACTTTGTAAAGAAAGGCCCTTGAATGCATACGTTAGGTCTATCAATAGTCAAGTGACCTCTTTGGACGATATTTGGATACTGACCTACAGTTGCAGTGCCATTCAGCATTTGAGCAACTGGGTTAGAGTGGGTGACAGAGCTGCGGTTGCAATCTTGAATAGTCTAAGACAGGGGTGCACAACCTTATAGCACCTGGGGGCCAATTACACATAGACTAAGGAACGACGGGCCGCAAGGGGAGGGGGAGGGGTACTACCCATCATTATATTTTTAGTAAATACCAAAACAAAAAATTCAAAGTGAAAATTAAAAACAAATACAGACCGAGAAATGAACAAAACAACTCACTTGCTTCAAAAACGTACAGACATCGCCAAAATCCTTTTATTTTTTTGTAGAACTAGTGGAAAATTTGACATTGTTTGATTTTCATTATTCTTTCAATGTCTCCTTCAATGTTGGATAAGCGATTCGTAGGTTTCCCTCTAAGTGTTCACCAATTAGACGAGAACGACCTTTTGATTTCATTTGTTTCATTAATGAAAATGATTGTTCACATAAGTAGGTGCTCCCGAATATTGTTATCGTATTTTGAGCGTGAATTTTCAATTTTTCCATTTCACAAGGCAAGTAATTTCTGTAAAATTCTAGCAAAGAAACTTCGGAAAATGTAGCTTTCAATTCGGAGTTACTCTGAATTTCGATAAGCTCCATCTGAAAATTGACGGGCACTTGTTCAATATTTGTCGCGAATGGTATTGCAAACACTTCTAAAGATTTCTCAAGTTTGTTGGTTTGTAAACTTATGTTGTAAATCTTTAATTTTATCCTTTCTTATTTGCCCCAGCAACTCCTTGTATTTGTCAGAAACATGTCTTGTCATTGTATTTATTAACAACAGCATATGTCAGACGTATGTCAGAAAAATCTCGCCGCCAGCAAGCCAACGAAGGACTACCATGGTAGTTGTTGTTGATGAAACCCAGACCGTCCGACCTACCAGAAAGGTGTAAGGTAACTGTTTGGACGGTCGGGAGACTACCATGGTAGTTGTTGTTGTTGAGACCCAGACCGTCCGACCTACCAGAAAGGTGTAAGGTAACTGTTTGGACGGCCGGGAAGTGCCACCCAATTTGGACCGGAACCCAGTGGGGGAGGCATCCACAGGGACCGTACCCTCCTTCCCCTACCACCAACCTCTCGGAAGGACTTACGGACCCACATGTTTAACGTGATCGTACTCCGCGTGAACACGGCGGTAGTTTTGGCAGTGGCTGGAATCGAACCCGGGCCTACCGAGTGCAACTCCAGCGCGCTAACCAATGGGCTACCGCGCGTGAAAGACCCAGGCCGTCCGGCTCGTCCAGAGGACTTAGAGCAACGAGATGGACGACCGGGGGCTACCGCGCGTGTAATAATTCAAACATTCCACTTCTCATTGTAAAAATTAGACAATTTTTAATTTAAAGCTGTTTGATTTGCTCTTTTTATTTGTTTTGTAGTCGAAATCTTAAAGAAAATTTGATATAAAAAATAATTTTTTATAAAATTTTATGACACAGTTTTTCTTTTCTTTCTTTTTTTTTTTTGCGAAAGTCTTTGAATTTTTTTTATGTGTTTACCCAGCTGAGGGTGGCGGCGGGCCGCACACGATAAGACCGAGGGCCGCGGGTTGTGCACGACTGGTCTAAGACATAGGTTCTCAACCTTGTTTTGCCCACCGCTCACTTTGAGAATATTTTTTTTCCTAATGCCCCCCAATTTTTTTTTGCTTGCGAATCTGAAACAGCTATTGCCACGATTATATTTAAACGTGTAATATTATATACTATAGTCGTAAGATAGGATATGGCCCTATCCTATTTCTGAGTTTAAAGAAGACTGTTTCAATGAGAACAATTAAAACGCATGCTTAATTATATTGAAAAGTATTTTTATTAACATTCAAAAGATATTGAATTTATAACTTATCTAATGAGAAGGTTGAATTTTCAATGAGAACAATTAAAACGCATGCTTAATTATATTGAAAAGTATTTTTATTAACATTCAAAAGACATTGAATTTATAACTTATCTAATGAGAAGGTTGAACAATACTTGCATGTTATTTACCGAGCCCGACCCGACAGAACCAGTACTTAAACCCGACTCGAACCCGGCGAAATTTATTTATGTAGAACCCGGTCGGCCTCTTGGCCCGAAACTGTTCGAAATGATTTGTATTCAAATGTGTTAAAAACCCGAATTTGTGAAATTTTTGTACAAAGAATTAAGATAAAAGATTTTTTTTTAGAACAATCTTTACATAGCTGAAATCAACATAATGATATCATGCATTCTACTGAAATTCATTTAAAAGTTTTTTGAAATTAAATATGTTATGCCTGGCCTGAACGACTTTTTAAAAACTAAGCCTATGTCTGGCGTGTTTGAGAATTCCAACCCAACCTGGCCCATGGGTCGGGTCAGGCCTGAGTCCGTGTTCCAGACTCGAGCCCGTGTAGACATAGTTTAAGGATTTTCGACATTTTTAAATTTCTTGGAATATTTATTCTGTAATTAGGATTTTTTTTTTATCACTCTTGCTTTGCCGTTCCCCTGGATATTCGAGTGAAGTTTCGATGTAGTTTGTTCTAAGGCGTGAAGTAGGAAGTAGGAATATTCGAGTGTATTTAGCCGGAAGTTGCGCCTATCGTACCGGAACTCGGCGTTTCGATTACAATTATTACATAATCACTGTTGTATGAAATATGGATGCATTTCTTAATTTTAGATTCTTAATTAAATGATTTTGGAAAAACGAGCTTGTCCCCAAATTTCTCGACTTTCTATTATGATACATTATTACTTTCCCTATAATACATGGTGATGCATAGGTCAGAGATGGGAAAATTTACTTACAGGAAGGCTAAATCTTTTTTGCGGTACAAATACTTTTATTAATTTTTTTTTCTTCTTCAAAATGCATTTAAAATTTTTTTCAAATATTCGGATTGCAATACGATGATAAATACCCAATTGTTTCCAATTATATAATTATATTGTTTTAAATTCATTGAGAAGGTTTAAAATGGTGTATGTGCGTGTGTTTGGGGGAGAGTGGGTAAGTTGAGTGAAATTGTGATTAAGCCTCTAGTCTTTTTTTTTTTTTTTACTTTCTCTATATAAATAGTATAATGCATAAGGAAAATATGTTTTTTTACTTTCCCAATATACATAGGTATAATGCATAAGGAAAGTACTTTTTTACTTTCCCTGTATAAATAGCATAATGCATAAGGAAAGTACTTTTTACCTTTCCCTATATAGAGTATAATGCATAAGGAAAGTATGTTTTTTTACTTTATATAAATAGTATAATGCATAAGGAAAGTATTTTTTTACTTTCCCTATATATAAATTAAGGAAAGTACTTTTTACTTTCACTATATAAATAGTATAATGCATAAGGAGAATACTTTTTTATACTTTCCCTGTATAAATAGTATAATGCATAAGGAAACTATTTTTTTTACTTTATATAAATAGTATAATGCATAAGGAAAATATTTTTTACTTTCTCTATATAAATAGTATAATGCATAAGGAAAGTATTTTTTTATTGTCCCTATATAAATAATATAATGCATAAGGAATGTATTTATTTACTTTCCCTATATAAAATATATAATGCATAAGGAAAGTACTTTTTACTTTCCCTATATAAATAGTATAATGCCTAAGGAAAGTATTTTTTTATTGTCCCTATATAAATAATATAATGCATAAGGAAAGCATTACGACGTGGTCGAAAATTCGAATTTGAGTTTTCGACGGAAAAGCACGTTTCAAGCATCCTTGAACTCAAATCGAATGTTTTTAAGGTGTTTGTGTATGGAGACATTTTGAGATCTGTCTCTTCTGAAAAATACGCGTGCACCCGCGGGTCCTGCGTCTGCATGTCCTCCCGTTTACCTGCACAGAAAACATTTTGTACACTTATTTCGAAAAATATATAATTAAAAAAAAAATAAAAGTTGCTGGATCGTAAATTGTTTGAGTAAACACTGTCTACTTTGTTTCTATTGACGCTTCGCCACTGCATATGATAAGATGCATAAAATTGTGACATATAGCAAGTTTTCTTGCTGCCCTTGTATGCATCGACCATGTTAAAGAGCGCATAAAAAAAACGAAACCGGTCCATGGATGCTATCTGCAATAGGAGCGCGATCCTAGTTTTTGGAATCCCGTTCCTTTATAAATAAACTTTGCGTATAAGGAGCATAAATTATCAACAATTTAGCGATATTTGCCAAATGTCATCAAGTTGACGATGCTCTGGTAAGTCATAGAAGTATATAAAATTTAGTGAAAATCCACGAATATTTGTGGCATGTTATCATGTATACAAGATACTGATCACAAACAGACAGACGGACATCACTCCAAAAAATTTCAGAACGTCTGCAGGATGTCCTAAAACATGTATCGGCATTAAAATTTCGAAATCAAAAAATTTTGTGAAAATACTTTATATTATATCCAATAGTATGAGAAAGAAAATATTAAGTCCCATAGTGTTCAATGTATTTCATTTTTACTTTCCTTGCAATACATGGTAATGTACAGGGTAAGTATTGGAATCCTACCGAAAATCTAACTCGAGTTTTCGACGGATATACACGTTTTGGGACGTCTAGAACATGGAAAAAACTATTTTTAGCGTGACGTCTCTGTGTGTGTGCGTGCAATGTATGTTGTTGTTGAGACCCAGACCGTCCGACCTACCAGAAAGGTGTAAAGTAACTGTTTGGACGGCCGGGAAGTGCTACCCAATTTAGACCGGAACCTAGTGGTGGAGGCATCCACGGGGACCGTACCCTCCTTCCCCTACCACCAACCTCTCGGAAGGACTTACGGACCCACATGTTTAACGTGATCGTACTCCGCGTGAACACGGTGGCAGTATTGGCAGTGGCAGGAATCGAACCCGGGCCTACCGAGTGCAATTCCCGCGCGTTAACCCCTGGGCTACCGCACCTCCGCGTGTAATGTATGTATCGGCTCTAACTGAAAAACTAATTGACCGAATTTCATAAAATTTGATAGGCAGGTCCCTTTACTTGTGGGTGACCCTGATACTGATTAGATTTTGGTACAATTCGGGATTAAAGAACCTGCCTTTTTTTTGCGAAATGTCCCGCAAAAATCGTTAAATCTAAAAATAAAAGACTGCGTATGCTCAAATATATCAATTAAAGGTTTATTTTATCCGTAGTTTTTTACGACGAAAAGAAAGACCAATCCCATTGCTCTAGGACTAGCCGTTCTCGAGATATTTTACTGTTTTCGCTACTCCACCTTTGAAAATAAGTCCAGTCACCAAATGAAAACGAAAATTGAATTAAAAGTGCCAATTCAGTGTCACTTAAAATAACAGTGGGTGTTATTTTAAGTGCCGTTAAGCTCAATTTAATGAATTATTGAAGAAATAAAGAGAACGTGAATATGAGTCTTCAGGGAAAGTCATGTGCTGTCCACATTGGAATTTTACAACCCGGGTTAAATCCGAAGTTAATTCAGTGATATTATTCATTTACATTCCTCACAGACTGTCTCAACAACATACTAAAATTTGAATTTGATAAAGTCATTTTTACGGCAGCTATTCTTCGGACAGACTGAATGATCAAAGTCATGAACACTTTTCAGCTGTGTTGGAAAATGTTACAAATGAAAACATTTCTTATGCTTAATCATTCGTTTTCTGACAGCCTTTAAAATGTTGAAACAATGAAATTTATTTACCCTAAAATCAAAAAGAATAAGGTCACGACAATTCCCCCCCCCCCCCCCCCCCCCCCCAAAGAGAAATTCTAAGCTAAACAGATTTCACCCAGCAGTGGGTTTCAATCGTTCAAAGCGCCGGCATAAAAAAAATAAAAAAAAAAAACCGCGGATTCGTACGTTTGTGGATTTTTAAATTAATTGATTTTATTTCTTTTGCCAGTATCTGACTGAATACATTTTAAGAAGTTCAGAAAATCAAATAAATGGTTTGTAAAGACAAATTTGAAAATAAAATTCGGTTTCGTCATTATTGGTTTTCTTTTTACTTTCCCTGCTATACATGGTAATGTATAAAGAAAGTATTGGAATCATACCGAAAATCGCAATTCGAGTTTTCGACGGATCTGCACGTTTTGGGACTTCTAGAATACGAAAGAACTATTTTTAGAGTGATGTCTGTGTGTCTGTCTGTGCAATGCACGTATTCACTCTAACTAAAAACGAAATTGACCAAATTCCATAAAATTTGGTAGGTAAGTCCCTTGTGTGTGACCCTGGTGCTGATTAAAATTTGGTACCAGATTCGGAAGGAAAAAAATAACCTGAATTTTTTTTGCCAAATGGCCTCAAAAATCGTCAAAATCTAAAATAAAATACTGTATGCTCAAATATATCAATTAAATGCTTGTTTTATGCGTAATTTTTGACAATGAAAAGAATAAGACTAACCCTATTATACTAGGATTAGCCGTTCTCGAGATATTTTAGTGTTTTCGCTACTCCACCTTTGACAATAAGTCCAGTTACCAAATGAGAACGAAAATTAAATCAAGAGTGAAAATTCAGTGTCATCTATATAAATAAAATTGAAAATCTGTCTGTCTGTCTGTTTGTCCCATCATCACGGGAGAACGGCTGAACCGAATTTGATGAAATTTGGTGGGTAGCCTAGAAATAGCCCCACTTAAAATTTAGTCCATGTTTTGAGTTTCTACGACCAGTGGTTCTCGAGATATTAGTAAAAAACGAAATTTTCGTTTGTCTCATCATCACGGAAAAACGGCTGAACCGAATTTAATGAAATTTTGTGGATAGCCTTGAAATAGCCCCCCATAAATTTAGTCCAAGTTTTGAGTTTCTAAGACCAGGGGTTGTCGAGATATTAATGAAAAACGGAACTTTTTCCTATGAGTTATACTCTCCAACTCCGTGGTTTATTCAAACGGAAAAGATGAAAATCGTTTGTTTAAATCGGCGAAATGAAATAAAACTTTATTTCCGAGTTTGGTGCAGGATTTTTGCATTAATTAGTCACTATTGGAAAACACAAATTGTTTGAAACATGAATTTAAATTTAAAAATCTACCTCCGTGGTTATATTTCACAAGCTTTTACTCAACGATTAAAAGTATAAAGAAATCAAAATGGCTATTTAATTTCGCATTTTAAGAGGAAGATTCTATCTTATATCATGTTGCTCGGCAACGGAATGAAATTAAATGTGTTTGTTAATATTTATTATTATTTTTTCTATTTGAATAATAAATAAATGAATGTGAAAATATATTTTTAAATGAAAGGTTTGGTTGTTCTTTTAATTATATAAATTGCGAACTGCGTACATCATTTTCATTTATTTTAGCAAAGAGGTTTCCAGCTCATATATTGTGTTTAGCTAATAAACTCATATATTGTGTTTACCCAATAAATTCATTTAGCCGATTGTTGAAGCAGAAAAAGAGTAGAACGGCTGTATCTTATAATACAATTTTAGTGTTTTCATTTAGTATATACAAACGGGGTCAATATATTTTATTCTTCAGATCTGCAAATTTAGAGCTACGAGTTTAGCGGAATATCTCTAAATAACTTGGTAACTTTTCTTAAACTTTACCAAATTAGCGGAAATGTTTCCAAATTTATAAAAATGACGCAAATCAATGATTTGTTTTTTAGAATAGAGTACTGAAATGATGTTTCGGTAGCATTTGTTGGACAGTCCATCCATCCTACTTAGTAACACATTTAAGGAATTTTTTTAATATCACCAAATTGATAAAAATATTTGTGAGTCCATAAAAATATCATAGAATTGATAAAATCTCGCTTAATAAATGAAAATAATTGTGTTTTGTTAGGGGATAGTATTGTGATGATGTTTCGTCAATTTGTCGCAAAATGGGACTATCTGTTCTACAGTCCCACTTGGCGATAAATTTGGGGATTTTTAAAGTTATCGCTAAATTGACAAAAATGTCGCCAAATCTTCCATGGAGGTCGCATTATTCAGATGATATGATTTCCATCAATTTATTTGAAGCAAATGATATCATGTCGCTTAGCAACGGATCCAATGTGTTATGCGGCATACGATTTTATATTAAATCTTTTCCGATTTGAAAAATAAAGATATGTATATAAAATAAATTTCATTGACATTGCATTTTGACTGGATAATATCAATTACGGTCTTCAGGTTTAAACATTATTATTATTGATATTTTCGGGGACTTTTGATTCAGGGATTATTGATATTTTCAAGTTATTATGACATTGTTTTATTATGACGAAAATTGTTGAAACTCATATATAGTACGTTGTACGTAATCTTCTTCCAATGCATTATATCTTCTAATCTACGAGAATATAAGTAGTACAGGTATATTGGCATATATTTAGATATATAGTGGCATATATTGGAATCAATTGCGACCTTCTGGTAAAAGATTACGGGGATTATTGATACTTTCAATTTATTACGTCATCTCCTTTATTCTGGCAAATATTTTTTAGACTCATATTGTAATACGGGTAATCTTCTACTAACACACTGGCATATTTTCTAATCTACGACAATATAAGTAGTACGTGGTTGCATATAATGATTCAATTCCTTTTTTTTTGTAAATTTGCTTACAAAAGGGGTCAGGATGTTTTATTCTTCAGATCTGCCCTTGAAGATAATTCTGCATAGTGAGACCAGATATTCTTAAACTTCTCTTTATGAGCAATAAATTTAATATTTTAACAGAATTTGCACATGATTGCGAATTATAAGTTTCTTTATATTATATACTCCGTACGAAGAACGGGTATGCTGCTAGTTTAAAATAATTATGGGTGCTATTTTCTGCAATTATACTCAATACGATGAATTATTTTAGAAATAAAGAGAACGTGAAGATGAGTTTGCAGGGAAAGTCATGTGCTGCTCACATTAGATTTTTCATACTACAGTACAAATACTGTAGTGTTTAAAATGGAAAATGCATGGTTGAGATAAACTTTGGGGGTACTGTTATCATAAGTTAAAGTTTACTATATATGCGAAGAACGGCATATACATTCGAGTAAGCTGTAAGAACGTTCCTTTTGCTTCAGGAACTGTAATAAATATGTCATGGTGGTAGAATTGAACCATTGAAGAGGCTTAAAATTCGCATAAAAATCTTATTTAACTATTTTACAATCTTAGAATACAGCTTTTACATTCCCTGCAATACATGGCAATGCATAGGGAAAATATTGAATCATGTCGAAAATCGCAACTCGAGTTTTCGACGGATCTCCACGTGTTGGAACCTCTAGGCTACGAAAAACAAAATTTTTTAGCGTAACATCTGTGAGTGTGTCTGTGGTTCTGTGTGTCTGTCTGTGAAATATCTTTCTATCCACTCTAACTCAAAAACTAATGAATTAAATTTCATAAGTCACTTGTGTAAAACCTGGGTGCTGATTAGATTTTGGTACCTTTAGGGATAAAAGAATCCGCCTTTTTTTTTTGCGAAATGACCCTCAAAAATCTCATGTGTCCACTCTAGCTAACAAACTAATTGACCAAATTTCACTAAATTTGGTAGATAAGTCACTTGTAGAATACCTTAGTGCTTATTAGACTTTGGTAGGATTCGGGAACGAAGAACTGCTGCTTTTTACAAAAATGGTTCCCCAAAATCACCAAAATCTAAAATAAGACTGCATGTGCTTAAATATATCAATTAAATGCTTGTTTTATACGTAATTTTTAACTAGGGAAAGAATACGACCAACCCCATTACTCTAGGACTAGCCGTTCTTGAAATATTTTAGTTTTTTGCATTTTTGTTATGCCGCCTTTGGAAAAATATCCAGTTACCAAATAAAAACAAAAATTGAATTGAAAATGTAAATTGAGCGTTATTTTGTGCAATTAAACACAATTTAATGAATTGTCAAAGAAAGAAAAAGAAAATGCATTTGAATCTGTAGCGAAAGTTATGTGTTGACCACATCAGATTTTCTGCATTGGCCGAGCTTTCCGTCGACTTTCATCTCGACTGAAATCTGAGTGCAATCTGCGGTGGTTACACACAATCTACACACACAATCTACATTTTTTTCCCGGCCATCCAAATAGCTGCTCTAAGTCTACGGACGAGTCGGGTGGTCTGGGCTTTCGACAATCTACATTTTGTCGGAGAGTGGAATATACTGACGACATGGGAAATATGCCGTCCTCGCGGTTTCTATACTTCAAAAATGTGATGGGGATGCAGTTACAGACGAGAAAGTTTATCTTAGAAATATCTTTTAGGCATCTAGTTCTGACTATGTGCTATTATAAAAGATATTTCTATGTGGTATTATAAAATATATTTCTATGTGCTATTATAAAAGATATTTCTATGTGGTATTATAAAAGATATTTCTATGTGCTATTATAAAATATATTTCTATGTGCAAGGCTGAGAGAGAGAAGGAATTCGATTGAGAAAGCTTACGTGGGGTTTAAGATTAGTAGCCAAATATGCTGTTGCAGAGGAAAAGAAGAAGTATGTGCGTGCATTCTCTGACAATATTAATAGCGTGGGATAGAATTTTATGTGGTCACAATAAGCGCCTGGCATGAGATAGCAATTTGGAATAAGAATTAGGAAAGAAAAGGGTACGTTAGTTGGGGGAGCTTAAAATTTCTGTTTCATATATTTTTTGATCCTCCATAGAATGAAAGTGGAAGAATTGTTTTTATCGCTTTCATTTCCCAAACAAACATTATACCATCGAAATCTGCTAATTTATTGGTGCTGACCATTTGGATTTCTTCAGCAATTTTGACTTCGGACAATGGAATTTCTATATCAAGGGCATGCTTTCCCAAAGTTTCTTTATCACCCTCCCACTGGAATTGCCCACCAAAACCAGAAAGATTCGAATAATTCTTTTTTTATTACCCAGGCCGTCCAGCTTACCCAAAAAGGTATTGAGCAGTTACAACGAACGGCCAGGAGCAAACATAAATGACACTAATAAATAAATGTACAATATACAAAGAAAATACAAGAAGACAACACTCATAGACATAGAGTGATACACAAAGACACTCATAGGCATATGCAGTATTTTTTCCAAGAGGGGGGGGGATGTGTGTGCTAAAATCGACTGCATTGCGGTATGAGCATCACATTTTAAAAATTAGCGTATATAGACACTTTCGAAAATGAGTATACCACTTTTATGAAGTATTCCGCCTTTGATAACATACTGTGCTCCTGGAGACAGAGGATCTAAACTAACAAATTAGACATGAATGTCTAATAAACATACCAAATGAAAGTATCCTTCTATGTTTTCGATTTAGGTATAAGTTTAAATTGTTTTTATTAATATACACATGGGAGAAAACACGCAGTCGTGGCTGAATTCCAAAAATAATTTTTCTCATTTTCTTCTCTCATGGCATTCATATTAAAATTTTTTCTTATCCTATTGTTTTAACATTGCGAAAATTTATTGATTTTGTCGAAATTGTGTTCAAACCCCAATCTATCTATTAAGTTCACTTTTAATGTTCTTAAAATGGTCTGTAAGAAATGGCTTTTAATTAAATTAACATTTTTCCAGGGGGTGCTATGGCACCCCTTGACTCCCCCCCCCCCTAAACACGCCCATGCCCAGACTCCAATATTGTAAATAAAAAGTTTTTGTACAAAAGATATTTAACAAAAGCCAAGAGAAAAGCAAACAAGTTAGGGAAAAGAAATTTAGAAAAGGAAAAGCAAAAAATAATTAAAAGTAAAATAAATTTTTAAAAATCTGATGTAGGAAGCACATGCTTTTTCTTATATAATAGCAATGAATTTACAACTTTTACAGTGAAAAAAATAGGTTTTTCTTATAGTAGATACTTGTATTCTTTCCAAAATACTGAATTTTCATTAATTAGTCGTTATTTTCCTTGCCGTCATTTTTATCCATTTGGCTATATTTTCATTAATTTGGCAACATTTAAAAAAGTCGCTAAGTTGACGATATTCCGCCAAATTCGTCGTCAAAATCTCGCTAAGAGTTATGGACGGAGAAATAAGTTATTCTTATAGCAGATAAATGAATATTGGCGTTCAAATACAAAAGTATTGCTCAACGTATATTTTCTCAAGAATGGAACGAGCTAGATCCACGAGAATGATGTCATCTAATTTATCGCATAATATTACATATGAAAAGTGAACATGTTTATCAACAATTAATGTTTTTTGTAATTTATGGAATTTTTTGATAAATTTATTTGAAAAATGTGCAATATCTCGAGAACGGTTCATGCTAGCGTTCTAAAGTTCATGTCAATAGTTTTCTAAGGAAACATTACATAAGAAATGTCTATTTGCATAGCTTTATTAAAGGTTTTGATTTTTTGATGATTTTTTCAAAATTTCACTCGAAAGTTTAGGGGTTTCTGAGCATTCGATTGTGTTTAAAAACAATAGGCTTCCAGTATTCACTGACTGTAATTTTTGTACCAAATTTTATTCCAATCGCTCCATTCGTTCGTGAGATATCGTCTCCATACACACACACACACACACACACACACAGACACAGACAGACATCACCTAAAAAATGTTCGATTCGTGATCAGGGATGCTTGAAACGTGCTCTCCCGTCGGAAACTCGAATCCGAATTTTCGACTTCATCACAATACTTTCCTGATACATTATATGTATATAAGGAAAATTATAACATCTAAAAGTAAAATAATAAAAAATTCAAATTGGAAAAAAAAATAAAACCATAGAGATACATATACTGAAACTGTGTATCTTTATCAAATCGTTCTTCTGAAGATGATCTGGTTTTGTCCAGCACTTGATTGAGACAATCCATCTTGCACGCCATTTTGGAAGGCTATTGGGTATTTCTTCAGCTTCTTCGTGATCGAAATTTATTTAAATCTTTACGAACACATTCTGCGCTGGTCCTTTTTTAAATAGGAGTGTCATGTATAGGATATGTGCAAATATGTAGTGTGAACATAATAATGTAATGTGAAAATTACATTATTATGTCGTTATACATTATATATATATAGTATAATGTATAGCGAAAGTATTGCGACGGGGTCGAAAATTCGAATTCCAGTTTTCGACTGGAGAGCACGTTTCAAGCATCCCTGATCACGAATCGAACATTTTCGAAGTGATGTGTGTGTGTGTGTATCAGTAAGTCTGGAGACGATATCTCACGAACGAATAGAGCGATTCGAATGAAATTTGATATAAAAATTACAAGCCGTGAGTACTGGAAGTCTATTGTTTTTAAACACAATCGAATGTTCAGAACCCCCCTTTATTTTCGACTGAAATTTTGCAATTATCATCAAAAAATCAAAACCTTTAATAAAGTTACGCAAATAGACATTTCTTATGTAATGTTTCCTTAGAAAACGATTGACATAAATTTTAGAAAGCTAGCATGAACCGTTATCGAGATATTGCACACTTTTTAAATAAATTTATAAAAAAATCCCATAAATTAAAAAAAAATGACTTTTGAGAAACAGGTTCACTTTTCATATGTAATATCATGCGTTGAATTGGGTGACACCATTCTCGTGGATCTAGCTCGTTCCATTCACGAGAAAAGATACTTTGAGTAATAATTTTTTATTTGAACGCCAATAGTCATCCATTTGCTATAAGAATTACTTATTTCTCAATCCATAACGGTTGGCGAGATTTTGGCAACGAATTTGGCGGAATGTCGCCGACTTGGCGAATTTTTTAAATGTTGCCAAATTAAAAAAAAATCTCGCCAAATGGATAAAAATGACGCTACATCAATGAATATGACGACTAATCGACGAAAATTCAATATCTTGGAAAGAATACAAGTATCTACCATAAGAATAACCTAATTTGTTTTACTGTAAAAGTAGTAAATTCATTGCATTATATAAGGAAAGTCATGTGCTTACCACATCAGATTTTTTTTTAATATATGGACTATATTGGTTATAGCGATTGCTAATAATGTTTTTAATTGTTAAGTTAGATTTGCTCAAAATGTAAGTTAATTGAGTTCTTTGAAACAGTATTACATGTTGTCATCCAGAAAAAGGGCCAAATGTTAAAGTTTAGTTCAACATTGAAAACATCTTCTCTCGGATTTTGCATATCATTTTTCTTTTTTTTTTTTTTTTTGCCGTGAGAGAAGTAAAGTAGTTAAAATCATGTGCTGTCCGTATCGGATTTTTCTAAACTCAACCATTGGACTTTGAATGCGGAACTGTTCATGACGTTATCGATTTCTAGTACGCCATGACTGTTGAATAAAATTGTTCGCAGGGGATTGCGTATTGATATAAATTCATTGGAGGGGGAATAAGGTCAACTGGTAATTTTCGATTATTGAATTAACCGCGGTTTTCCATTATCCGTCCTGCCTCTTTTCATGATTTGCGACATAGAGGGCCAGATGTTTGAAAATTGCTTAAGGCGACGCTTCAGTTAGCTTTCATGCCCATGTTAACCTATGGGGGAAGTTCTTCGCTAATTACACATTGGCAAATGAATAATTTAAAATTCTGTTTTTTGCACATGATTGTAGACAGTTTAATGCATTGAACTCTGTCATCAATTTTTTTAATTTTATTTTAAATATATCTTGAAATGGAGTTAATTTGTCAAAATTTCTTAGATAAAACATCACCTTCTTAATTGCACTATAAAAAATTAACTATCAAACGTTTCACATTTTGAAAAAGAGCGTTCAATAGATTATACTTCTGGCTTCTTTTTAAGATTTTTTTTAGATTTTTGAATTAATTTGGGATTAATATATTGGAATAGTAAATCGTGTTTCAACTGCTGAAACTTCCAATTTTCAACGTTAGCCACACCTCCTATCCTCCCAGGGGAAAAATGGGGGTGAAAATTCTTGGTGTGGAGATTTGAGGGGTGGGTGGATGATTGACTGGTATTGGCGAAATGAACGAAGGGGTACATTTGTTGGTGTTTAGCAGGTGTCTTTTGACTTTGGTCCAGTAAAGAAAGAGAAGTCCTTTGCGTTACAATTTGTTGTATCAGTACAGATAATTCGGCTCGCGCTGGTTTACTGTTTTTCTTCTTGCATATATTTGTTCCATACTTATTTAATGTAAATATTATATTAATTGTAGTCTTTTAGGTCACCGGGGGGCCCGTGAAGATAATTTTGTATAGCGAGAACAGAAATTCTCTAACTTCTTTTTAGAGGCACTAAATTAAATATTTTAACAGAATATTTTGATTAACAATGTCATTTAGTATACTATAGTAATTTGCGCATGATTGCAAATTTTAAGTTTCTTTATATTATACTAGCAGCGAATACCCGGTGTTGCTCGGGATTTACCATGCGAAACTGTGAAAAAAATTACACCTAAACATATAGGGCCGTGAATCTTATACATTGTTTTGTCACTGTGAAAGATGTAAATTCATTGCATTATGTAAGAAAAAAATCTGATGTGGGCAACACATGACTTTCCTTATATAATGTAATGAATTTAATACTTTTACAGTAAAAAAAAAATGTTTTTCATATAGTAGATACTAATATTCTTTCCAAGATATTAAAATTTCGACAATTGGTCGTCATTTTCATTGATTTAGCGTCATTTTTATCCATTTGGAGAGATTTTCGTTAATTTGGCAACATTTCAAAAAGTCGCCAAGTTGGCGACATTCCGCCAAATTCGTCGCCGAAATATCGCCAAGCGTTATGCACTAAGAAATAAGTTATTTTTACAGCAGATAAATGACTATTGGCGTTCAAATATAAAAGTAATACTCAAAGTATCTTTTTTCTTGAATGGAACGAGCTAGATCCACGAGAATGATGTCACCCAATTTATCGCATGGTATTACATATGAAAAGTGAACTTTTTTCTTAATAGGAAATATTTTTTTTTATTTTATATGACTTTTTGATATTTTTTTTTAAAATGTGCAATATCTCAAGAACGGTTCATGTCAGCGTTCTGAAATTTATGTCAATCGTTTTCTAATGAAAAATTACATAAGAAATGTCCATTTTCGTAACTTTATTAGTGATTTTGATTTTTTGACGATTTTTTCAAATTTTTACTCGAAAATTTAGGGGGGTTCTGAGCATTCGATTGCGTATAAAAACAATAGGCTTCCAGTGTTTACAGATTGTGATTTTTGTACCAAATTTCGTTCAAATCGGTCCATTTGTTCGTCAGTTATCGTCTCCACAGACTCACTGACACACACGCACACACACACATACTTTCACACACACAGACATCACTTCAAAAATGTTTGATTCGTGATCAGGGATACTTGAAACGTACTCTCCCGTCGAAAACTCGAAATCGAATTTTCGACCCCGTAACAATACTTTCCTTATACATTATGTATATAAGGAAAGTAAAAAAATCATTGCATTATATAAGTCATAGCAGCATAAGAAAGAATCTTCCTCATAAAATGCTGATAATTAAATAACCATTTTTAACACTTTACTACATAGTTGGAAAGTGGTTATGACTTTGTTCATTCTGTCTGTTTGTCCGTTAGCACAATAACTGCCGTAAAAAGCCATAGAGAGCCAGGCGATTTATATTTCGATGACGTCATTTGAATCAAGTTCGTTTTTTTCGATGAAGTTTTTAAGTTTTCAAATATAATTAATTATTACAGTATATTACCGTTGAATGTATCGCATTTTAGAGATACTCCGTACGAAGAACAGGCATGCTTCTAGTTAGGCAATAAAATTTTACTCTGCACGGTGAACGCAGATGGGTCAATTAGAACCCGATACAGAAAAACCCGATACAGAAAAATAATTTTGGATAAGAAATTGAAGACTTCTTTATTCTACTACATTCCGAAGTCTAAATTAAACATTGCTCTTCACAACATTCAAATTTGTAAAGCTATAGTAAGAGAACAAAAATTATGCTCTGGCCTGAATACAGCAGTATAAATATACACCGATGCACCAATTGTCATGTTTCGTAACATCATGTGATTTATAAATTGAATAGGGAAGAAATACATTCCAAATTTAATTTTTGAGGAAATGATCATTAGATTATTATCATTGGTCAAGTGCCAGTTTCAATTTGTTTTATTTTTAAATTTGTCGCAAAAAAGTTTAATCTCTTTTGTACTGTGATTGTTTGTCGGGTGGTGGAAATATGAAATCCAATAAATAAATGAAAATAAGAAATCCAAGATACTGTTTACTTTAAAATTTATCACTGATATTTTATGCAATTTCTTCTATGATTTTAATTTCAGTTCTTAGATTTCGAATGTTTCTAAATTATCAAAATTAAATAAATTTTATTCTTAAACACAGTTCCGACGATTTCTTTCCTATAGCAAATGTTGAATAAAAATTTATCTGAGCAAACTGTCATAATTTAAAATCAACATATAGATAATGCGAATTATTGTCCTTGAATGTATTTATTCCAAACATCTTACACTTTTACTAAAATTATTAAATTTTAAAAATATTCATAATTATGTCATAATTAAAGAAAATATTATCTATCTATATTTACATAGAAAGTTTAATCGCATTGAAAAGTTTTTAACAACACTAACAATTGTGGCATATGACATGTTTGTTTTGCTACCGCTGCAACGAATCTTTGATGCTGATGAGTAGTTCTAACTAAATAGTCATTGCACTGTTCACTGATAAATGAAGAAAGCATTTTTAAAAACATAATCCCAGTCTTTTTTATCCCTTCTCATCTTCAACCAAAATGATAAATAAAAATTCATTTTATATTAATGCTCATTCTTGACTTTAATTATTTTTAATTTGAAATTAATTTTAAAATTTGGGTTCCTTTACATTTAATACTATATGTGATGAGCTTGTGTTTAATTCCTTAAATGGCAAATTTTAATTCGCATACAAGCCAACAGGTTTCAATGTATTGAAAATATTCAGGCCGGTCCGCGTTGGAGTTGATTTTGAGTGTTTACGGTACGGCTCAGGTGAATTCCAATGAAAAAATTTCGGGCTTTGGACGAGTCAAATCTTGACATTTTTGAACCGGAAATTTTTTTTTAATTAGACTTGTGCAGACCTCTAGTCTCTAAATAACTGACTTTTGATCTTCGACTTTTCCTTTTCTTCTGCCGGCTCCAAGAACTGGGATTTTTCCAAATTCAGATAATTCCCCCCATTATTGCAGTGACGCAGTAGCCGGAACACATTTTTTTTTTTAATTCTTAAATTCTAAAAACTCCTTACTTATTCCCATTATTTATTTATTTATTGAAGATAAAAACGGGTTGCTTTTCTAGTTCAAGGACTCCAGAATGACAAACTGAATGATTGAGTAAATATCTTTTATCACATATGTGTTTAGGAAACGTTTTGAAACTTTAATTTCGAAGGGGGGTTAAATACGCCTATGCGCATGTGCTTAACATGTGTGTTAAATGTTTAATTGGCTGAATAACTGAGAAATGGCCAGTCTAAAATGAGACATATATTTGAAATTTGGTGCATGAGTGAACAGTCTGAAAAAGACAACTGAAAAAATTGAATTATTTAAAAAATCGTGTTTTGTAGGTTTGCTCATTAGGAGGCCGTTGAATTTCAATGAATATTCAGCTAGTGTTTAACTATTTGGTAAACCAATTAGATTTTCCCATTAAAATTCCTGCTGCGTTAGGTTCTGTCCCGCATTTGAATTTATGAGTGTACAAAGATTTAGTCTTCTAGGTCACAGGAAGCTTCTGAAGGGTTTGGAACGACAAATACACGCAGGATAATAATTATACAGGTATTTATTGAATTACAGTATCTGTATAAATGAAATCATTTTTCCTTTCTTGTTTGTAAATAATTTTTATTGTTTGTATAAATATTCGGTGAACGAGTAGTTTTTCTCCCTCAAAATTCCGACTGTGTTAAGTTCTGTACCGAAGTTGAATTTTTGAGTATACAAAGATTTAGTCTTCTAGGCCACCGGGGCTTTTGAAGGGTTTATAAAAACAAAACACATGCAGGACAATTATTATATAGGTCTCTATTGAGTTACTATGTCAACAAATGAAATCATTTTTCTGTAAAAACGCCGTGAAAGTGCAGTACCGCTACTAGAGACTAGCTATTTGAATAGAATTGCAGTTCCGCAGCGCCCGTGTAGTGGCAACCGCCATTTCTATTCATTACTAGGCAGAACCCGAGATTTCCGAGTAACCCCGGTTAAAACAAATCGTTTTCAACACATGGAATTCTCATGCTAAATACTATAATTTCCAAATATATTCTGCAAGGCTAAAAAATGCGGTATGTAGAATATCACATATTTTTAGTGCTGTATCGTCCATTTCAAACTTCAAATTTCATACAATGCACTCTAATGTATACTATTTAAAAAGGAAATAATGATATATTCAAAATGACTAAATAAATATTAGTTTTATACTATCGCTCTGGACTCATAGGCATAGAAATATCATTAATTTTATTTTTAATTCCAGTTTTTTAATACAAACATTTTAGTGTTGTACCTAGATTAGTCTCCAAAATACACATTGAAGTTACACACACACACATATATATATATATATATTTATATTATAATTATATAATAATCGGTTAGGAGAACTCTTTGGTTATTCCTTGACAAAAAATAGAATGGATAGGAAACTTTCCTTTCAGTAAGTGGGAAAAGCCTCCAGTTACGTTTTTTTCATTCTTTCATTCATTTACTTTGTCCCCCAAACCACACACCCTTCTAAGATTCCCCCCTTTATCCTCTTGGACAGGCGAGCAAGTCATAAACTATAGAGGTCCAAGGGCCTTTCGTCACCTTTACTTACTCTCATTGGCCTATCAGATGCCAATCATTTGAAAAAAGGAACTGCCCATCTCTTGAGCCACCGGGGACAATTTTCAAGGGAACGGTGATTTTTTTTAACTGAAGCGTCCCCTTAAGGGTGAGCGTCAGTAAATTTTCTGCCCTATCCGCGCTTTGTTAACTTTCGCGGCACACACATTTCGCCGAAATTCTGCTCAAACAGTTGCGAAATATTTTCTTATAAATAAAATGCTATGCTTAGATTATATTAAAACTAAATTTAATACCCAATAAAAAAAATCTGATGTGGGCACCACATGACTTTCCTTATATAATGTAATGAATTTACTACTTTTACAGTAAAAAAAAAATAGGTTTTTATAGTCGATACTAATATTTATACTAATATTTTTTTTTATATAGTCGATACTAATATTTTTAGTTGATACTAATATTTTTAATATTTTTACCTAATATTTTTCGACAATTAGTCGTCATTTTTATTGATTTAGCGTCATTTTTATCAATTTGGCGAGATTTTCGTTAATTTGGCAACATTTCAAAAGTCGCCAAGTTGGCGACATTCCGCCAAATTCGTCGTCAAAATCTCGCCAAGCGTTATGGACAAAGAAATAAGTTAGTCTTACTGCAGATAAATGACTATTGGCGTTCAAATACAAAAGTATTACTCAAAGTATCTTTTTCATGAATGGAACGAGCTAGATCCACGAGAATGATGTCATCCAATTTATCGCATGGTATTACATATGAAAAGTGAACATGTTTCTCAATAGGAAATATTTTTTTTTTAATTTCATATGACTTTTTGATAATTTTTATGAAAAATGTGCAATATCTCGAGAACGGTTCATGTTAGCGTTCTAAAATTTATGTCAATCGTTTTCTAAGGAAAAATTACATAAGAAATGTCTATTTGCGTAACTTTATTCGTGGTTTTGATTTTTTAACGATTTTTTCAAAATTTCATTCGAAAATTTAGGGGGGTTCCGAACATTCGATTGCGTATGAAAACAATAGGCTTCCAGTGTTTACGGATTGTGATTTTTGTACCAAATTTGGTTTAAATCGGTCCATTCGTTCGTCAGTTATCGTCTCCACAGACTCACTGACACACACACACACACTTTCACACACACACACACACACACACACACACACACACACACACACACACACACACACACACACACACACAGACATCACTCCAAAAATGTTTGATTCGTGATCAGGGATGCTTGAAACGTGCTCTCCCGTCGAAAACTCGAATTCGAATTTTCGACCCCGTCACAATACTTTCCTTATACATTATGTATATAAGGAAAGTAATATATGGTTTATTTTAATTTAAAATATTTTTGGTGCTGCCATCTATTGTCGTAATTTAATTCATACCGACTATTTTTATTCATTAATGAACATTTTTAAATCTCTATTCCTTCTAATACGCTATTAAATACAACAACAGATCATATATAATGCCATAATCACGGAAACGTAATTGAACTTGGACTTGAAGACAAAGGAACTTATCAAATTTATAGAATGATAAATTACCTTTCCGTGATTGTTGCATTATTATATATGATCTGTTGTTGTATTTAACACTGTATGAGAAGGAATAGATATTTAAAAATGTTCATTAAAAAATAAAAATAATCGGTATGATATAAATTACGACAACAGATGGCAGCACCAAAAATATTTTGGATTAAAATAAAAAATATATTCTATGTTTTGGGGGGCATTAAATTTAGTTTTAATATAATTTAAGCATTGCATTTTATTTTTCAGAAAATATTTCGCAACTGTTTGAGCAGAATTTCGGCGAAGTATGTGTGCCGCGAAAGTTAACAAAGCGAGGATAGGGCAGAAAATTTACTGACGCTTACCCTTAATAAATGCTCATGAATCAGTAAACAGAATTTGAGGGAAATGCAGGGGTATCTAAAGAATGAAATCGGTCAGGTAACATGTAAATTTGCCCACAGGCAAATTTACATGCTACCTCAAGTGAAAGATAATACACTAAAGTTATAATCATTTGGACTGAAGGTGCCAATTTTTAAAAAAAATTCTTGGAAATTTGAAAAAAAAAAATCAGATATAGGCAGCACATAACTTTTCTTATATAATGTAATGAATATACTAGTTTTACAGTCAAAAACTAATGTGCAAGATCCACGATACCGTGTTTTTAACGTTGAATTGTACATTTGGCGATTTTCCGGTTGACAACATGTAAAATTTTTTCGAAATACCCATTTAACTTGCATTTTGTGTAACTCTAAATAAATTATAGCAACTCTAATTAAAGATCGTTAAATTGGTAACATTTAAGAAAGTCGCTAAGTTGGCGACATTCCGCCAAAATCTCGCCAGGCATTATGGACGTAGAAATAAGTTATTCTAATAACAGATAAATGACTATTGGCATCAAAATACAAAAGTATTACTCAAAATATCTTTTCTCATGAATGGAACGAGTTAGATCCACGAGAATGTTGTCAACAAATTTATAGCATGATATTACTTATGAAAAGTGAACATATTTCACAATAGTAAATATTTTTTTTATTTTATATGATTTTTTTTTAAATGTGCAATATCTCGAACGATTCATGCTAGCGTTCTAAAATTTATCTTAATCGTTTTTTAATGAAAAATTACATAAGAAATGACTATTTACGTAACTTTATTAAAGATTTTGATTTTTTGATGATCTTTTCAAAATTTCACTCGAAAATTTAGGGTGTTCTGAACATTCGATTGAGTATAAAAACAATAGGTTTCCAGTATTTACGAATTGTAATTTTTGTACCAAATTTCATTCGAATCGCTCCATTCTTTCGTTTGATATCGTCTCCACACACACACACACACACATACACACAATCATCTCAAAAACGTTTGATTCGCGTTCAGGGATGCTTGAAACGTGCTCTCCTATCGAATACACGAATTCGAATATTCGACCCCATCACGATACTTTCCTTATATATTATATGTATATAAGGAAAGTAAAAATCTAATGTGGGCAGCACATGACTTTTACTATAAAATGCAATGAATTTACTACTTTTACAGTAAAACAAAATAGGTTTTTCTTATAGATACTTATATTCGTTCCAACATATTAAATTTTCGACAATTTGCCGTCATTTTCATTGATTTAGCGTCATTTTTATCCATTTGGCGAGATTTTCGTTGATTTGGCAACATTTAAAAAAGTCGCCAAGTTGGCGACATTTCGTCAAATTCGTCGCCAAAATCTCGCCAAGCAATATGAACGGAGAAATAATTTATTCTTATAGCAGATAAATGGCTATTGGCGCTCAAATACAAAAGTATTACTCAAAGTATCTTTTCTCATGAATGGAACGAGCTAGATCCACGAGAATGATGTCGCCAATTTTATCGTGTGATATTACATATGAAAATTGAACATGTTTCTCAGCAATTAATTTTTTTTTAAATTTAAGGGATTTTTTGATAAATTTGTTTGAAAAACGTGCAATATCTCGAGAACGGTTCATGCTAGCGTTCAAAAGTTTGTCAATCATTTTCATAAGAAATGTCTATTTGTGTAACTTTATTAAAAGTATTGATTTTTTGATGATTTTTTCAAAATTTCACTTGAAAATTTAAGGGGGTTCTGAGCATTCGATTACGCTCAAAAACAATCGGCTTCCAGTGTTCACAGATTGTGATTTTTGTACCAAATTTCATTTGAATCGCTCTATTCGTTCGTGAGATATCGTCTCCACAGACTCACTGACATACACACACACACATCGCCTCAAAAATGTTTGATTCGTGATCAGGGATGCGATGCTTGAAACGTGCTCTCCCGTTGAAAACTCGAATTCGAATTTTCGACGGGACAATACTTTCCCGTTACAATACTTTCCTTATACATTATGTATATAAGGAAAGTAAAAATGGATTCTGGTATCAGAAAGTCGATTTGAGGCATACTTCTGTTACTTTTAGGTACCAATGGATGTTTGATGGAAAAGCCAATTTGCTGAGCGAATTAAATTTTAATATTACTTACCTACCATTTTATATATTCCACGTCGATAACTGACCCATTTAATTTTTACTCATAAGCATTTTAAAGATTTCCTCCTGCTGCGAGCGAGTTTTGTAACATTTTGTTAACCGCAAATGTCTGACACTTTGTTAACCACAAATTTATTTTCCGGAGTTGGAAAGTTGCCATTTCGCTCTTTAGTTTGATTGATATATGAACACCGGAACTGATAACTGAGATGAAGTCTGCTGAACAAGTTTTATTTGATTGTTATAGTTAAAACAATTGATAACACATTTTGAGAGATTTCACATAGAATATATGGAGTTCTATCTTTTCACTCGGTTTTCTCATAGATTCAAATTTTATAGAGATTAGTGTCAAACGAAAACAATTTAGTATCATGTGTATTGAAATTTTTTATCAGAACAAAGAAGATATAAATATATATATTTTTTAAGACTTTGTATCAAAATATTATTTTAAATGATTTACTAAAAAAAAAAAAATCTGATGTGGGCAGCACATGGCTTTCCTTATATAATGCAATTAATTTACTACTTTTACAGTAAAAAGATATAGGTTTTTCTTATAGTAGTTATTTATATTCTTTCTAAGATATTGAATTTCCGTCAATGAGTCGTCATTTTCTATGTCGTTATCAATGAGTCGTCATTGATATAGCGTCAATTTTATCCATTTGGCGAGTTTTTCGTTAATTTAGCAACGTTTAAAAAAGTCTCCAAGTTGGCGACATTCCACCAAAATCTCGCCAAGCGTTATGGATGAAGAAATAAGTTATTCTTACAGCAGATAAATAACTATTTGAGTTCAAATACAAAAGTATTAAACAAACTATCTTCTTTCATGAATGGAACGAGCTAGATCCACGAGAATGATGTCATCAAATTTATTGCATGGTATTACATATGAGAAGTGAACATGTTTCTTAATAGGAAATATTATTTTTTATTTTATGACTTTTTGATAATTTATTTGAAAAATGTGCAATATCTCGGGAACGGTTCATATTAGCGTTCTAAATTTTATGTCAATCGTTTTCTATTGAAAAATTACATAAGAAATGTCTATTTGCGTAACTTTATTAGCGGTTTTGATTTTTGGACGATTTTTTCAAAATTTCACTCGAAAATTTAGGGGAGTTTTGAACATTCGATTGCGTATAAAACAATAGGCTTTCAGTGTTTACGGATTGTGATTTTTGTACCAAATTTTGTTCGAATCGGTCCATTCGTTCGTCAGTTATCGTCTCGACAGACTGAATGACACACACACATACTTTCACACACACACATCACTTCAAAAATGTTTGATTCGTGATCGGGGATGCTTGAAACGTGCTCTCCCGTCGAAAACTCGAATTCTAATTTTCGACCCCGTCACAATACTTTCCTTATACATTATTGTATATAAGGAAAGTAATAATCAAAAATTCATAAACTCAATACTATGCCTCTCTTGTGTAAAATGGAAACAAAGAACTCTTTACTAACACTAGCGACACCTAGATATAATTCACAAAGTTTCATGGCATTTTCAAGCATTTCAACCATAGGAGTTTTGTCTCCTTCACTGTGACGTCATGGGTCAAATACACATTTTTTATGTTCTCGAAACTCTTTCAAAACAAATTGGAAGAAAATGACCGAATATTCAACTTGAATTCTTTGTCGCGAGGCACATTTTCTGTCGTTTTGCCGTTTTTTTTTTTGTGTGTGTGGGAGATTTACTATAAAATACAAAAACGTTTTCTAAAAATTTTGTGAAGAATTTATTTATTCACAGACTATATTTCTTTCACAGTTTAGAAATATTTTTCGAGACCCATCTTGAAGTTTGTAATCTGCCTTCGTTAGAGAGAATAAATATTTTCTGTACCGAATTGTTGCCAATTTAAATAACATAAGTGTTTTTACAAAAATGTTTTTAATAAATAAATGGGAAATGGAAGCTTAAAAAATCTAACTCATTTCACTTTCCCTACACTATATGGTAATGCATAGGAAAAGCATTGGAATCGTGTCGAAAATCGCCACTCGAGTTTTCGACAGATTCAAACACTTCAAGCACTCTAGAAGACCATTTAGTCTGTGCGATGTATGTATCCACTCTAGCTCAAACACTATTCGACGAAATTTCACAAAATTTGGTAGATAATTCACTTCTGAGTCACATTGGTGCTGATTAGATTTTGGTACTATTTGGTTAAACAGAACTATCCTTAGTTATTGTTTAATACGTAATTTTTAACGACAAAACGAATGGGATAAACGCCATTAAGTTATAATGAATCGTTCTCGAGATATGTAACAGTTTTGGAATTTTTAAGAGTTGATATGGTAATGTTGCAAAATGGGTTACATTGCTAAAAGAAAATGTATTAAAATGTAAATTGGATATAATTTCAAACGTGTATCCGTATTATTTTGTGTAATTAAACTCAATTTATTGGATTACGAAAGGAAACTAATTTGTTTCTGTAGGAAAAGTTATGTATTCCCCCACATCAGAGTTTTTTACTTTCTGGTACTGTTGTATCGAGAAAGTACTTTTGCGAAGTACCGTCACAGTGTAGTATAAGGACGACTCCGAACGCACGGATAACTAACGCTTTATTAAAAGCATCAGTAATTGCAAATACGAACAATATACAGTTGATAATTGTAGTTACCTTACGATATCCAAAACAACTGTCAAGTACAATAAACATTTAAATGTGAAATTAATTTACGAAGAAGATGATTAGATTCTGAAGATATTGGCGGATTCACAATTCACTTTTGCTCGTATCACTCAAACTGTGGCACACATTTAAAAATAAGAAAACTTGGAAGTTGAACTTTTTGTTTAATTATCATTAATCTATCATATCTTTTTTAACATGGCCGTAAATTCGTACATAATGGTACTTATTTATTATTGTACATTTCTTTGTTGTGCCGCTATATAAAACCCTCCAATTATTTACCTTTTGCGTGAGTCCTGTAAAGGAATTATTAATTAATATAATACTAAATGGATCACACCATTTTAACTTTAATAATAAAACATTTTTTAACAACTGAAACACTTATTAATTCATTGCACAATTTATTATTAGTTTTGGCGGGGAAACATGCGAGACCACCTAATTGGCCTAATATATTTGTTTAGACCCAGATATCTTTTTGAGAACACATACCTTCAAATCTGTCTTGTACTTTGTCACCACCCGGTTATACGGGCCAACGGCCGTTCCGTGCTAAAAACACCGGTTCTCGTTAGATCACCGAAGTCAGGCAGCATCGGGCGCAGTTAGTACTTGAGTGGGTGACCACCTGGGAACACCGCGTGCTGTTGGCTCTTTTCGGGCGCGGCAGCCCAGTGGTTTGCGCGCGATTCTCGCCGCTGACAGTACTGCCGCCGTGTTCATGCGGAGTACGATCACGCTAAACATGTGGGTCCGTAAGTCCTTCCGAGAGGTTGGTGGTAGGGGAAGGAGGGTACGGTCCCTGTGGATGCCTCCCCCACTGGGTTCCGGTCTAAATTGGGTGGCACTTCCCGGCCGTCCAAACAGTTACCTTACACCTTTCTGGTAGGTCGGACGGTCTGGGTCTCAACAGCAACCACCCGGTAATACGCCGATCATATTATTGGATGTATTGATTCACCACTCGTAATTCGACGACAATATTGTACTGCTAGCACGACACACGCATTTAAGTCATTCTCGTAGTCTATACATCTTTATATGTTTCGTGCACCTTAATTTCGAGCTGATAATCACTTTCCAAGTCAAGTCATAATGTCATCTCTCGAAGTTATCTGTATGTATCTACACAAGTCTTGCTCTAAAGTCACAGGTTGTGGCTTTTTTAACACTTTACAACAAAGTTGAAAAGTGTTTATGACTTTGTTCATTCTGTCTGTCTGTCTGTCTGTCTGTCCGTTAGCACGATAACTGCCGTAAAAATGACTTAATCAAAATGAAATTTTAGTATGTTGTTCAGACGGTCTATAGGACCTATGGGAATATAAATGAATAATATCACCCAATTAGTTTTGGATTGAACCCGGGTTGAAAAAATGGAATACATTGAGCCCTATGGGACCTAATGTTTCAAGCATTTTTTAAGCGGATTTAAAATTCACAAATTGCTTCGAAAATTTTAGGCAATATTCAAATTGTTCCATAAAATATATAAAAAAAAATTCAGCGAAATATATTCAGTTGTTTTTTAAATAAAAATTAAAATAATAATAACACCTCTTATATTAAGCGATCACGTGTCCATGATATGAAACGATCACATGACCCACTTCAAAATGATATATGGCATCCATCTTGTGTCAAAATCGTGATTTTTAAAGTTCTTTTTAATTCATATTGAGTGTTGTATCCGTCCTAAAATTACTTTATTTTTGCCTAAATTCTGTGCATCTACATACTGAAACAACGCAATGACAATATATTTCAGTTTAAATGCTCTTCCAAATTTGATTATTTCTACTATTAAGCCTATTTTTCACCTATGTAAAATGTAAACAGCAAAATATGTAGAATGAGTTGTATTAGAATCGCTGTAATTCTTTAACACAAAATCATTTAGTCCATGGAGTCTGCTTAGCTGATATGAATTCATTGATTTTAGAAAGAGAAGGACGATATTTTTCGATGAAGTTTTACGCATAGAGCTTACTTACTTGCAGCTCAATGGTCTTAATTTTTAAATAAAATAAATTATTATAGTATTGTGATGAATGACATGAATGGGGGAATTATTTATGAATGAAATGTTGCTTTTATAGAGAGAGCCAGGCGTGTTATTTTTTTATGACGTCATTTGAATGGATTTCAGTTGTTTTCGATGAAGTTTTCAAATATAATAAATTATCGTAGTATTATGATAATTCTAAAATTATTACCGAGGAATGTATAACATTTAAGAGATGTTTAAACCAGGCAATTTATACTTTAATGCCGTCATTTGAATGAAGTTAATTTTTTTCGATGAAGGTTTAAGGTTTCAAATATAATAAATTAATGTAGTATTGTGATAAGTTTTAAAATATTACCGAGGAATGTATTGCATTTTAGACATGTTTAAATAAAATTGCATTGAAGTTGGAAAGTGTTTCATAATCAATGCTTTAAGCATGATTGATCTTTCTTGTTTTTTTCGTCGGGGATGTTCCTCCCCCTTTGCTTTTATTTGTGGCATTGAAAGTGACGCAACAAGCCCCTTTTTCCATTGGTTAATCATTTATCCAATGGAACTATTTCACATCCTCGTAAGGCTCTCCCGGCCACACATTAAACTGCCGTAAGCCCTAGGGTTGGCTGTGTGGTCTGGGCCTTCGACATCGACATCCTCGTAAGGGTTCATTAGGCTCCCTCTGTCCTGACGCTCCTAAATTTATGGTTTGCTGTAAACCTCGGCGCCATCCAGACTACAAGTATTGTTCGATGTTTTAGATCAATAAATAACTGGTATAAACTTGTCTCACCAAAAACACATGTGAGATCTATTTCTGGTCTCACACCAACAACTTCCTACTGAACGATGACCAGCTTGTATACCCTCTGTGGAAAGTTCTCGAATAGACCACGTAACTAGCGAAGTTCTCAACCAAGCTACAAAATTCAATAAATTTCCAGAATTCTTCAAAAGTAATCAAGTTACTGATATAAACCAAGGTCGCCTAATTTGTCCTCAAGCTCACACGCAACCCTGGCATTCGATTAATAAAAATGATTGTTTGTAGATAACGTTATCCCTCTGGAAGAGGCTATGCCGTAAAGATATCTACCGCTATCTCCCGATTTGCACGAGTTCAATTAGCGCAAAACTTTGTTTAGCTCTGTTTATAATTAGCAATCAAATTTTGATTAGCACGAAGCAAAATTTCGATTAGCACGTTATTTAGTTAAGGTTTAATCAGGTCTTCCGGATTTCCTACTTTATCCAACCGTTAAGCCAATTGTTTTATTTTACCTACTTTTTACTTTCCCTGCAATACATGGTAATGTATAGGGAAAGTATTGGAATCATGCCGAAAATCGCAACTCCAGTTTTCTACGGATCTACACGTTTCGAGACCTCCAGAATACGAAAAAACTATTTTTAATGTGACGTCTGTGTGTATGTGTCTGTCTGTGTGTCTGTCTGTATGTGTGTGTGTTTGTGTGTGTGTCTGTCTGTGCAATGTATGTATCCACTCTAACTCAAAAACTAATGAACGGAATTTCATAAAATTTGGTAGGTAAGTCACTTGTATGTGATATGTGACCCTGGTGCTGATTAGTTTTGGGTACTATTCGGAATAAACCAACCCGGCATTTTTTGCGAAATGGCCCTCAAAAATTGCCTGTATCCACTGTAACTGAAAAATTAATTGATCAAATTTTACAAAATTTGGTACTGAAGTCAATTGTAGGTCACCCTGGTGCTGATTTAATTTTGATACGATTCGGAAAAGAACAACCTGCCTTTTTTAAAGAAATGGCCCCCAAAAATTGTATATTTCCATTCTAACTCAACTAATCGACTAAATTTCATAAAATTTGGTAAATAAGTCACTTGTGGTCGACCCTGGTGCTGATTAATTTTGGTACGATTCGGAAAAGAACAACATGCCTTTTTCTAGGAAATGGTCCGCAAAAGTTTCATGTATCTACACTAGCTAAAATGCTAATTGACCCAATTTCACAAATATTGGTAGATAAGTTACTTGTGGGATACTCTGGTGCTGATTAGATTTTGGTACAATTCGGAGAGCAACAACCTGCTTTTTTTTTTTCACGAAATGGACCTCAAAAATCGCCAAAATCGAAAAAAAAAAAAGACTATATATGCTCAAATATACCAAATGAATTTTTGTTTTATACGCAATTTTTGACGTGGAAAAGAATATAACATACTCCATTATACTTTAGGACTAACCGTTCTCAAGATATGAGATATCTTGCATTTTTGTTACGTCGATTTCGGGAAATTGTCCAATTACCAAATAAAAGCAAAAATTGAATTAAAAATGCAAATTTAGTGTTATTTGGTGCAATAAAACTCAATCTAACGAATTATTAAAGAAATAAAGAAAATATGAATTTGAGTCTGCAGGGAGAGTCATGTGCTGCCCACATCAGATTTTTTTACTTTCGCTACGTACATAGTATATATAGGGAAAGTATGGTGACGGAGCAAGGAATTCGAATACGAGTTTCTTGACGGAACAACACGGTTTTGAGGTGACGTGTATGTGCGTGTGTGAGAGTCTGTGAATTCCATACTTCACGAACAAATAGATTGTTTCGAACGCAATTTGGTATAATTAGTACGATCCGAGAACACTGAAATCCTATTGATTTTAAACGCGATCGAACGTTCGAAAGACCCCAATCTTTGAATGAATTTTTGAAAAAAATCAGCACATCCAATAATATAAAATTATAGTTTTATACCTAAAATTTTATTTTAAAACGATTGACACACTTTACAAAGCTAGCTGGAACCTTTCTCTCGATATTGCACGTTCTTCAGATAAATGTATCTAAAAATATTGTATAAGAATGAACAGTAGTATATAACACTTGGTGATATATTTGGTGATTTTGACAACTAACCTGTAAAAATATCACCAATTTGGCGGCTTTTTTAGTAGTGCCAAATTAACGAAAATGTCTCCAAAATTGACAAAAGTGACGCTGAAATTACGAAAATAACGCCAAATTGATGAATTAATAATTAACCTATTTTAATATATGCGCAATGGAGTATATTGCTTAGCACATGTTAGAAATATTTTCAATTGTCAAGTTATACTTAAGTTATAAATATAAGTTAATTGGGTACTTCAAAATAATTTTACATGATGTCATCCAAAAAAGCTCCCAATGCAGAATATTTTTCAACGGTAAAACATTATGCCGTGGATTTGTCCATTATTACTTCGCACTGAAATAAGCAAAGTATTTGAAGAAGCATTCTGTAGGGAAAGTCATGTACTGCTCACAACAGATTTTTTTTAATTTCACTTCTATGGCAAGTCGATAAATAAGGGTTATTGTACAAACTTTTTTATGCAGTTGTCTTCGCCTCAGATTTATATATGTTTAATAGGATTCGAAAAAGCATCTTTTTTATCATGTGTGTGTTGTAGTTATGAGCGTCCTATTTCATTCTACGTGTGTTGTGGTTTTGCGTGTCCTATTTCATCCTATGTGTGTTGTGGTTTTGCGTGTCCTATTTCTTCCTATGTGGGTTGTGGTTTTGCGTGTCCTATTTCATCCCATGTGTGTTGTGGTATTTCATCCCATGTGTGTTGTGGTATTTCATCCCATGTGTGTTGTGGTATTTCATCCCATGTGTGTTGTGGTATTTCATCCCATGTGTGTTGTGGTATTTCATCCCATGTGTGTTGTGGTATTTCATCCCATGTGTGTTGTGGTATTTCATCCCATGTGTGTTGTGGTATTTCATCCCATGTGTGTTGTGGTATTTCATCCCATGTGTGTTGTGGTATTTCATCCCATGTGTGTGGTTTTGCGTGTCCCATTTCATCCCATGTGTGTTGTGGTTTCGCGTGTCCCATTTCATCCCATGTGTGTTGTGGTTTCGCGTGTCCCATTTCATCCTATGTGTGTTGTGGTTTCGCGTGTCCCATTTCATCCTATGTGCGTTGTGGTTTCGCGTGTCCCATTTCATCCTATGTGCGTTGTGGTTTCGCGTGTCCCATTTCATCCTATGTGCGTTGTGGTTTCGCGTGTCCCATTTCATCCCATGTGCGTTGTGGTTTCGCGTGTCCCATTTCATCCCATGTGCGTTGTGGTTTCGCGTGTCCCATTTCATCCTATGTGCGTTGTGGTTTCGCGTGTCCCATTTCATCCTATGTGCGTTGTGGTTTCGCGTGTCCCATTTCATCCTATGTGCGTTGTGGTTTCGCGTGTCTTATTCCTGGAATATGAGAAGTAATTTTCATGAAAGTATCTTTAAATTATTCGTTATCTGAGGAGTATTCCTTGATATGACTGCTTTGCTGCGACTGAGACTCTCTGCTTTTATCATGAAAAAATATTAACTTTATTTTATCGAATTTACAAGTTTCATTCGAAATTCACGTGGGTGGAAATGTCTTATGCTTTCATATTCTGGGAAAGTCTTCGTTTTATGCAGAGGTCATATATTCAATTTTTTTTTATCTTAAACTGTTTCCAAACAGATGTGTGTCTGTGTGTGTGTGTGTGGGGGGGGGGGGGACTGTCTCATATTCAACGTGAATTCTTTGTCGAGATATCCATTTTCTGCCGCTTGGCCATCCTGTTATTCAATTTTTCGCGAAGTTTTACTATAAAATATAACTCTTTAAAACATTTTTGGGAATATTTTTATCACTGAATGCATTTTTTTCCCTATCTAAAGAGCTGTTTTTCAATATTTATATGTAATGTATAAATCTTATTAACAACAAGTTTATGTGAAATGATGATCTTTTATGGAAGACATTCCCATTGCAAATACCAGCATTCATGGACGGGTTTCGTGTTTATAATGCGCTCGTCAGCATGGAATAATAGCCTATATATGCAATGATAGTAAGAAACTTGCTATCAGCCATAATTTTTTTTGTTTTGTTTTGAGTTTCTGTTTGAACTGACAATTTCAGTCCTTCCACGTGGCTGGCATAAAATTCGTATATACTCTAGCTATACATTTTTACTTTCCTTATATACATAATGTATAAGGAAAGTATTGTGACGGGGTCGAAAATTCGAATTCGAGTTTTCGACGGGAGAGCACGTTTCAAGCATCCCTGATCACGAATCAAACATTTTTGAAGTGATGTCTGTGTGTGTGTGTGTGTGTGTGTGTGTGTGTGTGTGTGTGTGTGTGTGTGTGTGAAAGTATGTGTGTGTGTGTGTGTGTGTGTGTGTGAAAGTATGTGTGTGTGTGTGTGTGTGTGTGTGTGAAAGTATGTGTGTGAGTGTGTGTGTGTGTGTGTCAGTGAGTCTGTGGAGACGATAACTGACGAACTAATGGACCGATTCGAACCAAATTTGGTACAAAAATCACAATCCGTAAACACTGGAAGCCTATTGCTTTTATATGCAATCGAATGTTAAGAACACCCCTAAATTGTCGAATGAAATTTTGAAAAAATCGTCAAAAAATCAAAAACACTAATAAAGTTACGCAAATAGACATTTCTTATGTAATTTTTCATTAGAAAACGATTGACATAAATTTTAGAACGCTAACATGAACCGTTCTCGAGATATTGTTCATTTAAAAAAAAATTATCAAAAAGTCATATAAAAAAAAATTCCTATTGAGAAACATGTTCACTTTTCATATGTAATACCATGCGATAAATTGGGTTACATTATTCTCGTGGAACTAGCTCATTCCATTCATGAAAAAATATACTTTTAGTAATACTTTTGTGTTTGAACGCCAATAGTCATTTATCTGCTGTAAGAATAACTTATTTCTTAGTGCATAACGCTTGGCGAGATTTTGGCGACGAATTTGGCGGAATGTCGCCAACTTGGCGACTTTTTAGTTATAAGAAGTTCATAAGATTTAAAATTTGCTTATAAGGGGCGTTCCTAAATGTAATTCTGGTCACGTGGAAGAATTGAAATTGTCAGTCTTTATAGAAGTTTGCAAAAATTGTAGCTTGTAGCAAGTTTCTTGCTGCCGTTCCAGATATGGACTATTATATGCTGACGAGCGCATAAATGCGAAACCGGTCCATGGATGTTTGCGTTTGCAATACGAGTGTCTTCCATACTTTGGCGAAAGCTCTTTATTTGCGCGTTTTGTGTTATTTTTATTTTATTTGTGGCAAAACGTTTGTTATAACATTGTTTTACCAACATTTTTACTTTCCTTATATACAATAATGTATAAGAAAAGTAATTGTGACGGGATCGAAAATTCGAATTCGAGTTTTCGACGGGAGAGCATGCTTCAAGCATCCCTGATCATGAATCGAACATTTTTAAAGTGGTGTGTGTGTGTGTGTGGAGACGATAACTGACGAACGAATGAACCGATTCGAACGAAATTTGGTACAAAAATTACAATCCGTAAACACTGGAAGCCTATTGTTTTTATACGCAATCGAATGTTCAGAAGCCCTAAATTTTCGAGTGAAATTTTGAAAAAATCATCAAAAAATCAAAACCGCTAATAAAGTTGCACAAATAGACATGTAATTTTTCATTAGAAAACGATTGACTTAAATTTTAAAACGCTAACATGAACCGTTCTCGAGATATTGCACATTTTTCAAAAAAATTATCAAAAAATCATAAAAAAAAAAAAAAAAAAAAAAAAAAAATCCTATTGAGAAATATGTTCACTTTTCATATATAATACCATGCGATAAATTGGGTGACATCATTCTCGTGGATCTAGCTCGTTCCATTCATGAAAAGAGATACTTTGAGTAATACTTTTGTATTTGAACGCCAATAGTCATTTATCTGCTGTAAGCATAACTTATATCTCCATCCATAACGCTTGGCGATATTTTGGCGACGAATTTGGTGGAATGTCGCCAACTTGGCGACTTTTTTAAATGTTGCTAAATTAACGAAAAACTCGCCAAATGGTTAAAAATAACGCTAAATCAATGAAAATGACGACTCATTGACGAAGATTCAATATCTTTGAAATAATATAAATATCTACTAGAAAATAATCTATTTTTTTTTACTGTAAAAGTAGTAAATTCATTGCATTATATAAGGAAAGTCATGTGCTGCCCACATCAGATTTTTTAACACCTATTTCTAAAGATCCTTTACAAGAGTTTAGATGATGAGATGGATTCAGCATCGAATTCCGGAGGAGGTAGAATGATTCATTCAGGATTTCCACTTGATGATTCCACTTTGATTCATTCGAATTTCACAAATTTCCCTTGCAACATTTATTTCTCAGAGTTGGCTATAGATAGAGCTTAGGTATGTATTCAGCATCAAATTCATAAGGACGCCTGGGATCAAATAACTTGTCTACACATATGATTTGAGCATTCCATCTTGATTTATCGCAGCCTCACTTCAAGCATACAAACACATGGGTATGAAAGTTTTCTAAATGTGTTCAGGGTATCTTGAAACTTGTCTTTCAGTAAGAATCGCGAATTCGGAAATGTTAGAGAAAAAATAATTTTTACTTTCCTTATAAACGTAATGTATAAGGAAAGTAGTGTGACGGGGTCGAAAATTCGAATTCGAGTTTTCGACGGGAAAGCACGTTTCAAGCATCCCTGATCACGAATCGAACATTTTTGAAGTGATTTCTCTGTGTGTGTGTGTGTGTCTCAGTGAGCCTGTGGAGACGATATCTCACGAACGAATGTAGCGATTCGAATGAAATTTGGTACAAAAATCACAATCCGTGAATAGTGGAAGCCTATTGTTATTAAACACAATCGAATGTTCAGAACCCCCCTAAATTTTCGTGTAAAATTTTGAAAAAAATCCTCAAAAAATCAAAATCTTTAAAAAAGTTACGCAAATAGACATTTCTTATGTAATTTTTCCTTAGAAAACGATTGACATAAATTTTAGAACGCTAGCATGAACTGTTCTCGAGATATTGCACATTTTTCAAATAAATTTATAAAAAAAATCCCATAAATTAAAAAAAGTTATAAACTGTTACGAAACATGTTCACTTTTCATATGTAATATTATGCGATAAATTTGGTGACATCATTCTTGTGGATCTAACTCGTTCCATTTACGAGAAAAGATACTGTGAGTAATACTTTTGTATTTGAACGCCAATAGTCATTTATCCACTGTAAGAATAACTTATTTCTCCGCCCACAACGCTTGGCGAGATTTTGGCGACGATTTTAACGGAATGTCACCAAGTTGGCGACATTTTAAAATGTCAAATTAACGAAAATCTCACCAAATGGATAAAAATGACGCTAAATCAATGAAAATGACGACTAATTGAAGAAAATTCAATATCTTGGAAAAAATATTTAAGTTACTACGAATAACATTTTTTTTAACTGTAAAAGTAGTAAATTCATTGCAGTATATAAGGAAAGTCATGTGCTGCCCACATCAGATTATTCCCTGTTAAGGTAAATTAAAAAATACCAACCAGAAGTGACGTAATTTAGGCTGTTATTAACTATTAAATTGAGAAATTAAATGGGTTGTTTCGCAAAGGCAAACATTTTTTTAAAAACACAACATTAAATGAATTATTAGCAATGTCAATAGGTTTCGAAAGCAAAATGAGCCTCCCTCTTACGGATAATAAGACAGAACATACACCAACAAAAAGAACTTTTCCGCGAGAGAACACCTGTCCTGTTGCCTTTGTTGATGTGGTTGCTTTGTCATTACCTCCTGAAGAAGGTGGCTGTTTATTCATCTGAAACCAGTTGGTACGATTACTAGTTTGTTTTATGCTGTATTTATTTTGTTTCTAACACTTTACAACATAGTTGAAAGGTGTTTATGACTTTGTTCATTCTGTCTGTCTGTCCGTTAGCACGATAACTGCCGTAAAAATGACTTTATCAAAATGAAATTTTAGTATGTTTTTCAGACGGTCTGTGGGACCTATGGGAGTATAAATAAATAATATCACCCAATTAGTTTTTTATTGAACCCGGGTTGAAAAAATGAAATACATTGCACCCTATGGGACCTAATTTTTCAAACATTTTTTAAGCAAATTTAAAATTCACAAATTGCTTCGAAATTTTTAGAAAATATTTACATTATCCCATAAAATATATATATAAAATTTCAGTAAAATATGTTAAGTAGTTTTTTAATTAAAAATTATTTAATATACGGGAAAAAACAAATTCAATTAAATTCTGACTTTTGGGATAGCCCCCAGAAAGAAAAAAGAGATATATTATATAATAAATATCTTTCCAAGAGTTTAATCATTTTGTATATGAGAGAGGCTTCGCATTTTAAAATAAATTTGGTAGATAACAATTTTTCAAATTTTTTTTTAATTTATATGACTCTTCATGATATACTTATTTGATGGCATTTTTAATGCACTTTCCTTCGTCCTAGAGAGTTAAAATTTGGTACACAGCTTAAATTTGTTGAACATTTTATTCGACAAAAATTTGGTGGATCTTTAAATATAGATCATACATTTTTTTCGAAATGGCCTGCAAATAATCCCCGTTCACTTCTATAAATCATTGTTGTAATATTGTTAAAAATTCTGATGTGGGCAGCACATGTCTTTCCCTGCAGACTCATATTCACGTTCTCTTTATTTCTTCAATAATAATTTGAGTTTATATGCACAAAATAACAGCCATAAGTATTTTAAATGACATTGAATTTGCACGTTAAACTTAAATTTGTTTTTCATTTGATAGCTGGAGTTATTGTCAAAGGTGGAGTAGCGAAAACGCGAAAAACCTAGAATATCTCACGAACGGCTAGTCTTAGAGTAATGGGGTTAGTCTTATTCTTTTTGTTGTCAAAAATCACGTATAAAATAGGAATTTAATTGATATAATTGAGCACACGTAGTCCTTTATTTTTATATTTAACGATTTTTACGGGCCATTTCGCAAAAATAGCCCGTTCCTTTTTCTTGAATCTTACTAGAATAACCTACAAATGATTTATGGACCAAATTTTGTTAAATTTGGTATATAAATCACTTGTAGGTGATTGAAATATTATACACCAAATTTTGTTAAATTTGTTCCATTAGTTTTTAGCTAGAGTGGATAAAGGCAATTTCTGCCGGCCATTTCGCAAAGAAGGCAGATTCTTTTATTACGAATCGTACTATAATCTAATGAACATCAGGATTTCCCACAAGAAACATACCTACCAAATTTTATGAAATTGGGTCCATTAGTTTTTTTCAATTAGAGTGGATATAATATCCTCACAGACACACAGAAACATACACACAGATACACTCTTATACACACAGGCGTCTTCCTAAAAATAGTTTTTTCGTGTTCTAGAAGTCCCAAAACGTGTAGATCCTTCGAAAATTCGAGTTCCGATCTTCGACACGATTCCAATACTTTGAATACATACACACATGCATATATTATCTGCGTATCTGTGTATTATCTGTGTATCTAAATTCCGTGCCTATGCAATTACAGTAGTTGTGATTTTAAATAATCCCTAAACTTTTTATATTTCTTCAATGAAACCTAATTTTAATTTATGCAGAATGCAAATATCTGAAGCGATTGTAAGGTGAGTTACATAAGAATTGCGGAATTTTTTTCACACAAAATTATTTAACTCTGGAGTCTGGAATACAAGTTATATGAATGAAATATTCATTGATTTTGCATAGAGAATCAGATGATTTATATTTCGATACAGTTTTATATATTTAAGTATAATAAATTACTGTAGTACTGTGATAATGTAAAAGATATCAGCACTGAATGAATGTATCACATTTTAAAAATTTTTAAATGAAATTGCAATTCAGTTGGAAAGTGTTTCATAATCAATGCTTATGCATGATTGATCTTTCTTGTTACTTTTTATTTTTAGTTCAAACAAAGATAAATTTTTCTAATTGTGTAAAAATTTATAATAATTTCATATTGAATAAATTAACACTAAAGTGTGACTCAACGCAACTTTCCTATGCTAAAATTCATTTTTTAGTGGCTTTTTTTCTGTTTTTTTCTTTTTCAAATTTTACAAGAAATGTTTTGAAAAATCTGTTATTGGTCCAAATAATTGCAATTATGGCGTGTTACCCTTTATTTTAAAGGGCTTGAAAAAAATTTTTCGTTTGCTACCATACTTAACAATGTACACGCGGGGGAGGGGATAACTCGCCCCCCGCCCCCGAGAGGGCAAATAGCGTCACTTAATGACGACAAAAAATTGTATCACAGCTATTTTTCACAATGATTGAAACTAGAAAGTCACGTGATCACTGATCCATAAATAAACCCTTTTACGCATGATTATGTTCCATTTTGTCCTATGCAGCCATGTTAATAAAATATAAAATTTCGAATATATTTCGGAAGTTCTCGCTCAAATTAAAAAAAAAAATCCTATTTAATTCTAGATTTTTTGATAACAAAGCCGGATATAAAGTTTCGTGAAAATCCATTAATTTGCGGTCGCTATAGTGTACAAAAGAAATCGACCGCACACAGACAGACTGACATCACTCCAAAAATGGTCAAAACGTGTTCAGGAGATCTTAAAAATATATATTGGCATTCAAATCTCAAATTCGAAAATTTTCGCGAAAATAATACTTTCTTTATACTATATTTCATACTATGAGAAAGTAAAAAGTTAAAGAAGGTTCCCCCCCCCCCCCTATTTATTGTACTGCTACTTTAATCCGACTACCGATGATATTCCTCCCCTGGTCGGGGTCTTCAGTTTGTGAATCGAATGCATAAATTAATATGTTCATATTAATTTACACAAGGATGTAATACGTTTATGAAATTTATGACATCCAGGAGCATCTTTGAGCAAATAGCGACGACATTTTTAATTTCATGCTTGACTTGTTTTTAATATCTGCTGCGTCTTTTTAACTTATTTTGATTGAAAGACTTTTCATCATTTTCTGAATTTTTTAATTTTTTTTATCATAAATCGATGGCCGTGTTTTGCTTTAAAACTTAGACGGGAAAATCTATTAGTTTGTGATCAACATCATTCGATTGTCTTAGAGGACGGTGTATTTATGAACAGAATTTCGTGATGGTTTGTTGTTTTATAGGTAGCAAAATTTTTGCTGTACTATTGTTTTTAAATAAAATTTTATTGAAGCAACTATTTTTTAGGATCTGCTATAGATAGGGCTCGGAAGGTAACTAATGGATTTAGCATCACATTTCGGAGGGAGTTATAGGACATGCAGACCTCTATCTCCGATAGTTACTTTCGGCACCTTTGATGTATTTCCTTCTAATAACCTTTAAATAAATCGCAAATTATATCACTACCAGTCTTACGAAATCTATTATCAATTCTTATCTTCAACTTTACGTATGCAATGTTTTTGTAGGAAAACCACTTAGGGGAAATTTCCTCCTATAGGGATAATTCGGTGCACAGGAAAAAAAATCTGATGTGGGTAGTACATGACTTTTCCTGCAGACTTATATTTACGTTCTCTTTATTTTATTTAAATTTGGCGTAGAGAAAAAACTAAAATATCTCGAGAACGGCTAGTTCTAGTGTAAGAGGGTTGGTCTTATTCTTTTCATAGTTAAAAATACGTATAAAACAGGCAATTTAATTGATATATTTAAGCATACGTAGTTTTTATTTTAGATTTTGGCGATTTTTCGGGCCATTTCGCAAAAAAAAAAGACTGGTTCTTTTATCCCGAATCGTACCAAAAACTAATCAGCACCAGGGTCTCACGCGAGTGACTTACCTACCAAATTTTATGAAATTCGGTCTATTAGTTTTTGAGTTACAGTGGATACATACATTGCACAGACAGACACAGACGTCACGCTAAAAATAGTTTTTTCGTATTCTAGAGGTCTCGAAACGTGTGGATCCGTCGAAAACTCGAGTTGCGATTTTCGGCATGATTCCAATACTTTCCCTATACATTACCATGTATTGCATGGAAAGTAAAAAGGTATTATAAACAACATCGTGGAAACAAGGAACAGTTATCTGCAACGATTTCAGATATTTGAAATGCTGAAACTGTGAAAATGGGACTTGTCTATATAATAAAAGGCAATGTCTGTCTGTGTGTCTTATACACTATACGTTTAGTGACCGCGCATCCGAGAGCTACGAAATTTGGCAATCGGAGACCCGGGGGGGAGGGGACACGTCAAAACCGATTTTTAAAATTTTAATTATTTTTTTTGTTATTTAATGTTTTATGTGATTTCGACCGTTTTCTGCCTTTTTTGTCCTTTTTTCTCCATGATCCGGACGTCGTAGAAAAAAAAAAATCACACCATCGGAAAGAGCAGACAATTGCGAATAAAAATATATCAATTTCAAATTTCAATTTTTAATATTTTGTAAAGATTTTAAAACAAAAGTCACTTTTGGATAAAAAAAGCGAACTTCAGTTTTTAAATCCCCACAGCGTAAAAAGTACTAATGATTTCGACTAATAATTTACATTTTTAGAAAGATCAATGATCTGGCATTCGAACAAGTCCAATCTGGTCAAGAAATAATGAAAATTGCCCGCAGGATCGCAATTTTAAAGACGTCATGATTTTAAATTTTTCGGCAATCCGCTAAGTTCTTCAACGGCATTTTCCCCCTGCGCAGTATTTTTTTCTCCGTCGCCATGGAGACCGCGCTTTCGGTTTTAAATGAATTAAGAGCTTAGCATATGTATTGGATACATCGGGTGAAATTATTATACATTTATATGATATTTTAAATGGATATTTCAATTTATGGATATTTTAAATAATTTAAATGATTGAATTATGGTGGTTTGAATTGTGGTGATGTATTTGAAATTATTATATTTATGGATTGGTGGAACGATATGGAGGATTGATGGAACGATGTGGATTTTTTAAATGGATATTTTAATTTACGGATATTTTAAATGGATATTTTAAAAAGACCCCGCATATTTATGTTTTTAAAATTGAGCGAGTTATATTTCATTGAATGGAGCCTTGTGAATGGGGACCCTATATCAAATTAGAAATGTAAATTTGTGACATATCACAAAAAAGATTAAACTGGATGATAATACATAAAACCGCGTAGTGAATACCAGTACTTTAAATGATCTCTGTGTAATACTTTATTTAGATGCATTTGTGATAAAAGATTTTGACACATATTAACGTATTTTTGATCTAAACAATTTCCATCGTCAATTTGTTTGTGAGCCCTATTTTCTCTGATGAAACAGCCTTTCACATGGTACGGAAAATTGGCATAAGTCAGATTTTTTTTCCTTTATCAGAATTCAGTTGATTTTAAAGATACAGATATGCCGGGTGTTTTTTTAATGATCTTGTTGCATTAAAAATAAAAATTTTCTGATTGACCAAATTTGGGGTCGTATTAAAATTTAAAAAGAGTAACTTTTTGAATATTGATGGGCAGACTATTTCATTAACGTAATTTTATTTCCTACTTTATTTTCAACATTTTTGCAATTTACATTGCTTACTTATCTTCAACAAGTAAAGAATTAAAGTGCGTTTCAATCTTTTTGGGACACCCTGTATATACATGCATAGACAAAACTTAAAGAAGTGGGCAACTCTTAAAATGATAAGATAAAATGACACTTGAGTAATTGAGGTCAAAGCGGTATTTTTTAATTTGATTTATTGTTACGTAATTCAGAGTAGTAAATAAATTTTAATAGATATACAATGAAGGATACAAAAATATGCACCTTAAACAAGAAAGATCAATCATGCTTAAAGCATTGATTATGAAACACTTTCCAACTTCAATGCAATTTTATTTAAACATATCAAAAATGCAATACATTCCTCGGTAATATTTAAAAACTTATCACAATACTACATTAATTTATTATATATGAAAACTTAAACCTTCATCGAAAAAAATGAACTTCATTCAAATGACGGCATTAAAATATAAATTGCCTGGTTTAAACATCTCTAAAGTATGATACATTCCTCGGTAATAATTTTAGAATTATCATAATACTACGATAATTTATTATATTTGAAAACTTCATCGAAAACAACTGAAATTCATTCAAATGACGTCATAGAAAAAATAACACTCCTGGCTCTCTATAAAAGCAGCCTTTCATTCATAAATAATTTCCCATTCATTTCATTCATCACAATACTATAATAATTTATTTTATTTAAAAATTAATACCATGGAGCTACAAGTAATTAAACTCTATGCTTAAAACTTCATCGAAAAAAATCGTCCTTCTCTTTGTAAAATCAATGAATATTTCATTCATATCAGCTATGCAGCATGGGCTAAATGATTTTGTGTAATGAAATACAGCAATTCTAATACAACTCATTCTACATATTTTGCTGCTAACAATTTACATAGGTGAAAATGGGCTTCGTTGTACAAATAATCAAATTTGGATGAGCATTTAAACTCAAATATATTGTAATTGCGTTGTTTTAGTATATAGATGCGCAGAATTTAAGCATAAATGAAGTGGTTTTAGGACGGATACAGCACGTAATATGTGTTAAAAAGAACTTTAAAAATCACGATTTTGAGACAAGATGGATGCCATATATCATTTTGAAGTGAGTCACGTGATCTTTTCATATCATGGTCACGTGATCTCTTCATGTAAGGGGTGTTTTTATTATTTTAATTTTTATTTAAAAAACTACTGAATATATTTCGCTGAATTTTTTTTTATATATTTTATGGAACAATTTGAATATTACCTAAAATTTTCAAAGCAATTTGTGAATTTTAAATCCGTTTAAAAAATGTTTGAAAAATTAGGCCCTATAGGGCTCATTGTATTTCATTTTTTCAACCCGGGTTCAATCCAAAACTAATTGGGTGATATTATTCATTTATATTCCCATAGGTCCCACAGACCGTCTGAACAACATACTAAAACTTCATTTTGATCAAGTCATTTTTACGGCAGTTATCGTGCTAACGGACAGACAGACAGAATGAACAAATTCATAAACACTTTTCAACTTTGTTGTAAAGTGTTAAAAAAGTAGAAAATTTTCTTTTTCGTTCCAAATCCCTGGATATGCCACATTGTATATCTTATCAGTTCTCAGGCCCTGATTTTCGGCTTGTCGGGTACGTATAATGCGTAATCGATTGATTCCCACGTGTCGAACAAACGAATAAAATTATTATCCAATTAGGCGTGTTTATCGGGAGCCTAATTGACGGCAACCGGTTTTATTATCCGAAGGATTTGTCACTCGTTCGTGACAGGTGTGAGGGGAAGTGGTTTTTTGTCGTCTGATCCAATTCCACTTTCTGCTTGGGAACGAGTCTTCTCTCAGTCTTCAGAATGGCGGATTTATTAGGACGCTAATGAAGCTTTGGGCCCAATTATATAATAGAGGTTTGAGTGAGACAAAATTTTAAACTTCCACTTGGCCGACAGTGCCAAACCTCGAACTTGGCTCGAGTTCGAAAGGACTTTCAAAGGAAAAATTCCGAGCCTGACTTGTGCCGAAGACGTATGAGTCTCATCCCGACCTTCAGTAATCAGACCGAATTTTATTCAGATGTGATAAAACTGTGAATTTGTTAGAATAAAGTTAAAAAAATGTGTTTTTAACACTTTCCAACATATACTCGTCAAAAGTGAAATTGCGAAACCTTAAAAAAAAATAAAAATAAACGTAGCTATATGCAAATCACAGTACCGGTAGAAGAGAGAGTCATATGTAAATGATTAAGTTTTTGTACGTATCGGGTCACGTGACACCCATTTTCGGGTGATAAAGACCAGCAGACGGCTCGTCCCGTAAATGCTATCAGCGATGATTTGCACTGGCCGAACTTTCGAAAAAGCGAAGAAACGATACCTCGAAGACGTTATCGAGCTGCTAGCTGTGGATCTAGCTCGTTCCATTCATGAGGAAAGATACTTTGAGGAATACCTTTGTATTTGATCGCCAATAGTCATTTATCTGCTATAAGAATACCTTATTTCTCAGTCCATAACGCTTGGCGAGATTTTGGCGACGAATTTGGCAGAATGTCGGACTTGGAGACTTTTTAAAATGTTGCCAAATTAACGAAAATCTCGCCAAATGGATGAAAATGACGCTAAATCAATGAAAATGACGACTCATTGACTAAATATCTTGGAAAGAGTATAAGTACTTACTATAAGAATAACCTATTTTTTACTGTAAAAGTAGTAAATTCATTGCTTTATATAAGGAAAGTCATGTGCTGCCCGCATCATATTTCTTTAATTGTGTTATGCTACAATTTAAGAAGTTATGATTGAATGTGCTTAAATTTGAAATGCATAAAAAATGTCATTAAGAATTTCGTATGGTATAACAAACTGAATTCACCATATTCCTCCCGAATAGCAGACACCTTCAAATTCCGGACAGGTTGATCAATTCCCAAGATGTACGTCATTGAGAGGTTTTACCGTAGTCATAAATTTGTCGCGTTCTAAAAGTACAATAGATTGTAAACAAATGTGGTTGTTATTTAAACGTCAGAAACCAATTAACTTTACGAACGTGCCTTGTCAGTATGCAATCCTGGGGGCTGTTGCTTCCTTATTTGTGAAGTTATCTGTCAAAAAGCCAGTGGTCATCCACTTGAAAAATCTTCCGGTGTTTTCAATCTGCGAAATCCAATTAAAGTGTTAATGGGAAAACTGGTTTCTCCCAATAGTATTTCACCTTCTATTTTCACTTTCTTTGTCGACTTTTCAAAGAGGTTCGATTAATTGATTATTGATCCCTTGGTGGTTCAATACAAAAGCTGTCTGTTTCTTTGTCGGAACTTCATTGACCTGAAAAATAGAATTTCATTTTCTGGGAAATGTACAAGGCGATTTAAAAAATGTCGCACATCAAGCTTTAATATTATACAACGTACCAAAACATTGAAACAGATTTTTATTTTCAGTTAGGCGGCTCTTATATGTCCTAACAATATGTCAAAAATATCGCCTGCTGTTTTTAATACGTCAGACGATAATGACAGATTCATGGAGTTAGAAAGGAGATGAAACTCCTATGGATGAAACGCTTGAAAATGCCATGCATTGAGAATTATATCTCAGTATCGTCAGTGTTAGTAAAATAATCGTTATTGTTATTTGCAGTATTTCTTTCAGGCATACCTCCAGAGGGGGAGGGGGTCGAAGCCTCCCGGAAACGTGTATTCGCACCCGGAGACATTTTATGTTAACCTAGTTTCTATTTATGTGACACTGCATTTAGATATATTTATATAGGGCAAATACAAAACTTGTCCTTCCCTAAAATTTCATTCGCCCTCCCCCCCGCCCGGCCAAAAAGTCCTGAAAGAAACACTGGGACACAACAGAAAGGCTTAGTATTTAAAATATGTAATTTTGATAATTTTTACATTAAGGGTTTGCTTATTATGAGTATAATTAACCAGTATTTTTTACTTTCCCTGCAATGCATGCTAATGTATAGGGAAAGTATTGGAATCATGCCGAAAATCACAACTCGAGTTTTCGACGGATCTACACGTTTCGAGACCTCTAGAATACGAAAAAACTATTTTTAGCGTGACGTCTGTGTGTCGGTCTGTCTGTCTGTGCAGATTTTGTATCCACTCTAACTAAAAAACTAATGGACCGAATTTCACAAAATTTGGTAGGTAAGTTACTTGTGAGCGAGTCTGGTGCTGATTAGTTTTGGGTACGATTCGGAATAAAAGAACCCGCCTTTTTTTGCGAAATGGCCCGCAAAAGCTTGTATCCACTCTAACTGAAAAACTGATGGACCGAATTTCACAAAATTCGGTAGATGAGTCACTTGTGGGTTACCTTGGTGCTGATTAGATTTTGGTACGATTCGGAAAAAAATGACCTGCCTTTTTTTGCAAAATGGCCCGCAAAAATCGTCCAAATCTAAACTAAAGAACTGGGTATACTCAAATATATCCATTAAATGCTGATTTAATACGTAATTTTTAACGACGAAAAGAATAAGACCAACCCCATTACACTAGGACTAGCCGTTCTCGAGATAATTTAGTTTTTCGTACTTTCCCTACGCCACCTTTGAAAATAAGCCCGGTTACCGAAAGAGAACGAAAATTGAATTAAAAGTGAAATAAATATAGTTGAAATATAGAGAACGTTAATATAAGTCTGCAGAGAAAGTCATGTGCTGCCTACATCAGATTTTTAATTTCCCTGCAATACATGGTAATGTATAGGGAAAGTATTGGAATCATGTCGAAAATCGCAACTCGAGTTTTCGACGGATCTACACGTTTCAAGACCTCTAGAATACGAAAAACACATTTTTAGCGTGATGTGTGTGTGTCTGTATGTGAAGATTTTGTATTCACTCTAACTAAAAAACTAATTGACCGAATTTCATAAAATTTGGTAGGTAAGTCACTTGTGGGCGAATCTGGTGCTGATTAGTTTTAGGTACGACTTGGGATAAAAGAACCCGCCTTTTTTTTGCGAAATAGCCCAAAAAAGCCTGTATCCACTCTAGCTGAAAAACTAATGGACCGAATTCCACAAAATTCGGTAGATAAGTCGCTTGTGTGTTACTCTGGTGCTGATTAGATTTTGGTATGCTTCGGAAAGAAATAACCTGCCTTTTTTGCGAAATGACCAGCAAAAATCGTCAAAATCTAAAGTGAAAACTACGTATGCTTAAATATATTCATTGAATGTTTGTTTTATGCGTAATTTTTAATGAAGAAAAGAATAAGACCAACCCCATTGCACTAGGACTAGCCGTTCTCGAGATATTTTAGTTTTTTCGTATTTACTCTACGCCATCTTTGAAAATAAGTCCAGTTACCAAACGAGAACGATAATTGAATTAAAAGTGAATTAAATTTAATTAAAATAAAGTGAACGTGGATATAAGTCTTCAGGGAAAGTCATGTGCTGCCCACATCAGATTTTTCATAGTTATAGTAGGATAGAGTACAGAATGCATGGAGATAAAAAATAAATTGAAAGGTAAATAATTTTGAATACGTAGGAATATTCTTTATTGTTTTAGTTCTACTTTGCATTGCCCTAATAATTTATGTTTACAAAATTGACAGTTTAAATAAATATTTTAGGTCTTTCGCCATAGAAATGCATGTCTAGTTATCAAATCCCAGCACCGCCTGGAATATTGTCTCAGACGATATTGGCGTTGTCTTAATATGAAGTTTTAACTCCTTTTACCTCCATGGGCATACCTCTTTTTTATCTATTAAAGAATAAGGTGTTTTTTCACAGAGTGAAAGAATTTTTCTAGCCATTTTTATGATCGTGCCAATGAAGAGTTTCAGCAGTCTCTATTTTAATCAGTTTGTACTGAGTTAAAATGAAAGGCCTGCATGTTCTCACTTTGTCTGCAACAGATTCAGTTTCTCAAAAACATTTTACTAACCTAGTAATTGTAGAATTGTTATGGGGTTTAACGCATGGATTTTTCTTTTAACACTATTGACATTCTCATAAGAAAGAAATATTGTTCGAACAAATTTTATTTAATCTTAGAATATCCCTTGTTATTCGATTGATAAATATCATTAAATATCATCTGTTATTATCGTGTGACATATTAAAACAAGAAAGATCAATCATGCATAAGCATTGATTATGAAACACTTTCCAACTGAAATGCAATTTCTTTTAAAAATTTCTAAAATGTGATACATTCAGTGGTGATATCTTTTACATTATTACAGTACTACATAATTTATTATACTTAAATATTTAAAACTGTATCGAAACATAAATCATCTGATTCTCTATGCAAAATCAATGAATATTTCATTCATATAACTTGTATTCCAGACTCCAGAGCTAAATAATTTTGTGTAAAAAAAATTCTGCAATTCTTATGTAACTCACCCTGCAATCGCTTGAGATATTTGCATTCTGCATATGTTAAAATTAGGCTTCGTTGAAAAAATAATAAAAGTTTAGGGATCATTAAAATCACAACTATTGTAATTGCATAGGCACGGAATTTAGATACACAGATAATATATGTGTGTGAGTGTGTGTATGTATTCAAAGTATTGGAATCGTGCCGAAGATCGGAACTCGAATTTTCGAAGGATCTACACGTTTTGGGACTTCTAGAGCACGAAAAAACTATTTTTAGGAAGACGTCTGTGTGTGTAAGAGTGTATCTGTGTATGTTTCTGTGTGTCTGTGAGGATATTACATCCACTCTAATTGAAAAACTAATGGACCGAATTTCATACAATTTGGTAGGTATGTTTTTTGTGGGAAATCCTGATGTTCATTAGATTATAGTACGATTCGTAATAAAAGAATCTGCCTTCTTTGCGAAATGGCCGGCAAAAATTGCCTTTATCCACTCTAGCTAAAAACTAATAGAGCAAATTTAACAAAATTTGGTGTATAATATTTCAATAACCTACAAGTGATTTATATACCAAATTTAACAAAATTTGGTTTATAAATCATTTGTAGGTTATACTAGTAGGATTCGGGGAAAAGGAACGGGCTATTTTTGCGAAATAGCCCGCAAAAATTGTTAGATATATAAATAAAAGACTACGTGTGCTCAATTATATCAATGAAATTCCTATTTTATACGTGATTTTTGACAACAAAAAGAATAAGACTAACCCCATTACTCTAGGACTAGCCGTTCTTTAGATATTCTAGCTTTTTCGCGTTTTCGCTACGCCACCTTTGACAATAAGTCCAGCTATCAAATGAGAACCAAATTTAAGTTTAACGTGCAAATTCAATGTCATTTAAAATACTTATGGCTGTTATTTTGTGCAGATAAACTCAAATTTTTATTGAAGAAATAAAGAGAACGTGAATATGAGTCTGCAGGGAAAGACATGTGCTGCTCACATCAGAATCTTTAACATTATTACAACAATAATTTATAGAAGTGAACGGGGATTATTTGCAGGCCATTTCGAAAAAGATGTATGATCTATATTTAAAGATCCACCAAATTTTTGTAGAATAAAATGTTCAACAAATTTAAGCTGTGTACCAAATTTTAACTCTAGGACGTAGGAAAGTGCATTAAAAATGCCATCAAATAAGTATATCATGAAGAGTTATATAAATTTAAAAATTGTTATCTACCAGATTTATTTTAAAATGTGAAGCCTCTCTCATATACAAAATGATTAAACTCTTGGAAAGATATTTATTATATAATATCTCTCTTTTCTTTCTGGAGGATATCCCAAAAGTCAGAATTTAATTGAATTTGATTTTTTCCCTATATTAACTAATTTTTAATTAAAAAACTACTTAACATATTTTACTGAAATTTTTTTTATATATTTTATGGGATAATGTGAATATTTTCTAAAAATTTCGAAGCAATTTGTGAATTTTAAATTTGCTTAAAAAATGTTTGAAAAATTAAGTCCTATAGGGTTCAATGTATTTCATTTTTTCTACCCGGATTAAAAAAAAAACTAATTGGATGATATTATTTATTTATATTTCCATAGGTCCCACAGACCGTCCGAAAAACATACTAAAATTTGATTTTGATAAAGTCATTTTTACGGCAGTATCGTGCTAACGGACAGACAAACAGACAGAATGAACAAAGTCATAAACACTTTTCAACTATGTTGTAAAGTGTTAAAAAGCAGGCGTTAATTCTAATATATTTTTACTTATATACATAATGTATAAGGAAAATATTGTGACGGGGTATAAAGTCCGAATTGAGTTTTCGACGGGAGAGCACGTTTTAAGCATCCCTGATCACGAATCAAACATTTTTGAGGTGATGTGTGAAAGTATGTGTCTGTGTCAGCGAGTCTGTGGAGACGATATCTCACGAAAGAATAAAGCGATTCGAATGAAATTTGGTACAAAAATCACAATCCGTGATCACTGGAAGCCTATTGTTTTTAAACACAATCGAATGCTTAAATTTTCGAGTGAAATTTTGAAAAATTCATCCAAAAATCAAAACCTTTAATAAAGTTACTCAAATAAATAATTCTTATGTAATTTTCCCTTAGAAAACGATTGACATAAGCCTTAGAACGCTAGCATGAACCGTTCTCGAGATATTGCATATTTTAAAAATAAATTCATCAAAAAATCCTATAAATTAAAAAACAAATATATTAACTGTTGAGAAAAATGTTCACTTTCCATATGTAATATCATGCGCAAAATTTGGTGATCTCATTCTCGTAGATCTAGCTCGTTCCATTAATGAGAAAATATATTTTGAGTAATTCTTTTGTATTTGAACACCAATAGCCATTCATAAGAATAACTTATTTCTCCATCCATAACGCTTGGCGAGATTTTGGCTACGAATTTGGCGGAATGTCGCCAACTTGGCGACTTTTTTAAATGCTGCCAAATTAACGAAAATCTCGCCAAATGGATAAAAATGATGCTAAATCAATGAAAATGATGACTAATTGTCGAAAATTCAATATCTTGGAAAGAATATTAGTATCTACTATAAGAAAAACCTATTTTTTTTTTTTTTTACTGTAAAAGTGGTAAATTTATTGCATTATATAAGGAGAGTCATGTGTTGCCCACATCAGATTTTTGAGATTATATTAGTGCCACTTAACTGAAAAAATATTCTATTTCAATTTCTGAATACATTATGACTTTGCTATCAATGTATAGTTATAACCCTGTTTCTAAATTTGCAAAGGATATGCGGTACTGCTAATCTTCACCCGTTGTTAACATATAGTTCTTTTCCTGATATATTTTTAGAGATTATATACGCATGTAAAATTGAATACCGTAATGAATTTTAAATAACCGTATAACCAATTTTAAATAACCGTAATGATTATTCGAAATCTCTCAAATGTTGTATTTATTAATTTTTTCCTGGTATTCACTCGGAGTGACTTGAAATTGAAGTTCTGCTGAAGTTCTGTTTAAGATACACAGTTCAAATTGAGTATGCTGAATATCCTGTAGGGATCTATATCGAAATTAACTATAGTGTGGCTCCACTCGACTTTCTCATACCAGAATTAATTTTTAGTAGCTTTTTTTTTTTTTCAAATTTTACACGAAAATAATTTAAATAATCGGTATCGTGGGTCTAAGTGATTACTATTATAGCGTGTTACCTGTCACATAAAAGGACTAAAAATATTTTTATTGATACCATACTTAACAATATACTCCTCTGGGGGGGGGGGGTGTAACTTTCCCTCCGAGGGGTCTAATGACGGCACAAACAAAAAAAATCTGATGTGGGCAACACATGACTTTCCTTATATAATGCAATGAATTTACTATTTTTACAGTAAAAAAACAGCTTTTTCTTATAGTAGATACTTATATTCTTTCCAAGATATTGAATTTTCAACAATTAGTCGTCATTTTCATTGATTTAGCGTCATTTTTATCCATTTGGCGGGATTTTCGTTAACTTGGCAACATTTCAAAAAGTCGCCAAGTTGGCGAAATTCCGCCAAATTCGTAGCCAAAATCTCGCCAGGTGTGATGGACGGAGAAATAAGTTATTTTTATAGCAGATAAATGACTATTGGCGTGCAAATACAAAAGTATTACTCAAAGTATCTTTTCCCATGAATGGAATGAGCTAGATCTACGAGAATGATGGCACACAATTGATCGCATGATATTACATATGAAAAGTGAACATGTTTCTCAACAGTTAATATTTTTTTCTAATTTATGGGATTTTTTGATAAATTTATTTGAAAAATGTGCAATATCTCAAGAACAGTTCATGCTAGCGTTCTAAAGTTTATGTCAATCGTTTTCTAAGAAAAAAATTACATAAGAAATGTCTATTTGCGTAACTTTATTAAAGGTTTTGATTTTATGATTTTTTCAAAATTTCACTCGAAAATTTAGGAGAGTTCTGAGCATTCGATTACTTTTAAAAACAATGGGCTTCAGTATTCACGGATTGTGATTTTTGTACCAAATTGCATTCGAATCGCTCCATTCGTTTGTGAGATATCGTCTCCACAGACTCACTGACACACACACACACACACACGCACACAGACATCACCTCAAAACTGTTTGATTCGTGATCAGGGATGTTTGAAACGTGCTCTCCCGTCGAAAACTCTAATTCGAATTTTCAACCCCGTCACAATACTTTCCTTATATATTATGTATATAAGGATACATAATATATAAGGAAAGAAAAAAATTGTATCGCAAGTATCTTTCATAACAGTAATTGAAATTAAGTCTAAACTATTAATTAGGTCACATTTTGTACTATGCTGCCATGTTAAAAAAAATATAAAATTTCGAATAAAAATAAATTTCGAAGTTTTCCCTCGAATTAAAAAAAAATTCTGTCTAATATTTTCAGTAAAGATTACATATATTGTTAACCGTCTTTATTTAATAGACCATCATGACATACATGAAAAGTTCTTTAAAATGCCATAGAGCTTCCGGCAACATATAGTGTCCATCATCAGTGGCAATAATAAGGAATTGATAGACATGATATTTTATACAAACAGAAATAGTGAATACACATTTGCATATTATAAATTGATATTAAAATTAACATATATTGCAAATTGACCTGATTTATTTATGGACATAGGTTTTGAAATAAATTGATTGTAGTCTTTACTGAAAATATTAAAATATTTTAGAGATGTTTTACCATACTTAAGAAATTCTATCTAGTTCTAGATTTTTACTTTCCTTTTATACAATAATGTATAAGGAAAGTATGGTGACAGGGTCGAAAATTCGAATTCGAGTTTTCGACGGAAGAGTACGTTTCAAGCATCCGTGATTCACGATCACGAATCGAACATTTTTGAGGTGGTGTGCGCGTGGAGACGATAACTGACGAATGAATGAACCGATTCGAACGAAATTTGGTACAAAAATCACAATTTGTGAATACTGGAAGCCTATTCTTTTTATACGCAATCAAATGTTCAACCCCCCCCCCTAAAATTTCGAGTGAAATTTTGAAACATCATTAAAAAAACAAAACTTTTAATAAAGTTATGCAAATAGATATTTCTTATGTGATTTCTCATTAGAAAACGATTGACATAAATTTTAGAACGCTAGCACGAACCGTTTAAATAAGCCGTAAGCAATCGACCACGAGAAAGCTAAGTTCTTCTGATTTTGAGTCACTTATTTACAAAAAATGTCAGCCATAATGATTGAGATAAAGTATTGCCAAATTTATCAAACTTCATGAGTGAAAAGTATACAGAAGAAAATTTATTGGACGTACTTTTCACTCATGTATATTCGATAAACTTCCCAATAATTATTTTTATGACAATAAAGAATAAAAAACTTTAACGACCATTGATATAAAATATTTATACAGTCATTTTTAGAAAGTTCTTAAGATATGTTTTATATTTTACAAACTTTCTTTGTTTGGGAATGCTTCGAAAATATTTCATAAACAATGTAAATCGTGTCCTTACCGAAACTCGATTTGTTGCATTTACATAAAAAATTTGGCTTAGGAGAAACTGGAGATTTTCCCACAGCGAAATCACATTATAGAATATTTTGCATTGCATGCTATTGACTTGCATATGGTTAGAATTGATGTCCCCGACATTTCTTAAAATCGGGGGGATTTGGGAATTTAGAATATTTCAATTCCTTAATCCCGCGGGATTGGGAATTTTATTTTAATTCATTTAAAGGAGGCAATATTTTTATAGTCATCAATTTTGATGCTTTTGTACATAAGTATTACATGTATATTTAAACATTAATATCACGTTAAGATCACTTTATAAAGACTTTTGGATATAATGAACTTTAAATACGTAAAAGCAGAAAACATAGATTTTTAAAATATGCCCTTTTATTAACACTTTACAATATAGTTGAAAAGTGTTTATGACTTTGTTCATTCTGTCTGTCCGTTAGCACGATAACTGCCGTAAAAATAACTTTATCAAAATGATGTTTTAGTATGTTGTTCAGACGGTCTGTAGAACCTATGGGGATATAAATGAATAATATCACCCAATTAGTTTTGGATTGAACCCGGGTTGAAAAAATGAAATACATTGAACCCTATGGGACTTAATTTTTCAAACATTTTTAGGCGAATTTGAAATTCACAAATTGCTTCGAAAGTTTCGGGAAATATTCAAATTATCCCATAAAATATTTAAAAAAAAGTTTATGGCCGCTTTACTATAGATAGCCCTAATGTACACACCCATGGACCTTTCCATAAAGTTATTGTGGTGATTAAAGACCTTCCCAGGCACTTTATATGCAAGAAAGTAGAAAACACAAATTTCTTTCACCCAGAAGAAAATAATTTTTTCTCGAAAATACCCTCTTTTGTTTTCCTTTGAATTTCATGTCGGCTTTATGACTATTTTGTGTTGTTCTGATCCTTGTTGTGAATAATTTGATTACAAAAAAAAAAATAGAAGCGCTTTTTAATTTTGGCAAAGGATGGTGTATTTGTCCGATTTTGGAATTTATCCAGCGTCCGATTCTGGTTCCACTGCTTCTATTTCGGGCTGTTCCAGATGTCTGTATCAAGAAAAAATCATTTAATGTGAATATTTTTACTCTTTCGTCAAAGTTTGTGAAACAAATGTACAGAGTGGTGAGTGATTAAAGAAAAATGTAAATTTTTTATCTTCTATTCTTAAACCACGGTTTATAAATAGCGGATGACAATTTAAAATGTTGGCGTATTAGTTTGGGTTGAAACACAAAAGGATTGTCTTTTTCGCGAAAGGGACGGGCTATATTCACGAGAATTGCCATATCCCTATGTTTGTCTGTGCAATGTATGCATCTATTCTAGCTCAAAAACTATTCAATGAAATTTTACAGCATTTAGTAGGTAAGTCCCTCGTGAATTACCTGGTACTGATTACATTTCGGAAAAACAGAATCTGCCTTTTTTTTTTTTTTTGCGAAATGGCCCATAAAATTCGTATGTATCTACTCTAGCTGAAAACTAGCAAACCAAATTTTCTAAAATTTGGTATACAATTCGCTTGTGGGTTACCCTAGGGTTGATTAGATTTCTGTACGATTCGAAAAAAAAACAGATCCTGCACTTTTTTGCGAAATAGCCCATGAAAATCGTATGTATCTACTCTAGATGAAAAATTAATAGACCAAATTTCATAAAATTTGGTAGATAAAGTCGCTTGTGGGTTACCGTGGTGTTGATTATATTTTGATAGGATTCGGGAAAAAAAGAACCTGCCATTTTTGCGAAATGACCCTCAAAAATCGTCAAAAACAAATGACTGCGATACTCAAATGTATCATTTATCGCCAAATATTACATATACTTACTACTTTTCATTTTTAACACTTTACAACATAGTTGAAAAGTGTTTATGACTTTGTTCATTCTGTCTGTCTGTCCGCATGATAACTACCGTAAAAATGATTTTATCAAAATGAAATTTTATAGTATGCTGTTGAGACGGTCTGTGGGACATATGGGAATGTGAATGAATAATATCATCCAATTAGTTTTGGATTGAACCCTGGTTGAAAAAATGAAATACATTGAACCCCATTTGACCTAATTTTTCAGAAATTTTTTTAAGCGAATTTAAAATTCACAAATTGTTTCGAAAGTTTTAGAAAATATTCAAATTATCCCATAAAATATATAAAAAAAATTCAGCAAAGTATATACGGTAGTTTTTTAAATAAAAATTGAAATATTAATTACCCCCATATAATATGAAGAGATCACGTGATCCACTTTAAAATAAAATATGGCATCCATCTTTTTTTCACGTAAAAATCGTGACTTTTAAAGTTCTTTTAAATTTATATTTAGTGTCTTATCATCCTAAAACCGCTTTATTTTTACGTATTTTTTGTGCATATATATTCTGCGCCAATGCAATTACAATATTTTTGAGTTTAAACGATCATCAAACTTTGATTATTTCTACAACGACGACGAAGCCCAATTTTAATGGATGCAAAATATAAAGAAGTGATTATAAAGATGAGTTGTATAAGAATTGCTGAATATTTTTCAGGCAAAATTATTTAACTCTGGAGTCTGGAATTTAACTCTGGAATCTGGAAGTGTATTAATGAAATATTCACTACTTTTACATAGAGAACATTTTTCTTATAGTAGATACTAATATTCTTTCCAAGGTATTGAATTTTCGACAATTAGTCGTCATTTTTATTGATTTAGCGTCATTTTTATCCATTTGGCGAGATTTTCGTTAATTTGGCAACATTTCAAAAAGTCGCCAAGTTGGCGATATTCCTTTAAATTCGTCGCCAAAATCTCGCCAAGTGTTATGGACGAAGAAATAAGTTGTTCTTACAGCAGATAAATGACTATTGGCGTTCAAATACAAAAGTATTACTCAAAGTATCTTTTTTCATGAATGGAATGAGGTAGATCCACGAGAATGATATCACCCAATTTATCGCACGGTATTACATATGAAAAGTGAACATGTTTCTCAATAGGAAATATTTTTTTTTTCATTTTGTATGACTTTTTAATAATTTTTTTGAAAAATGTGCAATATCTCGAGAACGGTTCATGTTAGCGTTCTAAAATTTATGTCAATCGTTTTCTAATGAAAAATTACATAAAAAATATCTATTTGCGTAGCTTTATTAGTGGTTTTGATTTTTTGACGATTTTTTCAAAATTTTATTCGAAAATTTAGGGGGGTTCTGAACATTCGATTGTATATAAAAACAATAGGCTTCCAGTGTTTACGGATTGTGATTTTTGTACCAAATTTGGTTCAAATCGGTCCATTCGTTCGTCAGTTATCGTCTCCACAGACTCGCACACACATACTTTCACACACACACACACACACTCCCCGACCGTCCAAACAGTTACCTTACACCTTTCTGGTAGGTCGGACGGTCTGGGTTTCAACACACACACACACTCAGACATCACTTCAAAAATGTTTGATTCGTGATCAGGGATGCTTGAAACGTGCTCTCCCGTCGAAAACTCTATATCGAATTTTCGACCCCGTCACAATATTTTCCTTATACATTATGTATATAAGGAAAGTAAAAATATCACCGCTGAATGTATCGCATTTTGCATTTCAGTCGAAAGTGTTTCACGATCAATGCTTTATGTATGATTGAATGCAAGTTTTTAGATAAATTTATTTTAAAAACGTCCAATATTCTCCAGACCGGTTTAAGATAGCGTTCTAAAGTTTGTATCATTCGTTTTTTAACACTTTACAACAAAGTTGAAAAGTGTTTTTATGACTTTGTTCATTCTGTTTGTCTGTCTGTCTGTCCGTTAGCACGATAACTGCCGTAAAAATGATTTAATCAAAATGAAATTTTAGTATGTTGTTCAGACGGTCTGTAGGACCTATGGGAACATAAATGAATAATATCTCCCAATTAGTTTTGGATTGAACCCGGGTTGAAAAAATGAAATACATTGAGCCCTATGGGACCTAATTATTCAAACATTTTTAAGCGGATTTAAAATTCACAAATTGCTTAGAAAATTTTAGGTAATATTCAAATTGTTCCATAAAATATATAAAAAAAATTTCAGTGAAATATATTCAGTAGTTTTTCAAATAAAATTTAAATAATAACAGCTCTTATGAAGCGATCACGTGACCATGATATGAAAAGATCACGTGACTCACTTCAAAATGATATATGGCATCCATCTTGTCTCAAAATCGTGATTTTTAAAGTTCGTTTTAATTCATATTGAGTGTTGTAACCGTCCTAAAACCACTTTATTTTTGTTTAAATTCTGTGCATCTACATACTGAAACAACGCAATTACAATATATTTGAGTTTAAATACTCATCCAAATTAGATTATTTCTACAACGAAGCCTATTTTTCACCTATGTAAAATGTAAACAGCAAAATATGTAGAATGAGTTGTATTAGAATTGCTGTATTTTTTTAATACAAAATCATTTAGCCCATGGAGTCTGCATAGCTGATATGAATGAAATATTCATTGATTTTACAAAGGGAAGGACGATTTTTTTCGATGAAGTTTTACGCATAGAGTTTAATTACTTGTCGCTCCATGGTCTTAATCTTTAAATAAAATAAATTATTATAGTATTGTGATGAATGAAATGAATGGGAAATTATTTATGAATGAAATGCTGCTTTTATAGAGAGAGCCAGGCGTGTTATTTTTTCTATGACGTCATTTGAATGCATTTCAGTTGTCTTCGATGAAGTTTTCAAATATAATAAATTATCGTAGTATTATGATAATTCTAAAATTATTACCGAGGAATGTATCGCATTTTAGAGATGTTTAAACCAGGCAATTTATATTTCAATGCCGTCATTTGAATAAAGTTCATTTTTTTCGATAAAGGTTTAAGTTTTCAAATATAATAAATTAATGTAGTATTGTGATAAGTTTTAAAATATTACCGAGGAATGTACTGCATTTTAGACATGTTTAAATAAAATTGCATTGAAGTTGGAAAGTGTTTCATAATCAATGCTTTAAGCATGATTGATCTTTCTTGTTAAATATATAATCATTTTATACATGATTTTTTATTAACATTATTGAATGTTCCAATTTTTATGATATTTTCAAAAATGCATTCGAAAATTGGGAATGGGAGTGTCTTCCAAGTATATGATCGCGTTTCAAATCAATAAGGTTCCAGTATTCAATGAATGTAATAATCGTACCAATATATTTTCGAAACGTTACATTCGTTTTCACAGACTTACGGATACGCACACACTAACTTATAGACACTAACATATATACATACATATACAGACACTGGCATACAGACACTGGCATACAGACACTAGCATACATACACTAGCATACATACACTAGCATACATACACTAACATGCATACACATACAGTAACATACAGACACGCATACACACTAACACGCATACGCACACTAACATACACACACGCACACTAACATACACACACGCACACTAACATACACACACGCACACTAACATACACACACGCACACTAATATACATACATATACAGGTACTAACACACACACACACTAACACGCATACACACACTAACATACACACACTAACACGCATGTACACACTAACACGCATGCAAACACTAACATACACACACACTAACATACGTACACTAACATACATACGCATACACTAATATACATATGCACACACTAACATATATAGATACGTACACGCACTAGCATACACTAACACACACATACACAGTACCATACACACAGTAACATACATACTCGGACACTCACTGTGTATGTATGTATATACACACACTAACATACATACACACACTAACATATATACACACGCTAACATACATATACACACACTAACATAAATGCGCACACTAACATACGCACACACTAACCTAAATGCACACACTAACATAAATGCACACACTAACACACATGCATTAACATGCACACACACACTAACATAAATGCACACACACACTAACATAAATGCACACACACACACTAACAAAAATGCACACACTAACTCACACACGTTCATTATCATACATACATACAATACAATACAATACAATACATGGCCATCGCCTCTAAATCATCCGATTTTCGTTCAAGAAGGCTTAAAACGTTGTCTTCCATCGAAAATTTGAATTTTCAACCCCTTTATTTTCAACCCCTTTATATATTATACTATGTATTTTAGGGAAGTAATAAGAAATATAATTTCCTGTAAGGAACAAACACAACTCCCCTCCTCGCTTTTCCTTACAAAAACAAAAAGCAAGTTTATATTTGTTACATAAGATCTTCTGCTTCTGAAAACAGATGCTACTTTGTTTCGCTCTCATTTTGAGGCGGTTTTATGGGCTGTTCGGCGCCGCTGCGATACTTGCTGTGAAGAGAGAATTCGCTCTCGAAAGTTTCGGGGCCCTTCCGATTTTGGCAGGCGAAGGAGCTAGTATTTGTCCGAGTTGGAATCCGTCCAGCTTCGAATTCTTTCTCCACTGCATCTTTGCTCCAATGTCGGTCAACGCAGGGGATGTGTATCCAAGGGCGGATCGAGTAATTGGGGGATTCAGAAGATATTTTCCCTTTAGCCGTTTGCTTCATTTCCCCCAAGTTAACTTGTGAGAAATTGTTCCTTAACCTCTAATTCCTTTAGTCTTTAGAACTTATTCCCACCCCTCTGTTGTTTTGTTACTTTCCTTATATACATAAGGTATAAGGGAAGTATTGTGACGGAGTCGAGAATTCGAGTTTTCGACGGGAGAGCACGTTTCAAGCATCCCTGATCACGAATCAAACATTTTTGAGACGATATCTCACAACCAAATAGAGCGATTCGAGTGACAATCGAGTCACAATCCGTGAATATTGGAAGCCTATTGTTTTTAAACACAATCGAATATTCAGAACCCCCCTAAATTTTCGAGTGAAATTTTGAAAAAATCATCAAAAAATCAAAACCTTTAATAAACTTACGCAAATAGACATTTCTTATGTAATTTTTCCTTAGAAAACGATTGACATAAACTTTAGAACGCTAGGACGGTTCTCGAAATATTGAACATTTTCCAAATTTATCAAAAAATCCCATAAATTAAAAAAATATATTAACTGTTGAGAAACATGTTCACTTTTCATATGTAATATCATGCGATAAATTGTGTAACATCATTCTCGTAGATCTAGCTCGTTCCATTCATGGGAAAAGATACTTTGAGTAATACTTTTGTATTTGAACGCCAATAGTCATTTATCTACTATAAGAATAATTTATTTCTCTGTCCATAACGCTTGGCGAGATTTTGGTGACGAATTTGGGGGCATCTCGCCAACTTGGCAACTTTTTGAAATGTTGCCAAATTAACGAAAATCTCGCCAAATGGATAGAAATGACGCTAAATCAATGAAAATGACGACTTCTTGACGAAAATTCAATGTCTTGGAAAGAATATAAGTATCTATTATAAGAATAACCTATTTTTTTGCTGTAAAAGTAGTAAATTCATTGCATTATATAAGGAAAGTCATGTGCAGCCCACATCAGATTTTTTTTTTACCGAATCGTACCAAAATTTCATCAACACCAGAGTAACCTACAAGTGAGTTATCTACTAAATTTTGGGAAATTGGGTCAATTAGTTTTTTAGCTAGAGTGGATACATGCGATTTTTTAGGCCATTTCGCAAAAATAAGCAGGTTCTTTAATCCCGAATTGTACCAAAATCCAATCAGCAAAAGGGTCACTCACAAATGACTTACCTGTAAAATTTTATGAAATTTGGTTTATTAGTTTTTAAGTTAGAAAGGATACATACATTGCATAGACAGACGTCACGCTAAGAAAAGTTGTTTCGTGCTCTGGAGGTCCCGAAACGTGTAGATCCGTCGAAAACTCAAATTGCGATTTTTGACATGATTCCAATACTTTCCCTATATATTACCATGTATTGCAGTGAAAGTAAAAAAAAATTAAACGAAATCTTTCACATCCAATTAGACGGTCTGGGTCTTCAACATCCAATTAGTTCCCCGGCCGTCCAAACAGTTACCTTACACCTTTCTGGTAGGTCGGACGGTCTGGGTCTCAACATCCAATTAGTTCCGGCCACTCAACCAGCTGCTCATACCTTAGGGTAAGTCGGGTGGCCTGATGGGTCTTTCACATCCAATTAGTTAGAAAGCGCAAAAATTAAATGTTTTTAGTGTGTGATCAGTTGTTTTATCGTTGTGTTTATCGTTGAGGCGAAACTTCTGCGGTTTTATCAAAACATCAACTTTTGAATTATCGTCTGCGGCGGCAAAGAAAGAATAGATATCATTGGACAAAATGGTGAACTTTAACTTTTTGAAAGTCAATTATTTTTAAACTAATACGAATTAAAAAAATCTGATGTGGGCAACACATGACTTTCCTTATATAATGTAATGAATTTACTACTTTTACAGTAAAAAAAAAATAGGTTTTTCTTATAGTAGATACTAATATTCTTTCTAAGATATTGAATTTTCGACAATTAGTCGTCATTTTTATTGATTTAGCGTCATTTTTATCCATTTGGTGAGATTTTCGTTAATTTGGCAACATTCCAAAAAGTCGCCAAGTTGGCGACATTCCGCCAAATTCGTCGCCAAAATTTCGCCAAGCGTTATGGACTAAGAAATAAGTTATTCTTACAGCAGATAAATAACTATTGGTGTTCAAATACAAAAGTATTACTTAAAGTATCTTTTTTCATGAATGGAACGAGCTAGTTCCACGAAAATGATGTCACCCAATTTATCGCATGGTATTACATATGAAAAGTGAACATGTTTCTCAATAGGAAATATTTTTTTTATTTTATGACTTTTTGGTAATTTTTTTGAAAAATGTACAATATCTCGAGAACGGTTCATGTTAGCGTTCTAAAATTTATGTCAATCGTTTTCTAATGAAGAATTACATAAGAAATGTCAATTTGCGCAACTTTATTAGCGGTTTTGATTTTTTGACGATTTTTTCAAAATTTCATTCGAAAATTTAGAGGAGCTCTGGACATTCGATTGCGTATAAAAACAATAGGCTTCCAGTGTTTACGGATTGTGATTTTTGTACTAAATTTTGTTCGAATCGGCCTATTCGTTCGTCAGTTATCGTCTCCACAGACTCACTGACACACACACACACAAACTTTCACACACACGGACATCACTTCAAAAATATTCGATTCGTGATCAGGGATGCTTGAAACGTGCTTTCCCGTCGAAAACTCGAATTCGAATTTTCGACCCCGTCACAATACTTTCCTTATACATTATGTATATAAGGAAAGTAAAAAATCTCGTCGAGGTGTATTTTACGGGACAGGAGGCACCGTTGTAGCAAATTTCACAGCTGTCCGAAGCTTTAATTTCCCGCTACTGAGGACGCGGGTATACATACAGAAAAACAAACATCTTTTATTATGCAAGATGTTTTCTTAGAAGTATGACGACCAACAACTTTTTCAATGTCAAATTCTTTCTAAAAAAACAAAATTTTATATTTCCGACTTATACTATGCACCTATCCGTTTCTGTAGCTAGTAATTAATTCCACGCAAAAGTCAGCTAGTCTTTGTGTTAGCGTGATACGGCTTGGCAAAAGTTTTATCCTATCCAGGTGATGGCTGTCGTGTGTCATTTTCTGAAGCGATGGCAACCCAAATTTCATGACATCGAAGCGATGGTTGTTTGCAGGCATTAAACTTTTGGTTCAATATGTGGAAAAGGTTTTTGGATCAACGTGTGTTTTTGATCTTTCTTTCTAGTCATTTGGATTCATGGGGAATTTATCTATTTTCTGTGTCTGTTCATGCGGTGCTATAATTGCTTAAAGTAATCAATTTAATTTTATAAGGTTAGTCATAATTTGTACGGTCGAATCTGCCTTAAACGGAATTTCAGGGGACCGGAAGAATTTTCCGTCTTGAAAAGGTTTCAGTTTCATGCAGGTTGTTTCAGGAAAAGCTAAATGTAATGTTTATTTGGAAATGCAGATAGTCCGTATGTAATTGCTTACTTATACACGACATTAAAAATTCTGAAAAGTTTATATATGCATTTAATTAATATTATATTATACCATAATAGTTAATACGTATATTTTATTCATACTGCGATCACAAGAGTATATGTAAATTTAAAAATAGTATACCCAATGTCCTTGACTATTAGCTTATTACCATACCTTAACCTTTTGCTTACGGGTGGAACAGCGTCCATCCCAAACGAAGAACCTCTCAAAAAGACAGGTATTTGACATACCCTATCCCAAACAGTTCGATCCCCCTTTGCGATGTCTGCAAAGGGGGATCGAACTGTTTGGGATAGGGTATGTCAAATACCTGTCTTTTTGAGAGGTTCTTCGTTTGGGATGGACGCTGTTCCACCCGTAAGCAAAAGGTTAAAAATAAATAAATTTACTTACAGGAAAAACATTACTGCTTACCATGAAACAACTAAACAGAAAAAAAAACTCAATTTTTATTGAGATGAACTTTTAAAATAATTCAACATGGTTTTTTTTGGACATATGTCTTACTAATGATGCGATTTTCAATCCAAAATAGTGTATTAATATTTTGAGCATTTCAGAATCTCCCTGATTAACTGAAAATTCCTAAAGTTCTTAAACAGCTTTTAGAAAATCGTCATATGATTTAGTAGATGGTCCTTTTTCAGTAGTACCATTTTCATTTACGAGTGACATTTCTTCACTCTCTGATAAATAATTAGCTGAAATAGTCGATTGATTTCTCCGTTCTTAGTTCGTTACAACAGGTACTTTATTAACAAATTACTTTAAATTGGCCGCCAGTTTCCACGTTGGACAGGTTCCGTTTCACACAGGGAAAGTAACATAAATTTCCCATATTTTTGGACGGGGCTAAAAACATTTCCCGCTTATGACAGTGTTTTGTTTCCTGCAGGTTCCGTTTCAAGCAAGTTTGACCGTATTAATTACGTAATTCTCAGTATCAAAGACAGCTTGTGAAAAAATTCTAATTTTAAATTGATGCTACTTTAATACAAAAACAATCTACGCGATTAAAACGCATGTTAGCGTGTATGTATGTTGATATTCATGTATATCGATTTAAAACGCTCATGCTTGACTTTGAAAGTCGCGGTTATTTTTAAATAGAAGGTATTTTTTTTTTTTTTAAAATGGGAGAAATTCGCATGTCCTCAAAACGTTTGAAAATAAAAATAATATATTTTTAATTATTTACAAAAATCGGAACATTATCGCTTAAATTTTTATGTAAGTGACGTTTTATTTAGTTAGTATATTGTTACAACCTATCCATCCTTTTAACAATATTGTGGTTTGACTGCGCATTTAGCAACCTATTAAAAATGACTATTATTGTTACGATCGTCCTCTGGAATCGTGGCTGTACGCCCAGGGTACAAGAATGAGCCCAAATTTCTGGATAAATAACACGTTTATTCACAAGCACAGCGCAAACAGGAACAATATACAGTTAAACAACACTTAAATGCTCCACTAATTTCGCAAAATAAAAGACATTGTTCTTAAAACATTGACGAAAGTCATTTCATAAAACAGCAGCTCCTATTCCTAAAACATTGACAAAAATCACAGTTCAATATAATTCGTATTACGTCAACTGCTCTCCAACTGAGTGATGACTTCTTTTATCGTCTCTGTAGAAACTTCTAGAAACATCTCGTAGAATAATCGTTATTTCGCGGCCTTTCTGAACCTTTGAAGACTCCCCCAATTGGCGATAAATCTCTAAATCTAACAACTCTTCTTCGAACTCCGGTGTATGGCAACCCTAGAATTACGTCATGGGAAAGGATGCCTGTACGGGTGTTTTCTCTGTCTGTTAGTCAATTCTCAAAACACTGACAAAAGCCATTTCACAAAATAGCGGCTACTATTTTCAAAACATTGACAAAAATCCCAGTTCAATGTAGTTCTTATCTCGCCATCTACTCTCCACCTGAGTGATGATTTCATTTTATAGGCTCTCCATAGAAACTTCTGGGAATCTCTCATATCACGTAGAATATTGGTTATTTCGAGGTGTTTCTCGAATCTTCGGAAAGTCGCCAACTTGGCGATAAACTGCCAAATATGGAAATTCTTCTTGCCAAATGTGAACTTCGGCATGTGGCAACCCTAGACTCACGCCATGGAAAAGGATACCTGTACGGGTGTTTTCTCCTTCTGATTCTAAAAAGAAAGGACTCCATTGAGGGAACATTACACGTTGGTAACAATGTTAACTTTAATTCACAAAAACTAAGTACTTTTAAACAGAAAAAAAAATACGTTACTGTTTATTAGTTTCTTACCGTTCTCGAGATATACGTTTTATTTCTCCAAACGGAACACTATATTTCTCTGAGTAATCAAGCTAATGATAAGAAATGTGGCATGCTAATAATCAGTAACAAAAATAAGCCTTTGATTTCCAGCGCGATCTAGTAAAAAGAAAGTTGTAATGTGTGTAATCGTTTTCCTACAAAATCATCTTTCGTTTGGCTATTTTGTAAACGTTGGCTCTTTCATTTTGTCTATTTTACTATTCTCGCCATTTACTACTATTTACTACTATTTACTACAGTCATATGACGGAATTAAAAATTTGCAAACCATTGTCCTTCATTTAGCGTTATTTTGATCAGTGTGATGACATTTTTATCAATTTGGCAACATTTAAAAAATCTCGCTAAGTTGGCGATATTTCGCCAATTTTGGTACCAAAATTTCGCTTAGTGTTATCCAGAGATAGATAGATAAACATACAGATAAATCAAGGTGTTTATATTATAAATTCTATCCTCTCTATAGGCTCCGATTTGAAAAATTATTGGTCGTTCCGGAAATTTTAAATCTATAATGACCCATGCATTTTTCAAAGGATTTAAGTCTAATTTAAATTTCATTCAGTCATTATCTGGCACAATAAGACGTCGTAAATGCTAAAATAAATCAAATTATAGTTAAGTACAGATAAATATTTTTTTTTTTTTCTCTAGATAATTATTTATTTAACTTATTTTGTAGGCACAACATTATTTATAACACAATATACAGACACTGTGTGAATTTTCAACTCGCTTATCTTTATAAATATAACAAAAAATGTAAAATTTAACTTTATGTATTTTTTACCAATGTTAAAAATGTCAGCAAAATTTCTTTTTAAATCCTCTAAGCTAAAATCTTGTATTCAGAATACAATAAACAGTCTGAGGGGGGAAATTTTCTATTCACGCGACTTTGGGTTCCTGGAATTATCGCATTTTTCATAGAAAGTAATGCTATAAAAAATCTTATACTTTCAATCATCCGAGTTCTCATGCGAATTGAAAAAAATTCCAAAACATATATTGGCATCAAAATCTCAAATTCGAAAATTTTCGCAAAAACATTACTTTATGCTATATTACATAGTATGAGAAAGAAAAAAAAATCTATTTCAATTTGATTTTAAAATTTGATGGGTGCGAATTTTTTTTTTATCGCCCTGTATCTATCAGTTACGAGTAACATCTATCAGCACTGCTTTAAGTCACAAACAGAAATCAGAATTGCATCTTTCTGTATTCCAAGGATTAAAAAAAGGAAAGAAAAAAAAAGAGAATCCGCAGACGATCTTTTCATCATTAGTCCACCACGCGGAAAGTTCGGCAATTAAAAACACGTGACTTAACCACGCACAAAGTGAAAAATTCTCTTCTGAACGAGGAAAGTTTATAAACTGGACAGTGACAGGTGAAAGTCACATACATAACCAGCAGCGCTCTCTGTCCGAACTGGTCTTCAATAGTGATCTGGAGTCCTGTGGAGTCCAAGGTTAGTTTTGAATCAGCCGGATAAGTTGAATCCTTTCCTTACCTCCTGGCAGACGTCCATACGGCTAAGTCTTTCGCATGCAGTCCCTGCTTTTGTCGGGTGCTGAGCACACCATGTCAGCCTTTCTACTCAACAAGTTGCTGGTGCAAAATCTGACAGGTTAGTGATATGCTAAATCCTAGCGTAATTCGAGGTCAAAAAAAAATCTTTTTGAACAGAAATTTCTATGCAGGTGAAATGTGTCAATATTTACATATGCGTGACCAACGCTGACAAACTCCTACACGAGTAGACGTCGATATGCAGTGTATGAGTTATGAACTTATGATAAAACGTATTCATGGGGAATTAGAAGGGGGGGGGGGGGGGATGACGTCATCGCTCTCGGGCGGATTTATATCATCGGGGTATACTATTTTTGGATGTGGTATTATTCTTGAGAACCCCTATCACATCCTTAGAATTTTTTTTTTTGACATAAAAGTATAATGTTTTGGAGTGTAAAATGTCATTGCACCGATGTCACATGATTTTAGGAGTTCTGACGTTTGTGAAACACTATTAATTTGCGTAAAACCGATGAATAAAATATACTGCATTATTTCTATAGTAAAAAAATCGGATGTGGGCAGTACATGACTTGCACTACAGATTCAAATTCATTTTCTCTTTATTTCTTTAATAATTCATTAAATTGAGTTTAATTGCATAAAATAATACGTATAATTATTTGAAATGACACTGAATTAATTGAATTAAAAGTTGCACTTTTAATTCAATTTTCGTTTCCATTTGGTAACTAGACGTATTTTCAGAGGCGGCTTAATAAAAATGCATAAATTTTAGTATGTTGTTCAGATGGTCTGTGAGACATATGTGAATGTAAAAATTAGTTTTGAATTGGACCCGGGTTGAAAAAGTGAAATACATTGAACCCCATGGGACCTAATTTTTCAAACATTTTTTAGGCGAAGTTAAAATTCACAAATTGCTTCGAAAATTTTAAAAATAATCAAGTTATGCCATAAAAAAAAAGAAAAAAAATATTGGGCAAAATGTGTTCGGTAGTTTTTTAAATAAAAATTAAAATAAGTACACCCATATTAAGAGATCACGTAACCCATTTCAAAATAAAATAAGGCATCGATCTTTTTTTTTCCCAATTTAAAAATCGGGATTTTTAAAGTTCTATTTATTTATATTTAGTGTTGCATCTGTCCTAAAACCGCTTTGTTTCGCATATTTTCTGTGCATCTACATTCTACGTATTTTCTACATTCTTATTTGATGGACATTTTCAATTAACCAGAAAATAAAATATTCACTTTCATTAAAATATATTCACAAGTTTTTTAAGAAAAATCATTATGTATCTTCCCCTTTTCGCTCACATATACATTGCAGAATTTGCTAGTAAATGTACACATCTTCAGAACGTTAGTTAGTGACTACAGTAAAAATGAATATAATAGTGTACATTCACTTAAAATCACTTTAAAGTGCACTTTAGTAAATGAAATCTTTCAATATATATTGTTATTAAAGTATTCTAAACAACTTATATTCATCACAAAGATAAATTTCGATGTTTAATGGGCTTAGTTTCAATTTTTATATACCATCATCGTTCGTTTACCATTACACGCTATGGTAAAAATAATGCCCTTTTGCCTTTACTTTTCTGTGCATTCTACGATTCTACCAGGCAGGTTGTTTATTTACGGTGGTGCCCCTGCTCTATTTTAACGTATGCAGAATATAAATAAATCTTGCTGTAAGATGAGTTGTATAAGGATTGCTGATTTTTTTTAACTCAAATTTATTTAGCTCTTGAGTCTGGAATATAGATGATATGAATGAAATATTCATTGATTTTACATAGAGAAGCAGACGATTTTATACATTGCCTTTTCCGATGAAGTTTTTAGCATGGAGTTAGAAAGTACTTTTACCTCCATGGTTTTAAATTTTTTAAGTAAAATAAATTGTTGTAGTTCTGTGATAATTTAAAAAATATCACTGTTGAATGTATCGCATTTTAGAGATGTTTCAATAAAGTGACATTGCAGTTGGAAAATGGTTTAAAATGAATACTTTATGCATGATTGATTTTTCTTGTTTAATTTTGTCCCGCTTCAATGCGTAAACCGCAATCTGTATAATATGCACTGGACTGATCGACTGAGTGAGAGAGGGGGGGGGGGGGGGTGATATATCAAAATTATCGGCACTTCCAGTTTAGATAGAATCTTTGTTTTGGTATCATTTGATCCATCTCAGCTTCAAAACTAAGAGAAAAATAAAAAATATCAAGAGTTTTGAATTGGAGGTGACGTTGCAAAGGAATAATAATAATAATAATAATAATAATAAACTCAAAACCATTTTTGTTAATTATCGAGCACTTCCACTCTGGAATTTTAATTTTGGTTTAATTTGATCATTAATTTCATTTGATTCGTCTCAGCTTCCAGGCCGGCGAAAAAATTGAATATTTCGAAGATTCGAATTAGGTGTGACAACGCAAAGGAATAATTAGAAAAAAAATTAAAAAAAACCACTTTTCGAAACGATAGAGTACTTCTATTTGAGCCCGAATCTCTGGTCTGATCTCATTCCATCCATCTCAACTTTCAGATCAATCGAAAATTTCGGAAATTCGAATTAGGGGTGACGATACAAATGAATTTAAAAAAAAAAAACTCTCACCACCCGGCCTCTCAAAAACAATAAATACATAATTTGATATCCTTCTGCTGGATGTCCTATTTAATGATCACTAGTCATAACGAACAAGCACATCTTTGTTGAAGTTGCCAGTAACACCATAGTTGAGCGTACATTTTTGGGTGTCAAACAAAGTATTTTATTTTTGGATCACACATTTGTACACATTTAAAATGGGGGTTGGTCAGCGTCGAACAAATACTAGAGTCCTCTTGTGTTATAAGGCATCTTTAAAATGTAGTTAGTTTATTAATGATTTTTTTACATCATTAGTTGAATAAAATAAAATTGAGCATGTAGTATTTACTTTCTCGTAGTATAGAATAAAGTATGGAGAAGGTATTGTTTTCACGAAATATTTTCGATTTCGAGA